>OX457025.1:81290191-81890191 GCA_949752745.1 Protula sp. h YS-2021 | reverse complement strand
ATGACATAGGCACCACGTTGTAAAGATGGTAACTGGTCCATGGCAAACACGCCTTGAAACAAGTCTTTGGTCATGACATCATGACTCAATATGGCATCAATCTGCTTCGTGTTCATGACTGGTAGTCGAATTGAATGCTGCGATTTGCACTGATCTCAATAATGTTGTCAAATTCAGCATAGACAATGACATTGATGGTATGTTGCAAAGCCGTAGCAAAGTTCATTTCTAGCCGCAAATTCCCATGCTTGATCAGGGGAAAATGATCATCGCCATCATAATCCGGTGTTAAGTCAAACGAAAATAAAGCATAACCTCTAGGCCAATCTTCCCGTTTTATAATGGAACTTTTCTCACTATTCAATCGATCAAACGATTTGTAAAGCGTTTCAAAAGCGTCCAGGTATTTGTTCTGTGTAATGTCAAGTTTGAGAGGTTTGGACAGAACTGGTTCACCATCCGTGTACAGTTGCATATAGTCCAGATCAAAATGTTTGAAATCATTGATCTGGACTATATGCAACTGTACACGGATGGTGAACCAGTTCTGTCCAAACCTCTCAAGCTTGACATTACACAGAACAAATACCTGGACGCTTTTGAAACGCTTTACAAATCGTTTGATCGATTGAATAGTGAGAAAAGTTCCATTATAAAACGGGAAGATTGGCCTAGAGGTTATGCTTTATTTTCGTTTGACTTAACACCGGATTATGATGGCGATGATCATTTTCCCCTGATCAAGCATGGGAATTTGCGGCTAGAAATGAACTTTGCTACGGCTTTGCAACATACCATCAATGTCATTGTCTATGCTGAATTTGACAACATTATTGAGATCAGTGCAAATCGCAGCATTCAATTCGACTACCAGTCATGAACACGAAGCAGATTGATGCCATATTGAGTCATGATGTCATGACCAAAGACTTGTTTCAAGGCGTGTTTGCCATGGACCAGTTACCATCTTTACAACGTGGTGCCTATGTCATCAACACAGACGATCATGATGAGCCAGGAGAACATTGGGTGGCAGTGTATTATGACAAAGACCCTGTGGAATATTTTGACTCTTATGGACTGTTCCCTCTCGATGATCGTTTAGACATGTTTTTAAGAAATGACTATATGTATAATTCTATCTCATTACAAACGCCAATATCATCGTCATGTGGTTTTTATTGTGTATATTATATATTGCATAGAGCTCGAGGTCAGAGTATGTTTGATATTGTGAATATATTAAAAAGAAAGGATGGTGATTTTATTGTAAAGGATTTTGTATAGAGACATTATAAACCACTGTTTTATTAATGGTGTAGTTAAGTTGTTGTTGTTATATTAGTTAAGTTGTTGTTATATTAGTTAAGTTGTTGTTGTTGTTAATTGTTAAATAAAACAACCCAAGTTTCAAACAGTCTTGTTTATTGTGTTGTACATACGTTTATTTACAAACTCTATATACAAACTTTTATTTACAAACTCTATTTACAAATTTTTATTTACAAACTCTATTTACACTATTTACAAATTCTTAACTATAAACGCTATTTACAAAGTTTACAAACACTTAATTACAAATTCTTAACTACAAATTCTATTTACACTATTTACAAATTCTATATACACTATTTACAAAGTCTATTTACACTATTTACATACTCTTTACTATAAAGTCTATTTACAAACTTCTATTTACACTATTAACAATCACATCCATTTTTCAATACATTCATCAATGAATACCATTCGTCAGAATTTAAATTGATATAGGTATCATAGACATTATACCCGTATTTGTAAATCCTATGAAAGCTGACATAACACACATCACAAAACTTTATCACTTTCACAGTAACATGTTCAGACAGTTTCAGTTCATATCCTTCTTCCAAGTCCATCAGCTGCATCAGCCGCATAGGCTGTGTCAGCTCAATGAATTTGGTACCCCGCATAAGTTGTACTCCTTCCTCTTTGAATTCAAGCATAAGACTCTTCCCAATCCAATGCTTGCAACAGCGCGTTCCATTCCACTGTGCTGAGGGTGATGATGTCGTAGTGTTCTGTAAGCTCGTCATGTTGGCGAAATTGTACAAACACGTCTAGACAGTTCTGAATCACACGCACTTCTATATCATTTGAAAGGTGAAGCAGAAAGCCGGGTATTCTCAACTTGTCTAGATGATCCTTCAACACAGATTGTTCGTCAAGCGATAGTATGATAAACTTTCCAAAATGTCGTAGCACAATGTCATCACATAAGTTTCTCATGTATGAGAATCCATATGTAATGGGTTCATAATCCAACAAATAGTCTTCCATCTTTTATACTCGGATGATGTTGAACAGTGGATGTTGTATAGCTTCTAGGAATCGTAAGGCTGCGTGCCAGTTCTTGATATCAAAGAAGATCAACTGTGCATATGGTGTATCTGGCACAACTCCCTTATAATCCTTTGGATAATCCTGTAAAAGATTTCTACAGAATGCCACACGTATCTTAGAATCATATTCAGCCACCGTCACTTCCAGTTTATTTTCAAGTCTGCGTTCAAACCCAGGTTCAAGCGGTATGAGGTGTCTTTCCACACTTCAGGTTTAAACCGATGATAACTTCTCCGAGAACCCATCATCACTTCATTCCTCTCATTAACTTTAAGGTAAACACCATCGTCCAACATGAGTGCATTCATGATTGTTACCTTGTTATGACTTGTCGTCTTGTCTGCGAAGCCTTTTATCCACTTCTTTCACCTGCTTCTTCAGCATTTTCCATTCAGGTATTGTCAGCAAGATACCCTTTTTCGTTGGACGGTTTTTTCCAGTCCCCTCATCTCTGAGGTATTTGCGAATGTTTACCACGCCTTCATTACTTTGTTTCATAATCTTGATATACTTTCCATTGCCTAGAGAAAGCATTCCATCCCACGACTGTGGTGTTGGTGCTATCTCCACTTTTAATTTCTTGATGGTAGTACCAGGATGTTTCACATTCATGTCTTTGACTGTATCAGCAAGAGTATCCATATCCGTTGTTGCAGATCTTTTCCGATTCATGTTGACGCTTCAGTGTTCACACTTCAACTAACTCTAAAGTTGAAGTGTCTCCCCCTTATATACTGTAATGCCCATGCGCCAAAGTGGAATAGCCATCACTCATCACATATCGCTTGTCATCAAAAGGAGAGAGAGCCACTTTCCTCAACTTCTCCGAGAAGATCTGGTGGTCATGACTTCGAATGATGTGCCCTGTGGTTATCGTTTGCGTTTGGTTGAACAAACTGTCTCTATACTATCTTTGACACGCGCGAGTGATGCCTTTGGCCGTACGTTTTTCTTTCCCACCATACATCATACTATACATTTTCGGCCGAAGTCCAACAAACTCTTCAATGGGAATGCCCGCCGTCTCATCTTTCATTTTCCCAAGCACTTTCTTGTTCACGTTGGAATGCAGGAAATGATCTGGGGGATAGTCACTTGTGTCGAACAAGTCGGCATCTTCCTGCATGTCTTTGTAGATATCTTCCGTTTCTATGTCATAACATAGACTGTCGGTGTCGCTGAACAACAGCTTGGCGTCGGGATACTTGGTCATGATGTAGTTGTAATGAAAGTGGAACATGAGCACTTTGCTGAGGTCGAGAATGGTGAAGCCGACTTGAATGGGTTTATTCAGAAGCAGATCCACTTTACGCAAATGTACCGCGGTCAAATCTTCGTTGAAAATTCTAAATTTGTGGAAGGAAGGTTTAGCCACAAGTTTCTTGAACCGCTTTTCCTGGTGAACAAGTTCCACATTCATACGTTTTCTCACATTTTCCATGGATTTACCAAACACAGAGTTATTCAGCAATTTGAAAAAGTCTTTCTCAAACGGGTTCTTGGCCAACTTTCTCTTTTCCGTGTTCAAGGAGATGTATTTTGCCAACCATTTGCTCTGTGCAAACATGATGGCACGATGCACCTTCGTGACTTTCAATCCCAGTGAGACATATTGCTGTAAATTTCTATAATGAAGCACATATTTCTTCTTGTCGCATAAGTTGGGAATGAGCTTTTCACTAGGTTTGCCTTTCATGTTTAGATCTTTCCGTAGCTTCTGACTATGTTTTGACAATTCTCCCACCTTCACACATTTCCGTTCTGGAGCCACTGGATAGTGATTATGACGATCATGGATTGAATATGGGTATCCAAATCCACTTCTAAAATGTATCCAATCTCATCATCTTCATCCACATCCATAAAGTCAATGGATTCTGGCTCGCTCACCCACATAAATCCACTTTCCGGCATGCTCTGCGACATGGCCCAGCCATACAAGTTGTTTGCATCCAGGTACGTCAAGTAGTTGGTGGGTTTCCTGGGATCGTAATCTGCTACGTAGGGGTTATTTGCTTTCGCATACTTGTGTGTGATGACAGATATTCCTCCACGTAGACCTTGTTCAACCATTTGGTACATGTCAATGTCGTTAATCAATTCCAATTTCACCTTTGTCGCTTTCAACATGGCATCCCAGGACAGTCCTGGCGCTGTATAGTAGTGAGCAGGATCTAATTCATACGTGTTGAGACATACGTGACGAAAGTTTTCAAACACGTCAGCCAGCAGCAACACATCTGATTTCAGGTACAAGTCATGGTATTCGCCAAATGTAGTACAGTGGAATGTCTCCCACACCTTCTGCGCATGCGCATAATCCTCATCGCTAATGTCTTCTTCACTGAGCAGACTGTAAAACTTGTCCTTGGACGGTAGTTGTGTTTCAGCAAACTTGGATGGCTCATCCACGTAATCATAAGGGTACACTCCCTTTCTCAACAGTTAATCTTATTGGTCACTATCGTGAATGTGTGACGTCATGTTATAAAAGTTGTCTTTCCCTTCTGCCGCCAGGTTGGATACTAACTTCTGTAGGGAAGTACTCATGAACTGATAACTGTCTGTAAATTTCAGATTGCTCATGGTGAATGCAATATATTTCTCAACGGTGTTGGGAATGACTGTAATCGTCTCATTTTTGAACTTTCCAATTTCTTCCATGATCAAATGGCTGTCATAGCCTCGTAAATTGTGGAAAAACACAGGAATGATGAAAGAATCTTCAACATCCTGCTTATCCTTTCGAAGTCGAAATTGTAAATTGCATTGACTATGTGCAGCTCCGCGGTATTTACCATTGATATGGTCATGATCTCTCACATGATCTGCTCCTAGAGGCTCATGACAAATGTAACAATCTGTGGCATTCTTATAATGCTCTTCATCTTCATGAGTCATCACCATTTTCTTTTTCTGTTGTAAACCATGCACAATACGATCACGCTCATTCACCATATGGTCTAAAAAGACTTTCACAGCATTATCTCCTCGATATACGACTGGAGCACGTGTATCATACTGGCTGACAACCACATAGGCAAAGCTGTTTGGACGATGATGCTGATACTTGTCTCCTTCATGTTTTTTCGTGAAACATTCAAAGTCTGCATAAATGACAAATGGTGCTCGCTGTTGTTTGGCTATATTCTTGAACTTGATGAAGGGTTCCTTGGGGAATGATAAACGTTGTGCGCCATGCTTGCCACACACTTCACGATGCTTGTCTAACAGATCCTGTCGCCTAAACCCATGAAGACAGTTGAAACAATAAAATGCTGCATGCTTATGGTTTGATCGATAAGCCATCAGTCTGCTGAAATTCTTGATGAGGCAGTAATGTCTTGTCTTGTCATTGCTAATCAAAAGCAAGTTGATTTCTCTGGCGCTGGTGTTTCGGCTGAGTTGTATCGGAACAACTACATCATGTTCATATCCAAACACGTTAATGGACACATCATTCTCCTTTTCAAACTTTGGAATGTCTGTAATCGGTGTGGGAAATGTCATGCCTTCTACCTTCAATTCGTTCTCAAATGGTGTGTAATGACTCACACGATATGGGTGTTGATGATAATGGTGAGGGTGAAGGTGAGCCAGTACAGACCATAAGAAGCACTTGTTGTCTTTATTCTGAATGTTTAACACACTTAATGTATTCTTTACTTTCTTCGGTAGTGGGATAAAACTGCTCGCTTCCAGTGGCGCTGACGTAGCTCTATGTACTTCAATGAATAATATGTTATCCAACACCCAGCCAGAGCCTTGCCGCTCATGTTCATCAAACCTGGTAAACAATTCTTTATAGGCTTCTGGCAAGTCCTTCTCAATATCCGCTGGATTGTATGCTGCATATGTTGGACTACTGATGAATGCATTATCCACCTGTTCTACCATAACGCCTTCAACATTTGGTGTCATTTTCTTGAAGCGTGCATGTACCACAATATACCATTTCATGCCATGGTTTAACGTCTCTAGCAAATGTCTCTTGATTCTATTCTCTTGTTGTCGCATTTCAAGTAGCAAATCTGATCCATCCTCAGGCTCAAACCGTCTTTCCTGCGCGTTTTCACCAAGACTCACTCTTCTGCCTCTGCCTACTTGTCCTGTCTCTTTCTTTCTTTGTTCTTCATGAGACACATTTTCCATCTCAACACATGCATGTGTCTCAAATGCATCCAAAGATGGAAATATTTTGATGCATTTACAGCAGAGGACTGGATCAGGTCTTTCAACACCATCTTGTAAGGTCTTTCGTCTCTTGACTTCAATCTGCTCAACAAGCTCTTCACGAGCACGTTTCAACTTGGCTGGTTTACATCTATGTGTCACGAACACTTCCAGAGATGGAAATGTTACATCGCAATCATGACAGTAGACTGTTGCCATCGTTGTTGTTTCTTCAACTGCTAGAACTGAAATGAAGTAAAATATACGTTTCGCTCTTCCTTTTATACCAATCCGATGATGTGTAACTTGCTCAAACTAGTTTACAAAGGTTTAATTATGCAAAAATGTTTACAAAGTTTGTTTACAAAGTTTGTTTACAAAGTTTTAATTATACAAATAACTAAAGTTTGTTTACAAAGTTTGTTTATAAAGTTTGTTTACAAAGTTTTAATTATACAAATAACTAAAGTTTGTTTACAAAGTTTGTTTATAAAGTTTGTTTACAAATCTTGTTTACAAACTTTGTTTACAAAGTTTGTTTACAAATCTTGTTTACAAAGTTTTAATTATGCAAATAACTAAAGTTTGTTTACAAAGTTTGTTTACAAAGTTTGTTTATAAAGTTTGTTTACAAATTTTGTTTACAAAGTTTTAATAACTAAAGTTTGTTTACAAAGTTTGTTTACAAAGTTTTAATTATACAAATAACTAAAGTTTGTTTACAAAGTTTGTTTACAAAATTTGTTTACAAAGTTTTGATAACTAAAGTTTGTTTACAAAGTTTGTTTACAAAGTTTTAATTATACAAATAACTAAAGTTTGTTTACAAAGTTTGTTTATAAAGTTTGTTTACAAAGTTTGTTTACAAATCTTGTTTACAAAGTTTCAATTATGCAAATAACTAAAGTTTGTTTACAAAGTTTGTTTATAAAGTTTGTTTATAAAGTTTGTTTACAAAGTTTGTTTATAAAGTTTCAATTATGCAAATAACTAAAGTTTGTTTACAAAGTTTGTTTATAAAGTTTGTGTACAAAGTTCACTTTTTGTTTACAATGTTTCAATAAACACTTACCGAAATGGTTGTCACTGTTGTTGTCTGGTGCTCATCCCTTATATACCACTGTGATGTGATCCAATTGCTGTCTGTAACTTTTGCTTCCTTGCTCCACTCACCGAAATGACTGTCACTGCTGGATGCTCATCCCTTATATACCCCTCTGCTGCAACTTAAGCTGACTTGACAGGATGTTTCTCGCAGGGAAGGGGGGGGGTCCACACTTTTTACCATAGGGTCTGTCCAGACTGCCGCCTAGGGGGGGGTCCACACTTTTTACCATAGGGTCTGTCCAGACTGCCGCCTAGGGGGGGGGTCCACACTTTTTACCATAGGGTCTGTCCAGACTGCCGCCTAGGGGGGGGGGGGGGTCCACACTTTTTACCATAGCGTCTGTCCAGACTGCCGCCTAGGGGGGGGGTCCACACTTTTTACCATAGCGTCTGTCCAGACTTCCGCCTAGGGGGGGGGGGTCCACACTTTTTACCATAGGGTCTGTCCAGACTGCCGCCTGGGGGGGGGGGGGGTCGGTACATAGTATGTCCTGGTGGGGGGGGGGAGGTCATCACTTTTTAGGGTCTGTTGCCGATTAACTTCGGAAATGAAAGCTTGACTTCATTGACTTCGACGATCATAGACTGCGCCAAAACTCTCATGCAAACCCTAGGAAGCCATCACACAGCATGACGTCATTATGACCTCATTATGACGTTATGGATGGCCGCGCCTATCCTAACGCTTATCATGACGTCACTTCCGGTCCAGACATGATGACGTCACTTCCAGACATGATGACGTCACTTCCGGTCCAGACAGCACTTCCGGTCCAGACAACACTTCCGGTCCAGACAGCACTTCCGGTCCAGACAGCACTTCCGGTCCAGACGCTATGACGTCACTTCCAGACAGTATGACGTCATCTAGTGGCGTGAAACCGGCCTTTTCCTACTACTGATACAACATTCATTCAAATTTCCTATACATAAATATAGTAACTGGAAATAGTGAGTTGGATACGGACAAGGGAGAAACTTTCGCGAGACGTAGCACAGCCGAACGGATAGCTCACGTGGTGCGCTCCTGAAATCACATCAGTTCTTTGACACATACATCTCGAAGGCACCATCCGTAAAGTACGGAGGGGCTGGAGATGGGGTGGTGACGTCACACATTTAGCGTGCGGCGAGGGAAAGGGAAGGGTGGGGTGAGAAATCTGAAAGTTTCGCGTTCGTACGTTATGGATGGTCCTTCTTTCACCTGACAACAAAATTGTTATTTTTTTATGCAACACTAAAAACATGTGTGCAAGAAGCTTTTTTAACGACTACTTGTTAAACTAAAGACAATAAGTGGCGATCAGTTCTTTACAGCTTTTACTTGTTGACAATGACACTATCATTCAAGCACAGAATTTACAACAAATCCGGCAAACACATTTCTGGTTTTTAAACTAGCGAATCGTTTTGCTCTAAAGTATCTTTTGCAAATATATTTAAACTGATATTGTATAGTATTTATTTAATTAAAATTATTTTATTAGCCTAGCTAACTGCCTTCGCTGTCTCTATAAAACGAAATGTAGCTGGGGCACCCAAGCTTGTGACTGGTGTAAGATCGATAGGTCTTGCGTATGCACAGCCCAAGGGCATTGGGGCGCCAGCTACAGTTTTTCACCAGATTAAACGTGTTTTCTAAAATGTAGGAGTAGTTAAACTGGAAACGAATTTAAAGCACAGAGCTCTATCGACGTACAGAATTAAGAGCAGACTTAATTTTACTCTTTATATCAACATTGACATGAAAACTGGAAAATATTTGTTTGTCAGTTAGAGATGTTACAGAGAGAAACATCTTCAAGAAGGCATGAGATTGATGATATGACTGCGGATAAGAAATTCAAGTTTAATAGTCTTCATTTCAGACTTAAAAATTCACAGAAGCAAGTTTTCAGCTGTGTACAGAAACGCGTCTATAGTGTGGGTACGAGCACACATGTCTGCATTTTCCCCCGCGAAACCTGTTTTAAGGCCTAATTCGCTGTGTGGAAATCAAGGGTTCTGCCGATGCTTACCGTATGCAGGCAGTTAAAAGAAATGTAAGGGATTTTGATTGGATGTTTCTCTCTGTGACCGTCTCAGTTGGTAAGTACCGAACCAACCAAGGCAACAACATGAAATCACTTTAAAACTGCCAATGGATCGCGATCCAGTCAGCGAGCTGGTACCAGTTAATTTCAGCACATAACATCTGGCGTTATCACATGATAATATCAATTGAAAGCAATGAGCAAACTTTATCTTATAAAACAACACAAATTCAACCACAATACCTGACTCAGTTCTCAATGGACATAGGAGACATCTCTCTACGTCCCTAAGTTACACGAGAAACTATCAAAGATCCTAGATATAGAGCGAACATGTTATTCCTTCGACAAGCAAGAAAGAGCGGAAGCAGCGGATAGACACGACATTCACATACATTTACTTCTATAACAGAAGCCACGATCGTATTGTCTCCACTCTGAAGCGTTTTTTTTTAATTTTGGTTGTTTACCTATAATTTTTTCACCTAGAATTTGTGTTCTGCTATCCTGTTTTATCTCAAATTTTGTGGTTTCCAGCATATCTGCATAAAGGATGTAAACAAGGAATCTCTGTATAAATGGTTGACCTTTCAGAAACCTTTGGAGAATGAACAAATTTGTGTTCGTACTCGAGCCTTTATGTCCAAAAGCCGTTACACAAGACGCTAATCATTATATCAAAAATCATTGGATAAATAATGATTTTAAGCTCAATAGGTACACTTTGGGAGGAACAGACATTAAACGAAAGTTACTCTTTGTCGTTGGCCTTGGAAGTGGCAGTCAAGACCCTAAAACAGAAGTTGACTATTCTATCGAAAACCTTTAGAGCTCATTTGGATCTGTTTGGACTACGGTTTGCTATATAAGAGGCAACTTGTTGACCTTGACCCATAGCACAATGCGGGAAGGGGGGGGGGGATTCGCGTGCAAAAGAGCCAACATGCGTGTCCACGTATTTTTAAAACGACCACTAAACGTGCACTGCTTAGTTTTAAAAAATGCCTCTCCCCCGCCTTTTTTATCCAAATGCGAATATCTTTGTAAATCTCACTCCCTGAACGCGGAGCACTGAATGAACACTACGCGTTTTTAACGAAATTGGCGCTCCACACGGACCATGTTTGGTCTCAAAATAACTCCCCCCCCCCTTCCACTTTTCAGCGTTTTTTGGACACGCATGCAACAAATCTGTTACCAAGTGATCCCCATCCCCGCTTCCGAGAATTTCATCTTTTCAAGATGTCGCTGAAATTCCAAGTAGATTAATTCCCCTAGCGGAATTCAGTCAAATTATTTTCATACTTTTTGCCGCCTTCACAGAAGGAGAGAGGGATGGAGTTACCAGGGTTATTTTAAGTTACCAAGAAGTGTCACTGACCTAGTCAACATTTTGCATATGGTTAATATTATTTCTTTTTGAATCGACATAGGTTAACATAAATTTTGCTACGTGACTTATGTTGCGTTTTTTATCTATCGATTTAACGTCCCATTCAGTATTGAAAAAGTATTGACTTGGGAATTGACCAGTCATATTGCAGCACGCATCAAAATCATGCAACAACTGTTCTTGTTATATAAAAGACAATTTTTTGTTCGGTCTTTGAAGGGCGGGGGGGGGGGGGGGGGGGAGGTAGAAACGCTTTTCGACAAATCACATATATTATAAGTAGTGTAGAAATGAGAGTTCTACAACACCTTATGACGTCACAATGACGTCATAGGTCACGTTACGCCCTAGGCGGCGTAACCCTAACTCTAGACCATACTATGTGAGGAAGTGAGGACCGCTTTCTCTAGGCGGCATAACCCTGGACCATACTATGTGGCGTCATAATAGGCAGCGTAACCATATTGAGGAAGTGAGGACCCCCTGGGTTCACGTGACCTATGACGTCACTATGTCGTCATAGGGTGTGGTAGAACTCTCATTTCTACACTACTATTGTGAGTACAGGCGCAGCTGCGCTGCACTCTTACCTGCAGTCATAGAACGAAGGCTAGACAAACAGAATTTTAAGGCAATTTTTTGGACCCGAAGGCCATACACTTTTTCTCATTCGAATGTTTCAACGAAAGGGGAAAATATCACCCACCCCTCCCCCACCAACAGGGCCAAATAGCATCTCTGTACTTACAATTTAGATGTAGAAACCATAATCTAAGTATTACGAACTTTTTGGTACTTTTTGAGCTTTTTTTGCGTTTTGGGATGTTTTAACTTGACCCAGAGCTCTTAAGTTTTCTAAGAATATGTGTATGTGTTGTTTATCGGTTTTCGGTGTCACTAAAGCGCTCTGTGCCCTATAACGTATTATCGGGCTCGAAGTGACTCTTTTACTCGATTTCAGTATTACGAAAGAAGGAGCAGTTCGAAAAAAACTCACTGTTCACCGATAAAGTGTATTTAGTAGTCAGTATATACGTTCGTCACCCCCACCCACTCCTCAGGAAAATGACACAGCGCACTACTGAAAGCAACGATTATTACTGGCGCGTCGAGACGGTATGTATAATCTGCTGTACAAATGAATCATATGTCCACTATTTCAGTACCCAGTGAACATTGCAACGTTGGAAGGACGTCTGGTTTTGGTTGATTATGAAATCGAATCAACGTCTATCCCCGAAGTTGGATAGAAGTCAACAGGTTAGAAATGGAAGTCAAAAGCAACGTTTATCTCCCTACCTTGTATAAAGGCCGGGAAAGCTGCGTTGTATAGGCGAAGAAAGATCTTAATCTAGAATTGCCGTCATGACAGCCACAACCATAGTGTGACCACCACCCCCCCGTCACACCAGCCCCATCCTTGGGTCATCCCGTCACGCAGGATATGTATAGAGTGTGGTCACCCCTCCATCACACTACCCCCATCATTGTGTGATCTCGTCACGTAGGATATGTATATAGTGTGGTCACCCCTCCGTCGCACCAGCCCCATCCTTGGGTCATCCCGTCACGCAGGATATGTTTATAGTGTGATCACTCCTCCGTCACACTACCCCTATCCTTGGGTCATCCCGTCACGCAGGATATGTATATAGTGTGGTCACCCCCCCCCCGTCACACCAGCCCCATCCTTGGGTCATCCTGTAACGCAGGATATGTATATAGTGTGGTCACCCCCCCCCGTCACACCAGCCCCGTCCTTTGGTCATCCCGTCACGCAGGATATGTATATAGTGTGATCACTCCTCCGTCACACTACCCCCTCCTTTGGGTCAACCGGTCACGCATGATAGTATGAAGTCGATTTCCATAAATATTTTTTAAAAGTAGGTGGGAAAAAACTTGCGGCTGCCATTTCCGGTGAGCGATAACACAAGGAGGTTGTTCTTGACAGCCACAACCATAGTGTGATCACCCCCGTCGCACCAGCCCCATCCTTGGGTCATCCCGTCACGCAGGATATGTATAGAGTGTGGTCACCCCTCCATCACACTACCCCCATCATTGTGTGATCTCGTCACGTAGGATATGTATATAGTGTGGTCATCCCTCCGTCACACTACCCCCATCATTGGGTCATCCCGTCACGCAGGATATGTATATAGTGTGGTCACCCCCCCGTCACACCAGCCCCATCCTTGGGTCATCCTGTCACGCAGGATATGTATATAGTGTGGTCACCCCCCCCCCCCCGTCACACCAGCCCCATCCTTGGGTCATCCCGTCACGCAGGATATGTATATAGTGTGATCACCCCTCCATCACACTACCCCCATCATTGGGTCATCCTCGTCACGCAGGATATGTATATAGTGTGATCACTCCTCCGTCACACTACCCCCTCCTTTGGGTTAACCGGTCACGCATGATAGTATGAAGTCGATTTCCATAAATATTTTTAAAAAGTAGGTGGGAAAAAACTTGCGGCTGCCATTTCCGGTGAGCGATAACACAAGGAGGTTGTTCTTTGGTTGTGATACCAATGTCTATACAGCGTCGAATTTTCCAGTCTATCCAACATCGATTTTCAACGTTGCACCAAACAGATTGATTAGTTGTCTGGGAAAGTTGCGTTTTGTTTGCGCAACGTCTGTTCAACGTTGTATCATAGACGTTGGTACAACATTGGCAAAAGACATATACACCTATATTCTTATAAAATTTCAGTGCTCTAGGTCAAGTAGTAGTAGGAAAAGGGGGATTCCAGACCCCCCTCCCCCCCCCCCAGGAATTTTTTTAGGGTGGCAGGTTGCATTCCAGCTCAGTGACGACAGACCCCCCCTAGGCGGCAGTCAGGTCAGACCATAAAGTGTGGACGTCGATTCCAGCTCACTTGGTTGTGCCACCGATTCCAGCTCAGTGACGTCAGACCCCCCCCCCTCATCGTTTCCTGCACTGCGACAGTATTAACGTCTACACTTGATGTCCTTAACTTTTTAAGCAAAAAATCTCGGGTGTTTAGAATTTCGCACATTCAAACTAATTTATTGCATGTCATACGAAGCAAATGTTTATAATAAATGATTTTCATAAATAATGAAAAGCAAAAACTGCTCCCGAAATTTAATAAGTAAATTTTATATTTTTTTATAAATTAAAAAAAATACCAAAGTTTTTTTACGAAAGCAATATATTACTCACAAGTACAATTAATTTCGTCCGACATATCTTCACAATTTTGATAGCCATTGCAGACCTTCTGCATAGGAATACATCCACCTATTTTCCCGCATTGAAAGTAATTTTCATCACCTGAAGAAATAGTTTATCTAGTTAAATGTGTTTGATGTCTTATTCCTTACTGATTAAACTCGTCTCACTGGTAGGCAGATATCGTCTCTTCAAAGGTACTGTGGACATATTTCAAACAAGTTACGAAGATGAAATTACTTGTTACTATGTAAATACTTATTGGAAAGGACTCTTATTTCAATGATTTCAATGATTTCAACGACTTCAATGAAAGAGCGTCAGGCAGCATCAGTCTTGCGCGGGCGAAGGTGTAACGATAGCCCAGTGCTTGATGGCATGCAAAATATAACTACACAGATTATTGTGTAACATTTTACAGTTTGGGATAAATCATATTTCAGCTGAGTGCTTCAGAGTCAAACTAGAAATGTTTGAGTCGAAATATGGATCCCCTGACAACCTAATAAATTGGTTAAATTGAAAGAACTGCAGAGGATGCAGATGATTATAAAACTTTAAAAGCTAAAGCTTAATTTTCGATGATTTCTTAATTCGATGACTCTGTAATCAATCACCGCCTTTGGTAAAAGTTACCGTTGTTGAAAATGAAATTTCAAAAATATATAGTAACTCTAAATGGTATCTCAAATGCTTGGGAGGTCATTTACACGACAACAAGCAATGTGTTTTGGTGAAAATCGATCACAGGCTTTGCTAAATTGCGTGCACAAGATGAATGTGACACTGAATTACAATTGCAATGCCAAGGATCAATGGCGAAAATGTAATGAGCATAAAGGCCATCCAGGAGACCACCGAAGAATATAGGTTTTCATTAAAACCTCGCCATAGATTTGCATGAGTCTTGTTCATGTGAAACATATGTCACTCACAAGAAACAGCGCAAAAACATTGAGAGGTGAAATTGAGCGATGTCTCGAAAGGTTACCCATAAAAACACTCACATTGGGTTTCATTGAATCCGTACACATGCTTCAGTGGAATCATGCTCAGGAGAGAGATCTTTAAGATAAAAATATAATTTTTTGCAAGCTAAAACTTAAAAGCTCAACGTTGATCTTGAATGATCTGTCAGGTCGAAAAATGTAATCAGCTTGATACGTCATTTTAATAAACATCTGCATCAAGTTTCATTAAAATCCTCTAACAGACTTTAATGAACTCAAGGACAACGTGACGCACGTGCGGACTGACGGACACACAGACAAGTGAAAACCAGCATGCTCGTTGATGAAAATATAACCTTGCAGTCATTGATTGGTTAGTTTCACTTATTTAATGACAATTTAGAGAAGGAAATGATATTTTCGAACAAAGTCTATTTCTCAGCCTTTGAAAACTTGTTACGTAAATCAATCTTAACGTTTTGCAGTAATTTTTAAAGCAAGTTGAAATCTTGAAATTGAGAAAACTACAAGAGTTTATTAGCTTAGCAATGGACAGTGTGTGTGCTTTAGTGTGTAGACACACTTAAAAATGAAAACTGTGCATTTGGAAACAAATAAATATGTATTAATCAGCACTGAATTTATCAAATTGAAATCTTTTGATATATGTAAAATGATATGCTGTTGTAGAATAAAACGTTAAAAATGTACTATTAGATTACTTACAAGTACAGCTTGACTCATGCGATCCGTCCTTACAATTTTTCCAGCCGTCACAGAATGCGTCGTTTGAAATACATCCTTTGCCATTATTACATCGAAAATGGTCATCTTCACCTATGAAATCAAATCTGTAGAATTATTTTATGCATTGTCAGTGAGACTGCTGCAGAATTTAGCTTCTATTTTGAATTGCGTAGAACTTAACCAGTACTGCACAGCACTGGACTATGTATAGAGCAATGATCCATATTATACAGCGACTGTTACTCTGAGGCTTTCTTTTACATTAGGGCGAATATAAAGTTTCCGAGGTGAAGAAAGCTAGTGAAAACTAAAACTTTGGCTTAGTAAAGCTCTATTCGCCAGTTTGAAGCCTTAAATTTTGCAAAGCTTAAAATGTCACATTAAATTCTTTCTGCATTTGTTTTTAAAGGGGTATTATCTAAACTGTGCTGTGCAACTTTTTTACTTCCAGATATTTACTACATTTTTTCTAATCAAACCCTTCTGCTATTTTCTTCATCCATATGCTTCATTTGTGTAACATTATACAGTGTATTAGCAGTTTTATCAAATCTGATAATGTAAATCTGTTTTTTTTTCAGTTTCCTTAAAACTTTCTAGCATTTATATGAACCATTAAGCAGACCGTTTTTATCTCTGTAACGATGACAAAATATGTTGACGAGTTGTCAGTTCTAAAAAGCAAATGTTTTAGACGTCGCTTATTTCCAGAGCTCTTAAACAGTGAAATCTTCTCAGAGCTATGAAAGTTGCCATTTTCTAATTTGGAGATTAGGGTTTTTATACTTTATCTGAGTTGATTCTAAATTCTTATGTCATATTTGCAGTTTATATTCTTGCTAAGTAAGGATATTTAATGCAAAACTCATGAATAGTAACGTTTGTCGTATTTGATTTTGGGTGTCTTGATGCCAAGGTTCACCCCATAAAAATAGTTAATTTCTTTGTGTTATTACTTATGACTTTAGATACTGACCAGTGCTTATTTAAGGGCGTCTCTCTAGTTGTACAGGTCTTTTCAAGACAACTTTTTACTAGAACTGATCGAAATTATTTTACACTGAACAGAAATAAATTTAGGACATTGCTTGACCATTCACGTTCTGAACTAGGTGGCAAAATAAAGAACTCTCTCTTCCTTGATACAATACATTGAACAGTGACACTTGTCAAGTGACTGACCAGAACAACTTATTGAGTTATATACAGTTGAAAGCGCTTTTTATGTATTTGGTGCGTACGTGCATCTTGCTAAATGAAACAAACTTCAAATTTTAGACCACTTGATATCCTTCTATTTCAGTTTAATCATTAAATGGGAGAAAATTCTTTTACCAAAAATAACTGATTCAGTGCCAAAAATAATGACTTTGTCATGATAATGTGTTCGCTTTTAGCTTACGTTATTTTATTATATTTCTCAAGCACGGTCACAACTATCCCTTTGCCTGAGAAAAGTTAGGATGTTTTCTTATCAGATAACAAGTCTGACTAAAACACAGAATACTGCACTACATACGATATTGCATATTCTTGCTGGAATCATCAACCACATCAGTTACCATATGGTGGTAGAAGAACTAGTAACTTTTCCTCATATTAAAGTGTCATGCACATTCTAAAGGTCGGCCCAGCCTTGAAACGAACGAGATTATTTGCAGAACAACAGACTATTTGGTAAGTATATAAAAACATTGAAAGATTGTGCAATGGCATGTGCGTGCAAGATTTGACGATTAGACTTAATAATAAGTAACGTGCTACACCCCAAAAGGAACAAGAATTTGCTGTCAGTTGCCAGTTGATCTGCTGAGGCCAGATGAAACAACCTAAGCGGATATTTACTTTTAAAAGGGACTGTTCTCCTTAAAAAATGATCTTGGAGCCGCATGGGCATTTCCAAGCCAATAGCGTTTACGTATATTTTTAAGTCAAGAAATTAGTGTTTTTATAATACTTTTGTTTTTTTGAAATTTCAATCATATTTTCCTACTGACATTGACTGGAGACAATTACTTACAAGCACAGTAGAGCTCATCGGATCCGTCTTTACAATCCGGTTCTCCATCGCAAACTCTAGTTGAAGATATAACCTTTCTATTATCATTGCAGGAGAAATCTGCAACACAATTTTGTTGTAAACTAGCAGTATCATACATCACTCGGATTTATCCTTTACAATGGCAAATACTCAGCTTGAATCTGATCGCAGTTTCAAGTTCTGCATATAATAAAGAAAAGAAGAAGAAAGTAAAGCAAGATTATAAACAGCTTTTTGCTTGATCTTTTAAGTGTCAGAGTAAACACTTGAATACCAACACACTGCTAACAGTTAGAAAAATCACTTGCCCCATAATAGAAGACAGAGGGTTTTACAATTACAAGAAAGACTTGAACAATAATAATAAGATTAATAACGCATTAAGAATAAATGATTGGGTATTAAGACGTCAGAGAAAAAACGTTGAGCACTAATTCATTTTGATTTGACATGAAAATTTTATGCTGAATTTGTTTTCATTTCGTAATTAAATAATGCATTGCAATTGTGGGAACCATTTTCATCATCATTCCCTTAATCAAACCATTAGTTTTAAAATCTTTATTAACCCCTTCCTTTTATTTGATGAGGTTTCGTATCTAAAATGTGTTAAGAGTATTGAATACGGCCGAATTCAGCCGACTAGTACTGAATCTGGCTGAAACAATATTTTTAAAACAAAACCAAAAGCATTGTCTGAGTGAAGACAATGTGTGCTTGCATACAGGTACAATCCTGCTCATCGGAGCCGTCTTCACAGTCTGGTGAATTGTCACAACGCCAATGCATATAAATACATCCTCCGGTTGCACATTGAAAATGGTCGGCATCACCTGAAATACAATTTCTATTCTATTCGCTTTTCGAGAGTTGTTATGTTCAGGATGCACAGTCATAAAACTGACTTTTTTTTCGGAAAACCTTTCGCATATTTCCACACTTCAATTAATTAAATTCGGTCAAAATAGAAAAAAGAATGTTCTTGCTCAGTTCGAATAGCGATTGCCACAAACTGACTATGTACGGAAGAATGGGAAGAGTAGGTCAATTCCCTCTCAGGAAACCACGCCATTCTGGTGCTCTTGGTGTTTCTCGAGATTTGGTCTTTTGGACCAATGGTCGGCCCCTGGGGTTTATACTATTCAAAAATGCCTAACGAAATAAAACGACAGTTGAATGTATGGTTCTTCTCTTTGCCGAATTGTCTCTTCCAAATGCTAAAACAGTGAATTGAAATTTTTTAACTTCAGAAACTCCTCACAGGTACAAGATGAAATCATGTAGCTGAATACTTACAAGTACAATTAACTTCATCGGAGGAATCCTCACAGTTCGGCCTGCCATTGCAAAGCAGAGTATTCGGAATGCATTCTCCAGTTTTTACACATTGAAACTTTTCCGTATCACCTACAACGCAAAAGGATAAAGTTCGCTATTTCCGCTATTGGTTCTTATAGAAAATTACAAGATAAAACAAAAAAGTACAAAACAACTATGGTAACATTTTGTCTCTAACATTATAAGCGCTTCAATAAGTACACCATTTAAACTAGACAGTTTTCCCTACCGTGTAGCGAAAAGTATACTTGGGACTGTAAAAAATTCGATAACGAAGACTTGACTTCTTTACTTGAATATCAGAATTCCGCAAAGACTTGTACCAAAATTAGTGTCAGGATGCCAGTTACATAAAAATCTACGATATGCTGTGTCCTAGTAAACATTTCGGCGTCAGTATAACGTCGATTTCAGGCCACGACGTCGACCCAACCAGCCCTCAACATTAATGTCTAATCAACGTCTATGATACAATTTGTATGAACGTTGACTAAGCAACATTGCTTGAGACATTACTTATGTTGGAAACCACAACAACACCTTCGCGACGTCTAATCAATGTCTTTTGTGCAATGTCAAACAGACGTCGGGAAATTGACGTTGCATAGAAGTTTAAAACTCGTCCATAGAACGTCAGGAAATGGGCGTTATTTCGATACCATTTGCAACTTATTCGCAACGTCGATTAAACGGGGCATAATCGACACCTAGCCAACGTCTGCGTTTACATTTTGTTTTTATTCCCCTAATCAACCAAAATCCAGCATCGATCCGATGCCAGGTCCGTACATGGAACGTCAAAATATTTATTAGGATGACTAATTTATTAGAACGTCATAAGTATTAGCGTGACACAATAGCGCAGCAATCTTGTAACAAATTGGTGAATTTATTTTAATTATGTTGGCGAGTTTTGTCGAAACCTGTCAACGAAAACACAGAAAGAGAGAGAAAGAAAGAAAGAGAGAGAGAGAGAAAGAGAGAGAGAGAGAGAGAGAGAGAAATAAAGAGAGAGAAAAAACTTCAAATTTTCAAATAAATTTTTGACTTTTTTAGAAAGCAAGGGTTAGCAAAATATATATGTACAGACAATAAAGGATTACGAATAGAACTTAATGCTTTTTTAGTTTTTAAAATGAACTAAACCACATACCGCACGCATCATGACACAGGACACTAAAGGTTAGTGATATGTTGGCATGCAATTACCACTGTTATCCGTACTGAACAAATTACACACTAAATGCCTACAGATAAGACGCGTGAGCCTTTTCGTTGTTCCCTGAGGACTTTGTGGTACTGTGGATTAGGGGGAGTGTGTTGGGGAGAGCGTTTAGGAAGATGATGGAGCATTCAGCTTCAGTTCCTTGTAATTTCAAAATTCTGCAGCAGATAAAGCTAAAACCAGCGTTAGAAGTACGAAAATAAAAAAGCGACAAACTAACGCCATATTTATAGATGAAATTCTTTGCGATAAAGTAGTTTCACTACACGGCTGTAAGTGCAACCTTTAGCGAGATATTTAGCTTTAAAATTTCAAGACTTCATAAGACGGCGATGAGGCTGTCACAGGTAAAAAATTATCAGGAGGATCAAGATGTAAGTACACTAACTTTCGTTTACCTAGTTGCAACCGTTTCGGGGGATTTGTGTGCACGCAGACGATAAAAGTCGTGGAAAAGGGAAAAAGAAAAAGGAAGTCCCAGAATTCCTTTGGAAACCGTGAAGTGTAAATCAGCAAGCAATTTTATTGAGGAAATACTGACCATGTTTCTAGACTTACGCATACAATATGTGCAATGTCTTTCGTCTAGGCCTTTGTCACAGTCCCACGACCGATCACAAAGGCGTTCCGAAGTGATGCATGCGTTGTCATTGGTGCCATACTTACAGCGGAAGACACAACCTGTCGACATAAAACAACAGTTTGTGTATACACCAGAACCCCGGGATCGGACCACCCCGAAAAAAGGATCAACCCACTTTTCGCCATTGGTTTCTATCATTAAGGAACCCCTCAAATCGGACCACCCTGCAAATTGAACCATAGGACCACTTTTGTGAATCTCAAACGCAGACAGAACCCCGGAAATTGGACCAGCCTACGCACACGACATGTACTCAGTAAACAAACATCAATTGACGTTATCGTTGTTGGGGATTATAATGTTTAATGATCACAGGTTCATTGAGTGCTTTGATTGGGGTGGAGATTATGCCTTCTTGAGTACACAAAGGACTTGTTTGATTAAAACAAACAACGTCAGTCTGATTATAAAACGGTTTTTTTCTGGTGTGTGATGTCGCATCTTCGGTGCTGATCATACAGTTTTAACCCATTTCAAACTTCGAAATGGAACTGCAAAGTGTCGTTGTGAAAACAAAGTGTACCTTCAAGCACACCAAAATGGAGCAATTTATTGTGAAAATATCTGAAATAAAGCGTAGTGTCAGTAGACCATTCCGTTAGTCTTCACATTTGGTTGGAAATATGCATAAACACTAATTTATTCTATGTCAGACTTTTTTAGTCTCCAGATTATGTAGATTTGGCTGTAAAGTTGATGTAAAAAAATCGATGATTTTTCTGGTGAGATTTTTTAGTTTTCATATTTTTCGACCCAAGTGTGAATATGAATGGTCACTGATTTATTTTGTGATCAATAGATAGGATGTAAGAATAAAGTTGGTGATTTTAGAAGCGTAAGAGGCGTTATTATTTCATTTCATATGGGTGTCACTTTTGGCCAGTCCCATAGGTGATCCGATTTCCGGGGTTCCGGTGTACAAATGACTCACAGCTGTTGCTAGATTGCACCGATGCTTGAAAAATATCATCCTAATTTTTCTATAAACGCAATAAATTTGAAATGTGATTTGTTTCAGTAATCAGCATTAATTTCACTGGAGTATAGTTACTTCCAAGTTATTTCCTATGTTTTGCGTACTAAGATTCGATTCGAAGTGAGAAATAACATTACGAGTCGGTGAAACACACGCAGACCACTTAGTTACATTCCAGGAAGATTCCAGAATCAGAGAGCTGAAGAAGAGCAGTTTCAACCCGTTGTCGGCGGACTCAACATTCTATGGTGGAATTGACGGATTCACAAATCATGTTACCTATAAGCAATATAGGTGGCACATTCACATAAATTCATATGATTTTGCTATTTTAAGGAGGAACCACGTGAATTATTGCCTATAGATTCACACCATCTTATCTATAGCGAACAGGTAATTTTTTAATGTGCAAATCCTACCTATAAGGTGTGAATTGCTACGTATAAGGTGTGAATTGCTACGAATCAGGTGTAAATTGCCACCTATAAGGTGTGAATTGTAACGCATAAGGTGCGAATTGCTACGTATAACGTGTGAATTGCTACGTGTAAGGTGTGAATTGCTACCTATAAAGTGTGAATGGCTGCCTATAAATTCACATTTGCTCCCTATAAAATCACATGTTGATTCACATCACTTTATTACGTATAGCAACGACCAATGAGCTACCTATAAGAATTGGTGTTACCATGTGACTAGCCTGCGTATAAGGGTTAAAAAACCATATACATCGGCTACCTATAAGAATTGATGGTACCATGTGAATGGCCTGCAAATAAGGGTTGAAGAACCATGTGACTAAGCTATGGATAAGAACTGGTGGTATTTTCGAATTCCTGTCTGCGCGGTTTCGAACTCCGGTCCAAAGTGGGCCTCCAAGCGGATTACAGTATGTTGCATTCCTTGAGAGCCATTCCAAAGTGATAAGACAAGTTCATATTTTGACCATGTGCCTGGCTACCTATAAGCCTTATAGGTAAGATGCACGTGGTACCACCAAGCTTATACGTAACATGGTTCTCTATTTGAATGCGGGTGCGCATAAATATATTCTCAAATATTGTATGGATATTAGTAAAACTGGTTCATTGTTTATCAAAAATAAACTTACTTGAACAACCTGGATTCAGATTTGTATTTTACCCTAACTTTTAAATAGTTTGTATCTGCGACACGTTTGTATTTAAAGGAAAAACGGTGGAGCTATTAAAAACCGCTTATACAGATTTTGTAGGTTTAAAATTAAAGGAGATTTTTTATGTACCACCAACCCGTCAAAATGATCAATCATATACCACTTATAAGTATATATGAACCTTACTCGACTTCTTTGGGCAACATAAAAATTTGTTTTGTGTTACTGCTCTTAACATAGAGACTTAAATTTAAGGTCAGACGTGAATTTTAGAGTACTGAAACCACTATAAATTAGCTTTCAAAAATGTAGAAATATCAATATCAAATAAGTTAACTTCTTATGGGCAGCATGTGTGAATCACTCATAAAATACTCAATAGTAGTGTTTTTTCACGGAGCAAAAGAAAATATATTGACTCGATCAAAGCAGATTGTCCTTGTGCAACAACATTAGGTATCAGGGGTCCTTAATTCAGAAACCATCACCTTCCTTATAGGTAACATAGGTGGGAATCTATCGTTTCAAAGGGTAGCTTCTTCGTATTTGTATCACTAGCATACCTCTGTTGGGCACTTCTTTAGTAGAATCAAATACTGAATTACACGACTGAGTAGTTTGGTCCTCATTACTACATTTTATGTGAGTTTTAATTCTTTTGTTTGTGGTGAAACGGCGGTACCGCACGCTTGCGAGTTTAGTTTTGCGCTTAGGTTTTGTGAAATTTGTTTCTACGGAATATTAGCGTCAGCATTAAATATCTACTTGGCACTCAGTAACATATACTAGACAGTTTTTGTCGAATGTCGAGTAAAAAAGGAGGCAGACGCAGGTTTCCCCTAGATGCGGAGTGATGGAGCGATTGAAATTAGGAGTAGAGGAGCAAGGGGCAATTACTTGGCGCCAGTGAATAGAGAGAAATAAAGCAAATAGAAATTTTTGATTTTATTTTCTCTCTTTAGATGGGATATGGGGAACGCAGCCCGAAGGGCGTGTTACTCAGGAAATGCCATGCCTTTAGCACAATCGGTTTCAAAGCATCGGATCCAGCGACAGCAACAGCAGTAAGCCATTTGTGTGAACGAAATGCCCATCACTATCCCTACCATATTAACATAGGTGTCTGTTTTGTAAAGATTTTGTTTATGTATAGGTGAATCGATGCTCACAACAAGCAGTCTCCTGCTCCCTGCATTTCCCGAAGCACCCGATGAAAGGTGAAGTATCAAACCCCTGTCTAGTAAGCATATGTATACCCATGAGTATTTGGAGCTGACCCAAAATGAATTGTACTCGAGTAAAATTGATTATAATTATTATAAAAATAAAATTTCAGCTGTGTCATGAGCACAAAGCAATAGAATTCTTTTCAAAGCATTGGTTCGATCCAACTGTAGCCACAGCATTTGTTCAAACAAATTTTGATGGGGGATACAGATGAGTATTCGATGCATATTTTTACTCATTTCAATTCACTCAATTGGCTGGTTGAGGGTTCATGTAATCCTTCAAGGCCCAGAGGCAGAGGTGGGAAATACGATACATAATAAAGGGGGCGTGAGGTATACTTCATTTCTTTTAAAACAAAAACTTCAGATTAGATACTTACAAATTGATAACAGAAGTCTTACGTCACATTTAACCTTTTATAATACTATTAAACCATATTTTGCAAAAACAAAGCCAGAATAAAATAGAAATATTTTTGAAATCGGTATTAGAATTAAGATGATTGATTTTTTCCTGACCTTGAAGAAAAGTAATTTATTGGTTAGATAAGTAACTGTTGTACAATTTCTCACGTGATTCTTCAGGTGGTTCAAGTTCCTTAACCAGTTTGGTTAGGTTAAGTCCTGGTGCAATATTGTCCCCCAAATATACGCGGCTTCTGCGAATTGGATTCAAGTTACAAATACTGACCGCAGGAAAGTCAACTGCTCCAAAAATAACCTGAAAAAAATATACGCTGGTTTTTATGTGCATGTAAAATGTAAAATATTAGATGATACTGGATTTGTCAGGCCGTAGTAAGCATTTCACAGTTATAAAGTGTCAGAAATATAAAATACATCAGAGACATAAACGTATATTGAGCAGAAAACAGTCTTAAACAACAGACTTTGAAAATAGAATTTGCATGTTCTGTGTGTTTTTGAAAGAAATAGATTTCTGCATGAACTGAAAGAGTTTACTTTATGCCTTTTGCATGACATTTGGATGTTTTTCAATTTTCTTGTTGCATTATTATTGCAAAACCATCACAGTATCTTACTATTTTGGTAGTAGCAGGAGTATTTTTCCTTGACCAACAACTAGACTTATGCGGCGGTTTAAGAAAAGCAATTCTAAGAAAGTCTGCGAGTGCATAGGTACCATAACATAGCGATAACACAAGAAAGTTGCTTTTGGCTGTGAATCTGACGTCTCTGCGACGTAGTGTTTTCAACTTCTATCCAACGTTGATGTTTCGACGGCCATTCAACGTTGCGCAAAAAACGTTGATTAGACGTCTTAGAAAGGTGCCTTTCGCTTGCGATCAAAGCAAGGTCTAAAAATCATTGCTTACCCAAAGTCTGTTCAATATTGGGTCAAAGATATTGTTAAGACATTGATCTATGGTTGTAACTAATCGCAACCAAATTGCAGGCTAAGTAAATGTAATTTTGGTCAAATCGACGTCGCAGCCTCAAATCCACGTTTGATTGAGTCTAGGACCTATGCCCACGGTCTTATACCCCTCCTGGGCCCCATGCCTCTGGTTCTTTGCCTCCTCAGCCCCCCTATCCCACCGCAGCTTTTGCTTTAGCTTGTTCGAAAGAAAGAAGTAATGATTCAAATAGTAAGGTATTTAAATGTTCGAACAAATTTATAGCCATTATCTCCAGGAACTTCCTTATTGAATCTAAAATAAATTATAAATGAAATATCTACAGGTCCTAAAAATAATTTTAAAATACAGTTCTAAAGTTATAATGTCACAATCAATCTTATTCTAAGTTAACCTCTTAGACGACTTAATTTAGACAAATTTAAACAATGTCTTTCAGAAATTTCTCAGCCATAAAAATTGTATTTTGTTCATCAATCATCTCCGATGCACCGATGATTAAGAAACTCGTTCACCACCTGAGAAACTGTGACAGCTTAATAAGCTACATATATACAAACCTCACCGACCGCCCACTCTAATAAGTACGGCTCTGGATCTAAATTGTGTACGCAGTTCAAGCCTGCGTAATGTCAAACCCTTTGCGGTTATAGGGCCATCATCAATCATGCAGCGGTCGCCCGCAGCACCACTGATGGAAAAGATGACAACACATTCGCTGAACATGTCAAAAAACCAGATTAGAGCTGACAAGTGTCTCGAAGCTCATCATCAGTGTCATCATCGGCAGATAAATCGTCTTCGTCCAACCCCCCCCCCCCCCACACACCCCGTCGACCACCTACCGCTCACCCTTGGCAAAATTGTACAGACACAAAGCACAGCAAGTGCAACAACAACGGATCTAACTTAATATCAAGTAGCTAGAGTTGTTCTTGAACCAGGGAGAGATTTAGATTCCGATGTAGGAAAAGCACAGTCTGACACCGGGAACGATAGATCACGCTCTGGACCAGCGACAGCAACGACCATTCCAAGGTTGCGGATTTCAGGAATCACCATTCAAACATCCATAATGGGCGACATGGTCCACACGCCGCGGAAGGTATGTATCCATTTTTCCGATTATGACGGCATCGACTCAAGGGATAGCGACGAGTCACAGCCTCATCAACCCTCCCGGATTCACACGAAATTCCATTGCGTGATGTGGTAGAAGCCGAATGCGAGATGGGCTATGAGTTCAATCTGTGGAGCCACATGACCAGAGACCCGATTTTTAGTCCCCAGCGCGGGGTTATGCACGCAGTAAGCATAAAGGAGGCCGTATTCAAAGCCAGGAACTTCAATTTTGGCAAAATTTACGTTTCTTTCCAGAAAAGGGCTACGAAAACGGCTTACAGGTCTTGTGACTATAACATCCCATTGGCGCCGCTGTCTTTTCCGAAGCGCAGACGCGCCTCCCATAGTTAAAGCTAGATCATAAGGTCAGCTTGAGAGATATGGACATACCGTACTTTGAAAGACAGGCAAAAACGAGATCCACTGTTTTTCGTGGATGTTAGTGACAGAGAAATAGGTGAGAATCAGCCTTAACACTTTCAGAAAAGCATTCTCCCGATGTATACGCTGCTCGTAATTCTGGCGTAACGTTAATCAGTATCAAAACAAAGCTACAGCTTTCAAATTCTTCACCCGTATGAGGTCGGCTCCAAACTTTTGACCTGGTTGCAAAAGATAGGGTAACCCTACAAATTCGTACATTGGCTACGCTATGGGTACCCACTGCCACTTAGGAAGATTTCGGTTATAATGTTGACCAAACAGTCAGATTTTCAAGAAGAAGTCATAGTTACAGCCAAAGTAGGTAATCGTATTTCTCACAGATCAGTTCGATTTTATGAAAGGCATGAATCATCCGACAACAGAACCTCTGGAAAGTAAAACGCCTGATAGCAGCAAAATTACAGCCAGTGGTAATTTTAGAAAAGTTGCTGGAACGCGAGTCCAGGACAACCGAAGTCCCGAATGTTCCTGGTGGTTCCCACAAACAAACCAGGTGGTTGGTGGGGACGCCAGTATAGATTCCGTTGGCACCGGGGGATTTGTATATTGCTCTCAATGGAAAGTGTTGGAAAAGTAGTGTGTCCTCAAACACACCGACCCGGTGACCGATTTTCTCATACATTTATACGAGGCACGCAAAGTAAGTGTTCGCACCATAGAGGGCTACAGAGTCGCTCTGGGGGACGTTCCTGTGTAATGCGTAGGGGTACGATCCGGGCCAGAACAACGAAACATTTACAGAGTTGCGAGCGGTGTTGAAGTGTTGAAGGAACTGAATGTCTACCCCAGGTCAGGCAAGTTGCATGCTCACTCAAAGCCACCACGGAGACGACAATGGACTAGATGTTCAGAGCAGGATACTGACAATCGTCAAATAGCTTCAGCTCTTCAATGATTCTTTCATAATCTTTAAAAATTACCATTTTTGAAATGGTGCTTTTAGACACGCGAATTTTAATGCTTCAGCCTTGTTACAGGACTAGGGCCGCAAGTGACGCCAAAGCATCAGACCATGGCACGGAAAGAGGCAGAGACAAACAGCAGCAAACAACTTCACACCCTTATGTGTAGCGGCTAAGAAAAGGGGTGTGTATAGGATGGATAACATGAGCCACTATGGACCCATCATGTCAATAGTTAAATGAGCTAAGCCGGTATACCGGCGTAGTGAACTGAAACTTTAGTGACGTCATAGAACGTTGGGTGAATTTTAGTGAAGATTTGGATTCTCGGTGTTAAAGTTGGCAAATGCCAAGGCTCAAGTATTGCCATGTTTCTTCTTTTACCGAGTGTAATTAGCGAGGCTGAGGCATCCACAACCGTTATTGGGAAGCGTAGCTAGTCAAATATGCATTATTTAACCTGTTTAAGAATGTGATGGCATACCATGATGAACCTTTGCACATGTAAAACTCATTTTTACGATTTAGTTTATGTACTTTGGTATGTTTTATATGCATTTTATAGAATGGATAAGTCTAGTCATGTTAGTCGGTTTGGATATTTTGTTAGAGCGAAATCGACTAATCGACCGACTAATATTTGCACAACAACATCTCGCCAGGGGGTGTGCCGTTGTCGTGCGTCACAGAGACAGCAAGCCCACTTGAGTAGTCTCCTTTACTACCGTCGGTAGCAAGCAATGGCAACTATAAGCGATTCATGGTGGCAAAATTAGCGTTTTAGACAATTATTTTTTCTTTTACAACCGTTATAGAGGTAGAGTTGGATTGAATCGACGCTACTATTAGCCTGTCCCTCCTGTTCCTAGCTCTAAGTCTCATTTGAAGAGGACTGAAGCTGGCATATGGGAAGTAAATGGGTGAGTTATCCAAAGGGAGAGCACAAGGCAGTTAGCGAAATTATTTCATGAATTGAAGCTCCATTACTGCGTTCAGGAATGTCAGATTCTATGCAGTTACAGGCGAGAAAAGATTTGAATGATACCTTTCTAGCGTCGGTTTGATCCAGCTATAGATTTACAGCATTTGTAAGAGACAAAAATTTGTTTACAGTGGATGAAAGCATGAATTTAAGTGCTGTCTTCCAATAAGTGATCGATGCACTGCCGCAAAAACATCATTTGTCTCAAAGGGAACATAAACGATCTCGTGATGATGACTCATTAATATGTTTTAATGATATGCCGGTGAAGCAGCTTCATTGAAATAAAAGCGACATCGCTTGAAAATCTACACATTTCACATAAGAAGTATACGCTCATCGCCACAAAACGAATTTAAATAATAAACAAAATCGTTTATGGACGATGAGGTAGCTGATGTCAGGATTTTAGACATATCATTATAAGGGAATACCAAAATTTCAAGACAGTAATGCTATATCCCAGGCGCGAAGATTTAAATATAACATGTTTTATCCCGACCATTTCCACCAATTTTCCGCTAATCGCCAAAAATGAAAAGCTACGTAGGTTCTAATGACCGCTACCATTAATAAAATGTTAAGGAGTAAGACCATATCCCTGTTCAGTTAAGATCTTTACATGAAATTGAATTTCGCCAATACTTCCATTATTTTTGATAATCCACAAAAATGATAGACAGTTGAGCCCTTTACATTAAAAAGATTTATATTTTTCACTAAAATCCTATGAGGACGTCTTACTATTAGATTATATTCCTAACGTCAGTTTAGTTATATAAGCAATTGGTTTATCAGCAATATTTCTTCCATTATTAATTTACAGAGATATAAGAAAAAAGGAACACCCAAGTAAGTGCAGATGACCATTATTGTTAACCAAAATTTTCAGCTAATAAAGATTTGTCTAGTGTTTGTTAAGATTTTACTAATATTGTTAGTTTTTTTTCGACAATATTTAAACCAGATTTTGGCAAATCACAGAAAAAGTAAGAGCCAGAAGGGAACTAATGTTCATTACCGTTAACCAACATTTCATTAAGTTAGGCAACCCGATTTTTTTGCCAATATTCCCACCACCTTTTGGTGAATCATGAAAAGGTAATGGCCAGGTAGGTACAAATGTTTGGTTAAGTTCATCAAAATTTCAAAACAGTAAGGCTGACTTCCTGCTGGTAGTTCAGATTTTACTATAAATTTTCCTCAAAAATTTTCACTTTTTTGGCGAATCATGAAAGTAGTAATTCCCAAGTAGGTACCAATGCCCGCTACCTTAAACCAAAATTGCAATAATTTTTTTCGGCAATATTTCCATCAGATTTTGGAGAATCACCAAAAAATAAAAAGCAGGTAGTTACTAATGTCCGCTGCCGTAAATCAATATTTTCAATAAAATAAAGCAAAAGACATTGCTTTAACCAATATTCCCACCATTTTTGCGAAATCCCCCCCACCAAAAAAACAAATAGCCAGGTAGGTTTTAATTTCCGATTTAGATCATCAAAATTTCACAACAGTAAGACTAAACCCCTGGCGCAATCTAATGTTTTACTGTAAAATTGTTTGCCAATATCTCCACTCAGGTAAAAAGTAATTAAAGGTACCAATGACCACTTCCTCTAACTGAAATTTCAACATCAACAACAACAACAACAACAGTAATAATAACCATAAATTCAACATAGTAAGGTCAGATGTCTAACGTCAGTAAGAAAAGGAAATTGGGTTTCACCAATATTTCCCTGAAATTCCGAATCATGAAATGAAATAATAAATAATTAATCATTAAAAGCAGGTACACACTGACGTTCTCTTCCATTATCAATATGTAGAAATTACATAATAAAAACGTAAGATTACGTATGCTTATAAGTTTAATTAGAAGTTGCTTTTTTGCCAATATTTCCACCATTTTGCAGAATCACGAAAGAAAGCAACAGTGACCGCTATCTTTAATTAAAATTTTAAGACAGTGAGACTATTTCTCTGCCATCAGTTATGTATTTACTGAAATTTTTGTGCCGCCAGGTGTGATGAATCACCAAAAAAATAAAAGCCAGGTAGGTAGTAATATTTTACCTGAATCGCCAATTTCTGGTGATTCGCCAAAAAAGGCAACACAAGCAGAAACATATACCCCTACTTCCATCAAATTTTAGGACATTTCTTGTATAATGCTAGGAAGAGATATCAGTTTCAGAAAATTGGTTTTAGGAGGTTTTCATCGTTAATTTTCACGAAAAACCAATGACTAAGGCTTGACACCATTAACAAATAAACAAAGAGACTAACCGTAGATTAAGGCCATATACCTGGCAACAGTTCAGATTTCAATAAGAAATTGGGTTTGCCAATATTTCCACCAATTTTTTGGCAGATCACAAAAAAGGTAGGTGGGTAGATACTAGTGTCCGCTTCTATTATTTCACATTTCAAGACAGTAAGATTATATCGTAAGCATTGGTAAAAAATCGATTTTCGAAAATATCTCCGCCAATTTTTTCCGTATCACGAAAAAAACAGTTATGTCCAGGTAAGTATCTATGACAATTATCTTTAACTAAAATTTAAAAGCAGTTAGGCTATTTTTCTGGCGTCGGTTAAGACTTGAGTAAACAAAATAAGTTTTTTTTTCGCCAATATTTCCAACAGATTTCGGTGAATCACGAAAAAAGTTGCAATTTACGAAAAAAGGGTTTCGGCATTATTTTGGGCATTTTTTGGAAAATTGCCAAAAAAGTCATGTCCTGTTGTACACTATGCCTAGTACCTTCCATCGAAATATAAAGACTTTAGCTTAAAATCCTAGGAGAAGATATACTTTTTTGAAAAGGAAATTAGTTTTTCGCCAATATTTGCGTAACTCTTTGCGGATCACTAAAAAGTAATACACAAGTGGATACTAATGTTTGCTATGTTTAAGAAAACTTTAAGAGAGCAAGGCAATATACCTTATGTCAGTTAAGAGTTCAATAAGAAGTTGCCTTTTTGCGAATATTATGACAATTTTTTGCAAATCACCAAAATAATTAGACAGGTAGTTATCTATGCCCTCTTTCCTGATGCAAAATGCTCAGAGGGAAAGATTGTATCCCTAGCGCTAGTTTAACAACAAATACGTTTTTCGAAACACAGAGAACAGTAACTGCCAGGCAAGTTCCAATGAATGTTTTCTTTAACTACAATTTGAAAACATTAAGGCTATTTTGTGTGCTTGATTTTCGACCTTACTAAAATGTTTGGCTTTTCGACAATGTTTCCGCCAATTTTTGTGTTTTGATTGGTTCCGACCATATCTTAACGATGATAGGCGCTGTATAAGCAACGATGTGTAGACGTTGATTTTTCCCTCATAAGTCCACTTCCGCAACAGGTGGGAATTTGGTTGTAATCATATGAGCCACCCTAGGTCAACGCCTTCTCCGTGTCTTAGACACCCCTGAACATATGTTTGATAAAAACGCTTTTAGAAGCGACTTTATTTTCGTTGCCGAAAACCCAACTTTTTGGATGCTCAAGTAATTTCTCTAACTCAACTCGAAAAATAGACCGGGCAAAAATGTCCGGGTCACAGCAAAAAAAAAAACATAGCCGCGTTAACGCTCACAGGAAATTTAAGCCTGGCACTGGTGATAACTAGTTGCTTTGAAAATTGACTGAAATAAGGACATAAAGTATGGGCTATTAAGAAGCGAGCCATTTTTTTATCGCCTACCTTGAAAATATTTTTTAAAACCGACTTCATGCGTATCCTGTGTTACCCGATGGCATAAAGGGAACTTTGACGGAGCGACGACCACTTCCTTATGATAGTCACTGTCTAGAAGGTGATGTGATTAATATTTTTACTACCTGTATATGCCACTCTTCCGACATCTATATAAGTCGATAGGTAGTGAAGTGTTGTAAAGCTCACGGGGGACCCCTAATCCCTCCTTATTTAGGCAACTGCAGAAAAAGACTACCTACGTGAAAAATTTGGCTGCAAGTAATAGCAAGTTGAGGTGAGCATCCTATAAACGCCGGAGATTAGAATCCCCGATGTATTTACTGTTTAACTGAACAATAAAGATACAGCATGTTGCATGTATTTGCTTACTCTTTGTCGGAAGAGGAGAGATCAATGCCTGTTTGTGCTGTTAGCTATATGTTTGGTGTGCGCGTGCCTTATAATAGGGTTACATAGCAAAATTTCAATGTTCATTTTTGCATGTAAAATGTTAATGCTTTTCTTCTAAAATGAGGTGGACCAACCTGACATGCTACAGTATGTCTCTGCCAGATTTGGTGGTCGTCCTAGCCCTGTCTCGGAGGAGTTCTCATAATGCGGTTATTGCGAAAAAAGGAATCAAACGGGAACGCTTGGAAGTGCCAAATTTTCGAGCATGACTTATGCTAAAATTTAAGAACGTGACACTGCCCTGCGTACAAACGCACGCAAAATAGCCAAAGATTTGCACAACATGATAAATACGCGAAATAATACCTTTTTATATTTTCACTCTCCCAAACAAATTCCGTTAACTGCTCATGTAGCAAACAGAATTTTTGAAACCGAATAAGTAAACTTTACATTTATATTAAAATAAATTCTTGTAAAACTGCGTACATCCCCTGATATCCCTTGTCAAGTGTGTACAGTTAACTACAAATTTAACTTTTGTGAATCCCGGGCAGTTGCTTAGAGATATAGATTTATTACTAATTTAACACAAGTCCTACGCAAAAAACCTCCATAAACTTTATACATTGCAATACATATTCTTAATTCCAATGAGTCATAAAATTGTTCAAACTATTGAAACAATGGACGGCACGTTCACATTTTCCAACTTGATATATAATTCTAATTACACCAGAACCTCCGAAATCTGACCACCATCGGAAAAAGTAACATTGGTCCGATTTCCTGATTCTGGCAATTATGACAGTATGCTGGTGCATAATAACAGTGAACCCAAATGATATCATTTTTATGTCTCGTTTCAGTAAGTTTTTATCATCAACAGAAAGGCATGTTAATATGATTACTGTTTAGTTATTATCCGCTAAAAACCTCCTTATAACAAAATTTAAAATATCTATATCAATATAGAACATGACTCGTAAACAATGATTATTAAAGGCCATATTTCAACCGAAATTATGTTCTACATTTATTCTGCTCTGTTCCGGCTTTGAAACATCTTGATCACAGTTAGGTAGCTCATTATTTATTTTATTTACTGCGTTAATTGGCAAAACTCCGCTTTAACTTAATATAAAATACTTCATTATGAGAAAAATATAGCTAAAAATAGCAAACTACAGCAAAGAATTTTAAGCAATTTTCTTGAGTTGTCACCACTTCAAATTCTTGCAGATTTCTTAAATTTGTTACTAATATGCTCCTCTGGATTTCTGGCGCCTAAAACTTATCATAAACCATTGTTATGTGTAGTGGAAGTAGAATTTTAATTACGGGATTAACCCAAAAATTCTAAGTGATAATGGCCTGAAATCTATCTGGTTCTGTGTGAGTTGCTACTCTTAACGCTTTTGGTATTTGCAGTTGAACGCCAAAAAGCAAAGATGTATGTAAAGTGTTGACAAGTACGTAGGCGCGGTAGGCGGTCCCGAGATATACTCAGATTTACAGCACTTTTTTAGAAGGACTTGAATTTGTGTTACTTCCATTTACAATACCTAAGGAAAGAAATGAAAAATATTGTTCCAAACACCTCTTTATAAAAAGAAGTCTCAACTTTTCGTTAAGTCCTAACACCCAGTTAGTCCTGTTAAGTCCTAATATGAGGTATATTGGAGCAACAATTTGGACAGGGTGTGAACATGTCTGATTGGGCATCTTAATTTCTCACGTGTAGATAACGGCATAAAACCACGTGATTTTCTTATAACAAAAGAAAGAGAAAAATATACTTCGTTTCTCAGTCATTTATAACCACAATTTTTCACACAATTAAAACAATAGCTGCTGTTGCTTTGTAAATAAGACTGCATACGTATGCAAAGGGTTTTTATGCACACGGTCACGCCTATTGGCAATTACATAAAATTCTTCCGTGGCCCAAAAATGTGTTAAGCCCGTCCAAGTCGAAATACGAAATTACCATAAATTTACACCCCCAGTGTAGGATTGGTTACGATCGGATTTCAAAAGCACGTTAAATTTGCTAAAAACATAAAAAATATCTAAATGAGACGTTGAAGTACTTTTATTCGGGAATGTGCAAAACTCTTGATAAATCAGATGCCAACTAAAAGCATATGAGTATTGTGCATATAAAAACAGTTCATTTACAAAGAACTCAAATAGCAGAAGCTGAAAAAGACTCCCTAAAGATTATCACAATAAAGCTATACATATGGGCACTTTAAGACCATAAATAATGAATTTCACTGTGAAAGAAACTTGTGTCACCTTTCCAAGCAAATTCTATGAAATTCCATCTCTGCAAAAGCATTCCGCGTACCAAATTCAGTTATTGCAATAAACGTTTCATCGAAAAATTCAGATTTTACACAGTCTAGAAATGAGTGAACTAATAGAGTCAAATCAAGAAACATTCTCTCTATAAATTTCGAAAATTTGTTTTTAGAAAGGCGAAATCTGGCTCTTTTTAAGTTTTCCGGTTTTGAATTTTTTTACATCAGTTCGATTTGTTTCTTTCTTTTCTTGGCCATGTTTGCAATTTTTTTTTTTTTGCTATCAATGATTTTGGTAGCATCACCGGGGTGAATACCTTTGTTATTGTCTATCTTTAGGATGGTAATCAGTTTTACTGAAGTATAATGATATACCTAAAATTTAATGTTATCAATACTTTTACCTTTTGTTGTATGGCAAATTGGCGTTCGGTATTTTTTGTTTGAATTTTTACTGATGTTCATTTTCAAATCTCTCCGGATTATCTCACTAACAAGTACAGAAGAGCAATGCAAATGTCTACTTTACAGACGATTATTTAGGGGGGTCTTTGGACAAGCTACAATTAATGATTAATAGCTTAATGACACATTATAGGTTCGATTTCCAGGTACAGAAAAAATTTCGTTTGTATTCTGCTAACGATGCGGAAAAACAGGATGTTGTCAAACAAATTTCTTGTATTATTAAAAACCAACTAATTTCCATTTTTATGTTTGATTTTTTGTTATTGGTTATTATTTAAATCAGCCGTTAAAACCGAAGCAAAACTCATTTATTATTAACTGCTTAATGACACTTAATGAGTGCGATCTCCAATAACAGATATTCTGAGAATTGCATGTTGCCTTCCCTTACCAATACAGAGAAGCAGGATGTTTTAAAACCTAACTCTTTCGTTGCTTCAAAATTTCTATCGTTCCGGAAGTGCGTTACATACACTGTCCGATTCGACGAAGTGTCACATACACGTGTTTCTACCAAATACCCTTCTTGTGACCAATCGGCATGCCCCTTTTTCTTTGTTTAATACATTTGAACACGTAACTTCCGTGCCCAGATGCGACGCCTCCCAGGCCGTCGTCTTAGTGACGATTATGTAACCATGGTGCGCTTGTGGAAGCACCTGTCCTGATCACCAGCTATGCCATTAACGCAAAGGGCGCCTTTGTGTTACCATTGTATCGAAATCACGTTACGCACTCGTGCAGCCCTCCTTTGACCAATTAGTCTCATTTGAGGCGAAATGCTACCGTTTAACATCCTTTACTAAGTACATCCCTTGATGATGCTGTGGGTAGTTGTTTCAGATAGTCTTACTAGTGTCAATGACTACTATGTCTACCACTGAGAATAAAGCGTGGGACTATTCCAGCTGTGGTACGAGTTCTCATCTACGTCCATTCAGTGGGTAAATGACGCTGTCTCACGTCGTGCCTTTCTTGAATATTTAGTGCCGGCTGTCGCACATTTTTCATCAGGTTATAGCCCATTTGTGAAAATATATCACTGCATGGTAGTGCGCCTGTACTGGTCTACCTCTTCCATAAGGCAGACTATTTTTAGGTCACATGGCTACTTAATGAATCTTGCAATGCAACCTCGATAACAGTCATGTCTTTCAACCCGTAGATTATCCGACGTATATTTTTCAAAAGTAGGTTCCCATATTTTGCGTCCTCGTTACGGTCTCTTTTCAAAGTGGCCTGTCATGACCAACATTTCCATTGAGAGGTTGTTTTTGGTTGCGAGATCGGAAAGACGTTGGACATTGGGAAAAGTTGCGTTTTGGTTGCGAACAAAATCGACATCTAAACAAGGTTTATTACACAACGTCTATTCAGCGTTGTGCCAAAGCCGGTGGTAAGACGTTGATCTGTAGTCGCGATCAAACACAACCAAAGTACAGCCAAGCTTAATGTTGTGGATTGGTCGAATCGACGTCACAGCCTCAAATTGAAGTTGAATTTACCTTGGAATATTTACTGGGAAGCTAGCCATCACTGTGGAAGGTCTACCTGGAATAAGTTCTAAGTTCAATATATCAGCCAAAGGTACGACAAACACTCGCGGAGGAAGCGTCATTAATTAGGACATTGCACTTGCAAGTCAGTTGCAGGTGCACAGATTTCGAATAACAGGATGAAATCAAGCCCAATGTCCTTTGCAAAACAACATCTCGTCAGGGGTGGCGCCGCTATCGTGCGTCCCAGACACAGCCAGTCAACTGAGTAAACTGTGTTTCTTGCGTCAGTGTGATCCAACGGCAGCTATAAGTCATTTGTCCAAAATTCGAGTTTTATCTCATTAAAATGGGTTTTTGTCTTTTACAAATGTTGTGGCTGCATGTCGAACCGACGCTACTATTAGCCTCCCCCTCCTCTCCCTACCTCCAAGCTCCACGTATTGAGGCGAGGATTGGAAGTGATATCTGGGGAGTAAACGGGTGAGTTACCAATGAGGGGGTACAAGGCCGTTAGCGACATTATTTTATGAACTGTGAGTTCCATCAAGTTCAGGAATATCCAATTCTATGAAGTTACAGGCGAGAAAAGATGTGGATGATATGAGCGTTGGTTTCATCCAAATATACAGCTTGAACATTTGTAAAATACAAAAATGTGTTTTAATTGGATAAAACGTGGATTTAAGTACCTTCATCAAATAAGCGATCCATTCTATGCAGCTACAGGTGAGAAAAGAATACAGATGATACGAGCATTGGTTCCGTGTAACTGTACAGCTTAAACACTTGTTAAATACAAAAATAGTTTTTAATTGGATAAAACGTAAATTTAATTACCGTCATCCAATAAGTGATTAATGCACCATGGTAAAAACAATGCCACTTCAATGTCGCAAAGACAACTTAAATGACATCCAGATTGTGCCTTTTAATGAGTTTTAATGACGCCGTTGAAGCAACGTCATTTAATGAGTTGAAAACCACATCGCTTGAAAATCTACATATTTCACATGAGAAGTCCATTCACATATATTTACTTGTTGGCTTATAATTATTGAATGAATAATGTGGTTATTACTTTCTTAGCGGTGAAGTAGTAACCAAAGTACTACTTAGAAATGATATCGCACCTTAACACGTCGACTAAACCCATTTAAACGAGGAGCATGATTTGACGAAAGTCAAATCGGTACACACTTGGCCCAAATTAAAATGTAAAAAACCCTAAAATTTCTATTTTTTTAATTCGGATTTAGTGCGATCCCGTTCTAAAAGGATAATTCACTTTTCATAACCATGTATCCCGCTCAAAACTGACCTACATAAAAGCGTTCATTTGACATGCCTGGTGCAGAGCCCCCACCCATCCAACTACCCTCGAGCGTGTGACTTTTTAAAAGACTTTCGACGCTTCTCTTTTACATTTTGACCGTTATAACTTGAAATTCGATGAGTAGCCGAAAACTTTATGACAATTAATGTTTTATATATATAACATTCTATATATAATGATGCATTATAATGATGCACACAGAAATGCACGCCATTAAATTTAAAATCTATTTATTTTTTATCGTGCCCAACTGCACACAAGTTTAACTGATCCTGATCTGGAGCTATATTGCATGCACACACATGTACTTATTTTTAGCAATGCACCAATTAAAACCACTGTGTTTGCAGTAGGCCTCAGCTGTGAAGTAATAGCAAACTATGTACAGCGAGCATCAGCCTTTTGCTCAGAGCAGAAGAAAGGAAAAATTACACTGTCTTTGCGTATTGATTTGACCTTGAAAACAACCTTAATAATAATTTCAAATATTGATAGAACTAGTTTACGTCAAGTTATATATATATATATATATATATATATATATATATATATATATATATATATATATATATATATATATATATACTGCGAAAATTTGGTGTCAATCGGACCAGTAGTTTCTGATTAGTTGTGATGACGAAATGACATCCAACTGTAAAGAAAAGAAAAAGGATGAAAATCTCACGTATGCCCTAATACCAAAGCATTTAACTCTTTGCAAGACTTCGTCTTGCCAAGTGTAAATGATACACGACACGTAAATGATATCGTCCAAGGACAATGTCCCAGCTCGCAAATAACGAAGTCAGGGTATAAAACATAAATTTGTAATCGTAAGGCAAAATTTCAAGACAATACAGATATATCCCTGGCGTGAATTTAATATAAAATGGATTATCGTGAATATTTCCGCCAATTTTCGTGCAATCGCCAAACATGCAATAGCTACATAGGTTTTAATGTCCGCTACCTTTAAACAATGTGGATACAGTATGACCATATCATGTGTCAGTTAAGATCTTAATAAGAAATTGGTTTTTCATCAATAATTCCATCATTTTTTATAATCCAAAAAAGGAATAGCCAGGTCGACACTTATGTCCTCTACATTCAATCAATTTTTATATTGTTTTTGCTGAAATCCTGAGAGGTCGTCTTATGATTAGATTATATCCATAGCGTTAGTTAAGATTTCGGTAAGAAATTGTTTTTTCGCCAATATTTCCTACATTTTGTGAGCTAATTGCAAATAAAGCAACATTAACTATTTTTTTTTTGTGTCAGTTAAGATTTTACTAATTGTTTTCAATAATATTTCCACCAGAATTTGGCGAATCATCAAAAACCCAGGTAGTAACTAATGTCAACTGCCGTTAATCAGAATTTCCAATAAAATAAAGCGACCAAATTTTTTTCCGTAATCCCCCAAATTTTAACGAATCACCAGTAAGAGTAAAAGTAATAGCCAAGTAGGTATTAATGTTTGGCTTAAATCATAAAAATTTCACAACACTAAGGCTTAAGCCCTGGCGCCAGTTCAGGTTTTGCTATAATTTTCTTTTGTAAATATCTCCACTCACGAAAAAATTAATTGCCAGGTAGGTAGCCAATGGCCACTACCTCCAACCAATTTCAACATCAACAGCAAAAACAACAACAAAATTTAACAGTGTAAGGTCATATACCTAGCGTCAGCAAGAAAATGAGTTTCGCCAATATTTCCCAAAAATTCCGAGTCAGCAAAAAAATAAAAAAATAAAAAAATAAAAAAACCACGTAGATACTAATGTCCTCTTCCATTATTCAAAATTTTAAGACGCTAAGATCTGGTCCCTGTTTTGATATTTTAGCTAGCAATAGCGACCATAGGTACTTACTTGACTGTGTCTTTGTTTCGTCATTCGGAGAAAATTTGCGGAAATATTTCCGAAAATCAAATTTCTTCTGGAAATCTTTACTATCGCTAACGATATAATCTCACCATCTTCAAATTTTGAATAATGGAAGCGGAGAATAGTGTGTACCCGCCATTTTTTGTGATTCCCAGAAAATTGGTTGAAATATAGCAAAAATTCCAATTTCTTATTGAAATCTTAATTGTCACCGGGTGGGTGACCTTACTCTCTTGAAATGTTGGTTTAATAGTGTTAGACTTTGGAATCCACCTAACTATTATTTTTTCGTGATTCGTCAAAAAAATAACAGAAATAATAGCCTAGAACCAATTTTATCAAAACTTAATCTACTCCTACGGTTTTTTAAGGAAACGTCTGTAATTTGATGTAAGCAGACTCTATACGTGTCTATCTCGCTGTTGCTATTTTTGCAAATCACCAAAAATTGGCGGAAATATAGGCGAAAACCTTTTTTCGTAAAATCTTAACGGACACCAATAAAATATCCTTACTGTCTTGAAATGGTTAGTGAAGGTAGCAAACATTACTACCTACTTGCTATTACTTGGTGATTCACCAAAACTGTCGGAAATATTGGCAAAAAATGTTACGCCTATTTCTTCACGTTGGTTAACATTTTACACAAAAAAATTTTCTTCAATATTTCCGCCAAATGTCGGCCAGTGACCAAAAGAACAGCCGGTAGGTAGTAATGCCTGCGCTTTCGTTAACATTTCATGACAGTAAAACTATTCTCCTGGTATCAGTTAAGATTTTATGACAAAACGGAGTTTTTGCCAGTTTGTGGTCAAATGCACAAAAAGTCACAACCTGTATGTCCACTGCCTTCCATCGAAGCCGAGTGTAACATTTCAACTAGAGGGTTAATAAAACTGCATGTCATCCACCTAACTATATCATAATTTTTTTAGGTATTTGTTTTGTTATAGTCATAGGAACTTATATTAATGGATTTTTGCCGTGTTGTCACTCATCTAGCATTTCGCTGATGCAACCCGCACTATGTCATTGGCTTCCGTCATGGTCTTGAATGCTTATGAACCTCGCTAAAACTACTCTCTCTACCGTCCATGAGCTGTAAACAATGATTCGTGCTTGTAAAGTGGTTGTTTTTATATTTTAATGTAGTACTTCAAATCGAACTCAAGAAGAGCTTTGGAATTCTTAACGTTTCGCAAACATTGATGTCGGATGTTAAACGAAACCACACATTTTTTTGGTAGAAAAATGTTTATGAGTATATTCAACAATATCTAACACTTTTCAAAACTTTGTATTGACCTAACACGTCACTTTCGACTCCATTTGCAATAAAAAATAAGGGACGCTGGGCCGTGTAACACTTTGATTTGTTAACTATGCCACAGTCAGATTTGGTAAACACAGTGAAATACAGGGGTTGCGTTTGTTACATTTCACGAGATTATGAGACAAACTGTTTGGCCGATGTTGAATAAGGTGGTCAAGATTAATAAAACAGCTTATTGGAGCCCTGAGTTTTATTGTGTTGACTGAGTAAATTATACTTTTCACATCTTTTCCGATATCCTTTTCAACCAAAAATCGACATCGGATTAAGGTCGGAATACCGACATCGATCTGACATAAAAACTCGACGTCAGTTTCACTTTATATACATCCATACCAAATGACATGGTTTCACTCTCTAGGGGAGGGGGGGGGGGGTATATTACGATCAGATTTTAAGTGCACGTTAAATTTGCTGAAAACATATTATTTCTCAGAGATTATCTCGGAGTAAAGCCCCTCGACAAATGCCGTCCATTCGAAAAGCAGCTTGGCGTCTTGCACAAAAGAGCTGGTTATTTATGAAAAACTTCATGGCAGAAGATAAAAAAGACTCCGTTAAGATTAATATGTATATATATTTATGATTTCAAGCCGTCCTGTGAACACGAAAATAAACACGCAGGTGGGATTTTTAGAAATTTCTTGTACCGCCAATGTTTAATTAATATATTTACAATTATTTAACATCAATACAATTACGCAACATCAGTACAATTACGTAACATCAATCCAATTACGTAACATCAATAATTGATAGATGTAAAACAATAAAGAAGAATTACATCACACATATTTATAAGAAAGAAAAAATATAATTCACTGATCCAAAATTTGTCTGGGGGTCAAACAAATTGAAATCCCCCACCGTAACAAAACAATATATGGAGGCGATGGGGCGGAGGAGGGATTTAAACAAATTTATTTCTTAGCTTAATTATATAAAATGTGTTACACGCGAGGAGAGTAAAATGAATGAGGTTGCTGAATGCTTAACAGCTACCCTCATTGAGTACAGATAATTTTAGACCAATCAAATCAGAGGGACGGCTTATTCATAAATCCGTCTAGGTCAGTGGGCGGACCTAAACGGCAATTTATGATTTCAAGCCGTCCTGTGAACACGAAAATAAACACGCAGGTGGGATTTTTAGAAATTTCTTGTACCGCCAATGTTTAATTAATATATTTACAATTATTTAACATCAATACAATTACGCAACATCAGTACAATTACGTAACATCAATCCAATTACGTAACATCAATAATTGATAGATGTAAAACAATAAAGAAGAATTACATCACACATATTTATAAGAAAGAAAAAATATAATTCACTGATCCAAAATTTGTCTGGGGGTCAAACAAATTGAAATCCCCACAGAAGAACCCCACAGACAAACGGGCAATCACACTGTGAAAGACGGTACGCGAAAATATTTATCAATAGCATTAGAACGCCACCTGCCAATATGAGAAATGCGTGTTTTATTTAAACCTTTTTGGAGGCAATATGTCGCGGCACCTATTCGAAAGGAATGTGAAGTATAACCCTTACAAGTACCAAGGGAGAGAATTAATGCCGATTTGAGAACGGTATTAAAAAATGATGGAGAAATAGGCTTTCCGCTTTTTAAAACGAAGAGAGAACCAACTTTTTGTGTACGAAGTTTTAAATAATTTGACATCGCTTCAACGGGGCAAAAGGGGCCGGGGGAAGAGGGTATATGCAAATCAAAGTGTCTACCCTTACTATGCTTAAATTGTTCAAAGTGGATAGTTAAACCGACTGGTTTTCCTTGCTTCCTTTTAATTTTAATATTATTAGCTAATAACAAATTTGGATTGTTGGCGGATGTGGAAGTGAATTCACCAACACGAAGAAAGGCATGAAATGCTAATAAAAATAAGGATTTAAATAAAGCAAGATTATAATATTCAGTAAATATTTGAGGAAGAACGTCACACATTCTGTGTAGCAAACTCACGGAAATGGGCTTTCTATGGTCAGAATGATAATGTTTATTTTTGTAACCAACCAAAGCCTTTCTAATTAAGAATTCTTGGGTGATAAATTGAAGAGAAAATTAAAAAAGCTGAAAACCATTGCTCACAGGATGCAATTTTGAGCTGCTTGGCCTTCTTATTGAGAGTCACACTGCCACTGTGTGAAATATTAAGGCTAATGTCTTGTTCATCCGGGTTCAGCAACTCAACTAAGGAAACGTACTGATCACGCTTAATTTTGTCCAGAACGTTCCTGGCGACATGTAGGTGCAGAGTTACTGGAGGCTGAATTGATAGGCTCACCTTCAAGGTGTGGATCGTCCGCATCCCGAAATAAAACTTCAAGGTCCTCGTCTTGGTCTTCCTGATTTAATGTTTCCCGATTTGTGACCGGCGTTTGTGTCGCAATGGCGTCCTGTATAGCTTGGGCGATTACTGGTTGGAGCTGCTGGACGACTTCCTGGACAATGTCATCTTTTTTTGTCTTCTTGGAGGAAGCAGCAGTTGCTTTAGATGCCTTTCGTTTTGGAGCCATATCTATAGACAAGAGAGGAAGAGGAGAAAAAAGTGTAAAATTGCTAAATAACTTTAGATAAACCTTAAGAAAAGAAAAAAAAAATAGCTTAAATAAAATGATGCAATTATTGCTAATTTAATAACGAACCAGTGAAACAATGAAGCTTCAGTAAAAAGTGAGGGAGTCATGCTTGGAGTTCAAAGTACATATTAAGATTAATTATGAAATCCAAACCGAGTCCCGTTATTGTTATTATTATTATTACCATTATTATTATTATTATTATTACTTAATCGTTATTATTATAATGATGCAAGTAAAAAGTAATAATAGGGAGTTTAGTTTGGAGTTCTAGGTAATAAAGTAAATAATATGAAGTCCAAACTGAGTCCCGATATTTATAAAAATATTAATTGTTTTGTACAATAAAAAGTAAAGAATTCCTGTTTGGAATGGATAATTGAAATGAAAAGCCCAAACGGTGTTACATAACATCGAAAAAGATGTAAAATTTTAAAAATTACTCACTCGCGTTCAGCTGGAATTCTCCTGGTTCACAAATTATCCAAGGTTTGCACGGAGCGTCAGTAACAAGATATCCTGGGTTATTTAAAATTATTTACTGTAGTAACTGATCTTGTGACGAAACAACAGAATCCTAATGACGACACAAAAGAATCCAGTTTAAAACGTCACAGCAACACCTATCCGAATATTCGTCCCAGTTTAAAGGAAAATACTTTAAATATCAGCAGTAATGTTTAAAGCGTCCCAGAGGTATCCAGAATATACTATATAAGAAAAAAAAATAATAGAGATATTCCAACAAAATTTAAACAAATTTATTTCTTAGCTTAATTATATAAAATGTGTTACACGCGAGGAGAGTAAAATGAATGAGGTTGCTGAATGCTTAACAGCTACCCTCATTGAGTACAGATAATTTTAGACCAATCAAATCAGAGGGACGGCTTATTCATAAATCCGTCTAGGTCAGTGGGCGGACCTAAACGGCAATATATCGTTTGCATCCTATCATCGAATCCATGGCATTTGGACTAGCGACATTTGGGTACTTAATTTGGGTACTCTGGCTGCCCGGATTTCTGGATACCCATTTCATAGCTGCACCCTTGGTCACAAAACAGTTTACAATATAAATCTAAGTTTCATTGCCGTGACACAGGAAATTCTATCTCTGTAAAATCCTCCAGCACACCAAAAACACAGGTATGTTGCAGTTAACATTCTTTCGAAAAAAAATCTAGATTTTATACAGTCGAGAAGTGGGTGAAATCCGAGACTGAATTCAATGAAACATTCCCTCTATAAATCTATAAAAAATTGTTTTAAGAAATGTCAAATGTTGCTTTTTTTTTTTTTTTTTTTTTGCTTTCCTTAATTTTTACATCGCTTCGATTTCTTCCATTTCTTCCTTTCTGTCTTTCTTTTTTATCAATTTTTTAAAATCTTTTATGATTTCTGTAGCATCGCCGGATGAATACCATGGTTATTGTCTATTATTAGGATGGTAATCAGTTTAACTGAAGTATAATAATATAATTGAAATTTAATGTTACCGTTACTGTTTACCTTCTGCTGTATGGCCACTTGGCGTTCGTAAAACTGCACGCAGAGGGAAAAGATAAGCCCAAAACAAGCACAGGTCGTCAAAACTACAGTGAAGCTCCACGCTACACGGGCCCACAATGCCCGGGCGGACGAGATTCGTGCCAAGCCATGCGCTGTGGTACTTTCAGCAAACTCCTTTAAAATATCTCGAAGCATGGTTGTTTACGATTATTTCACTGTGATATTTGAAATCACTTCGGGTATTTTTTGTTTGAATTTTTATTGATATTCGTTTTTAAATCTCACCAGATTTTTAAATCTCACCAGATTATCTCACTAACGAGTAAAGAACAGCAATGTGGCTGTCTGGTTTACAGGCGAATTTTAAAAGGGGCTTTCGGAAAAGAGGAGATGAATTATTTATTGTTTAATGGCACTTTATGAATTCAATCTCCAATTACAGAGAAAATTGCATTTTACATTCAGTTACTGATACATAAAAACAGGATGTTTCTGGTGTATTTTAAAGGCAACTAATGCCCATTTTTCCCTTTGATTTTTTGTTCTGTTTATTGGTTATTGTTTAAATGAGCCCTTAAAAACCAAAGTAAAAGCTGATTTATTATTGCTTTATGACAGTTAATGAGTACGATTTTCAACAACACACATTCTGAGAATTCTATGTTGCAATCCCTTACCACTACGGAGAAGCAGAATGTTTTAAAACCTAATTCTATTGTTACTAAAAAGCAACCACATGTTAATTTTCGCCCTTCAGTGACATTCATCCTAGCGCTCCAAATAGTTGGGGCGGGGGGGGGGGGGGGGGGGAGCAAGGAACTGGCAGGAGGAGGTAGTGTTGGCCATTGCAACCACATCGGCTCAAATCAACTGTACAGCAACCACATTTGTGTGAAAAGACGCATTTTGATGAAGAGTACAATGTAAATGCGTTGCATCAAAGTGACCGAACCTTTATTTTGGTAATTTCTGGGCTTCACGCCCTGTGGGCGCTTTTTGAGCATCCCAGTCCTAAGAGATTATACGGCTAAGAAAATAATCCATCCTCTGATATTCGTTTTGTTTTAGTAATCTCTCAGTGTTTTCCTTTTAACTCGATCCTTTTGGACTTTCTCTCAATCCGGCGGTGCGTTACATACACTATCCGATCCGGTGGTGCGTTACATGCACTTTCCGATCCGACGGTGCGTTACATACACTTTCCGATCCGGTGGTGCGTTACATGCACTATTCGATCCGGTGGTGCGTTACATGCACTATTCAATCCGGCGTTGCGTTACATACGCTATCCGATCCGGCGGTGATTTCCATACTCTATCCGATCCGGCGATGCGTTCCATACATTATTCGATCCGGCGGTGCGTTACATACACTTTCCGATCCCCTGGTGTGTTTCATACACTTTCCGATCCCGCGGTGCTTTCCATACTCTATCCGATCCGGCGGTGCGTCACGTACACTATCCGATCCGGCGATGCGTTTGATACACTATTCGATCCGCCAGTGCGTTCCATGTACATGTGTTTCTGCCAAATACCCTTCTTGGTGACCAATCGGCATGCCCTATGTTTCTCCTTAGCAGAATTATTGATACATGAGACCATGCCGAAATGACTTTTCCACGAATAGTGGCATAGAGAAGTCCTGTACGTAAGAAATCCATGTCTAGCCTGAGGCCTAAATATGTCATTTCAACTTAAATATCCATTTTCAGGCATATTACTTTGAAAGTTGATGGATAAAAGAGAAAAAAGGGCTTTTTACGGATTGTAACGTAGAAAAGTCCTGTGCGTAAAATAACCACGTATAGTTTTATTATTGAAATGACAAACTGTTTCTACGTAGGAAGGGGCTTTTGTAAGGCCAAGTCCGTAGATTTTACCCGTGAACGCGCCATCTCTAAGATTTTCTTTCCATTTGCTGTTTCTTTGTTAGTTGTTCCTCTATCGAGAGGGAGACATAATGTTTAAAACTGAATTTTAGCTACACATGGAAAAGCTTTCGCTCTTGAAGCGTTCGTTTGCCTGCATAACACCCACAAAAAAGGCCTTTTCTATGAACGTGTAAATCTTACGGTAAGTGCGTTGACCGGTAAATTCTACGGGTTTGACCGTGTGAAAAGGCTTTTATCTACGTAGAAACAAGCTGTTTATAAGCAACAGGTACCTAGATGACCCTTAACAGTTCAGAATAGTATTTTTGTGACCCCCAAGTGCAATTTTTGCCACTCGGTAGCAAAAACAGTCAAGTTACACGTCAGTTCGTTTGCTTCTCCAATCGCGCAGCACCTCCAGTGCTTTAATAACAAGGCCAGAGAGGCTTCCACCTAGAAAGTACATCGAAGTGTAACTGCTATAACAGTAGCATTTTCATGTTTGCAGGAAAAGGAGCATTTTCGTGTATTTCTGAAATTTATCCGAATTTGGCCAACATTTCAGTCACTTTTTGGCAATGTACATATATATGTTCTTTGCGGTATACTTTCGCTGTTGTTCAACAGCCTACCTCTTCGGTGGTTTGGTCTGTTGTGCATAGCACCTTTTCACTCCGCAGATCTACTGGGGATTCAGCGAAAATAGTTCTCATGAAAGAGAGGAACTACCAGTGCTGTTAGTACGTTTTTTTTTTTTTAAAGTATATTTTCACCGAAAAAAAGTATTCAAAAGTTGAAAAAAGTATTAAAAAAGTATGCAATAAAACGCATTATTAGCTTTATGAAAGCTAGTCAAATTTTCCTGAAGCAACAACTTCTGGTTGGTCCAGTTCATGGTTTTGTCCCCAAGCAGGTGAATTCACCCAGTTCGCATGTTTATTTAACTTGTGTTGATATGCGGCTCTTCTATGGACCAGTGCGTATGTTTATTCAACTTGCATTGATGCCCGGTTCGCAGTTCAGACCAGTGCGCATGTTTATTCAGCGTACATTGATGCACGATTTGCATTTCGGACCAGTGCACATGTTTATTTAACTTGCGTCGATGCCCGGTTCGCATTTCGGACAAGTGCACATGTCTATTCAACTTGCGTTGATGAGCGATCCGCATTTCGGACTAGTGCGAATGATTACTTGTGTTGATGCGCGGTTTGCATTTCGGGCCAATGCGCATGTTCATTCAACTTGCGTTGATGCGCAGTTCTTATTTCAGACCAATGCACATGTCTATTTAACTTGCGATGATGCGCTGTTCTTATTTTGAACCAGTGCGATTAGAGGTTCGCATTTCGGACCAGTGCACATGTTTATTTAACTTGCGTTGATGTGCGGTTCGCATTTCGGGCCAGTGCTCATTTTTATTTCACTTGCGTTTGTGCGCGGTGCTTATTTTGGACTAGTGCCTATATTTACTTGAATTCCGTCGATGCCCGGTTCTTATTTCGGACTAGTGCGCATGTTTATTTAACTTGCGTTGCTACGGGTTGTTATTTCGGACTAGTGCGCAAGTTCATTTAACTTGCGTCGATGCGCTGTAGGAGCAGTTTCATTTTATTTTTTTTATAATTCCGAAAAATATTTGAAAATTTTCCATTTCACTCAAAAAGCACAAGACCTAAGCATGACCTCCTAGAGACGGCTCATGCCAAAAATAAAAGACATCTGATAAAAACTGTAGGACGAAATGCATCTTGAGTCTTTTCTTCAAACATTTTCTGATCGACTCAAAAAGCACAAGCCGTATTCACGAACGCCTAAAGCATACCTTACACCTAAAATAAATGATATCGGATCAAAACTGTGGAAGAAGATGCATTTTGAGGTATTTTCTTCAAAAATTCGACCAAAAATTAAAAATTCCCAAACTGAGTCAAAAAGCACTAGCCTTATGCGTGACCCATCTAGAGATGCTTCACACCAAAAATAAATGAGATCCAATAAAAACTGTAGGGGGAAATGCATTTTGAGGTTTTTTCTTCAAAAACTCCCCCCCAAAATACAAAAAAATAGTCCGATCAAATTAAAAAGCACAAGTCGTATGCATGACCCACTTAACAGACCTCATACCAAAAATAAATGAAATCGGATAAAAAAATAAGGAAGGGCATTTTAAAGTTTTTTTCTTCAAAAATTCCCAAGAAAATACAAAAAAATGATCTATCCACTAAAAAGAATAAGCCGTATGTAAGACCAACTTAGAATGCCTCATACCAAAAATAAATGAAATCGGACAAAAACTACAGGAGGAATAGGCATTTTGAAGTTTTTTCTTCAAAAATTCCCCCAAAAATACAAAAACTGTCCGATCCACTACAAAAGCGCAAATCATATGCATGACCCATCTAGGATGTTTCATACCAAAAGTAAATGAAATCGGATAAAACCTGTAAAGCGAAATGCATTTTGAAGTTGTTTTCTTCAAAAATTCCCCAAAAATACAAAAATTGTCCGATCGACTAAAAAAGCATGGATCGTATGCAGGACCCCTTAGGACCCCGAAATTGGATCAAAACTGCAGTTGGAGAAACATTTTAAATTTTTTTCTTCAAAATTTCTCCAAAAATTAAAATTATCCGATCGACTAGAAACCTGAAAAGCACAAGTCGCAAGCACGATTCCTTAGGGAAACCTCATATCAAAAATAAATGATATCGGTTCGAAAATATAAGAAGAGATTCATTTTGAATTATTTTTGAAAATTTTTCTTTAAAAATTCACGAAAAATACAAAAATTGTTCGACCAAATAAAAAAGCACAAATCGTATATATGATCCCTTAAGGGTCCTTATACCAAAAATGAACGGCATCGGATTAAAATTGCAGGTGGAGATTCATTTAATAATTTTTTTCTTCAAAAATTCTCCTAAAAATTAAAAAAGTATCCGATCGACTAGAAAAGCACAAGCCATACGCACGATCTCTTAGGAAAACCTCAAACCGAAAATAAATGATATCGATTCAAAAATGTTAGAGGAGATGCATTTTGAATTATTTTTGAAAATTTTTCTTCAAAAATCCACCAAAAATACAAAAATTGCCCGATCTATTAAAAAAGCACAAAGCCATATGCATGACACCTCAGGGGTGCCTCATACTAATGAACGACATCGGATCAAAAATGTAGGAGGAGATCCATTTTAAATTTTTTTCTTCAAAAATTTACCAAAAATTAAAAATTATCCCATCGACTAGAAAAGCACAAGCCGTACGCATGACCTCCTAGGAATGCCTCACATTAAAAATAAATGACATCGGATAAGAACTGTAGAAGGAGATACATTTTGAACAAAAGTTTAGTAAATAAAGAACTACCTAACGAACTAACTAACTAAGGGACGCCGTGTGAAAACCGATAGGGAAACCCAGCTTACGTATAACGTAAGCGGGGCTAAAAAAGAAGCATACTGCTTTTAAAAAGTATATTCTAGCAGCACTGCGACGGATTAATAGTAATACTCTGATGAAAAGATTCTGAGATATCACCCTGACAAAAAAGTTTAAAATGCGACAGACAGACTCGAAGTGCACACCTAGACATGAACTTTCTTCCTGTAAATTTTGGTGAAGCTTCTTTTTTTAAGATTTCGCGCCGACAAAATAATTGCATACCGACGGTTCGACGTACAGAACAATACCAATAGCCTTCTGTCAGTATTGTATGAGGGCTCAAAATTTAAAAAAGGAACAGAATTGAAGGAAAAATATCAAAAGAAAAGTTATCAATAGAAAAAACTAAAATAAAAAACTTTTTTGACGCTTACAAAAAAATTAAAATGACATTTATGACATCGAGCAAAAAAAAAAGTATGGAAGACGAAAAAAAGTAGAAAAAGTATAAAAAAGTATGTTTTTGGCGAAATCTAAAAAAATGTATAATACTTTTAAAAAAGTATACTCTAGCAGCGCTGAACTACTTTTTAAAATATGTTCAACAAATAACTTCTACAGCGGTTCGGTCTGTTGTGTGTAGTACATTTTTACTCCGCACACCAACTGAAAAATAACACTCATAAAGAGTGGAACTACTTTTTCAAATATCAATTCGCCCTGTATTTATACAAACAGATAGATGTCATCAGAGGTCAGCTGTTTTTTAACAACGCGAAACTTTCGCAACCAAGCCATAGGCACGTTACAGCCTGGTTCTTCAATGTATATAAAACGGACGACGGATGCCCGTAACTGATAAGAATAGTCCACCAACGACAGTCAGCTGGGTTAAAGCTGTTTTACAAATGGTTCGTTTCTTATTTTTACTAAGAACTTACCCCAAAAGTAACTTCTTACTTCTAACTTAAGGAGGATATTGCTGATATAATTCGTTTTATTATAATATTCATCATTATAATTTTATAAAGAGTTATAAAGAGTTAAAATAAAGAAGTTGTGACTGTTTTCATAAAAACTACATCATGGAAGATAGGAATTTATTAACCCCCGCTCGTTTTAAACGGTTTAAAAATAACAACCAGAATCTTAAAGATATATAAATAGCAATTAAAATTTACTTCCTTAAAGAAATCAGTATGTTTTTACGTGTCAAGAAGCTGACATCATTTCAAATGTATGATAATTTAACGGGTAGAAAAAGTAGTTTCGAATAGCATTTTGTCTAAATGTTCAGTTTATGTTGTCATACAGGCAGAGCTGTGTATCCTTGGATGATATTAATGCAAAATACATTACCATACATGCAATGTTATTTATCACGTCAAAATATGCCGTGTGCTTCACCTGTGAAAGTTTACATGATACATCTTATGTTATGCTCTTGTACAATTATAGCATGAATCATACAGGTGTCAGTAACAAAGTGGAAAAGCACCGCATGTCAGTTACCATTCGTACAATGTATGTTAACATACCTCATAAAATACGTTAATTTATATAAGCATTTCTAATACATGTACAAATAAATGTAACATGAAATATGAAAGTCATAATATTTAAACAGGATACTTTCATTGCCACACATGTTATCGAAATAATGTTTGTTTAGAAATTATTAATTACTCCAGATCATACGCGATCGTAAACAATAAGAAATAATGGTTGTATTTGGGTTGGGTTTTTTACAACATATTCTCGAAAGCGAAGATGGGTGACAACCACTGTGTTCGCATTCAGTGGGACAGTATTGTTTTTAAATGTTTCCATTTTGCCCAAAAACACTTTTACCATGAAAATGGTGAGTGATGTAGATCTTCGACCATCTTTGTCCGAGTACTGATCGGCCTTTTGAATGCTGTCCGTCAAATATATGCCTTTCCCAAACGGACAACGCACACATTTAGCCAAGGAAAAACCATTGTTCAAGATTCCAGGTACGTTTTCTGAAGGAGTACCATGAAAGAGCAAGGCTTCATTGTCCTCCAAATCAACTAAATCATCTATTTCCCCATTTTCAAAAGCGCTCATATCCCTTAACTCGGTTAGAATAGGATATGATTTGTTCCGTACTTTATAAGAAGGAATACATTTTGTTTTAAAATCAATGTACAATCGGTTGATTGACAAATTGTTGATTTCAAACATCTGAGTCAGCTTTATATTCCCATGGTTCAAACCAAAGGCGTCTCGACCCAGCTGCTCTGGATAGCACCATGTTTTGCGAATCAATTCATTCATAAAATATAAGGACAATACATCTTTTCTTTCAATAAGATGTGGATGGTTCGTAAAGCTATTTCTTGTGGTTGGTACGATATCAGCTGCAGTACGTAGCGAAGTCCCCACCACAGCAGCTACAACAACTGGCGCGGCTCCTGCCCGCGTGCGGTTCGCGGCTGGCCCTACAGGGGCGCCTGATGGTAAGCGGATCATTTTGTAAGGATATACAACATAACGCGGAATAAACACAATCAGCAAGAAAACAAAGAAGATACTTGAAAGTGTATGCCTTTCCGTTGTGTATGACTCAGATGAAATGTTGTCCATTTGAGCAACGTATGCAACCGATAGAACCATTTCCACAACAACACAAGCAAGGCTGATTAAGCGGTATTTTAAAGAAGACGGTATTGATTTATATCTGAAAATGAACAGTATATTTGAAACAAGGTACCATAGCACCACCAATGTGTACAATCCGCCAATGTTGAACTGAACACAACCTTTATCATAATTCTTCAAATCAAAACGGGTGTGTTTCTCACGAATGCCCTCAGGGTGCAAATTGCCACGTAAGGTACATATATATATGTTAACATATAATATCCAAACCGGAAGAAAATGGACAATGTAATGAATCCCAAACCACAAATATAGCATAATTTTGGGTGAAATCTTTCCTTTAAACTTTTCTTTGCATAACAGATACAAAGGGAACAAAATGTTTCTGAATACATATGTCCAAAGGAGAAATACTAAAAGGAAATTTGCTGACCGTGCCCTTTCAATATCTGATTTATAGGCTGATATATGTCCCATTCTGGCCATATAAGCCGATGATAAACATATTTCTGTCAAAAATAAAACTATTAGAAAACAAAAATTAAAATCATTTTGAAACACTTTGAATAATTTTCTGACACATACAAACACTGGAATATTGAAAGCAATATTGAAAAGGAGCGGCAAAAGGAAAAGAGCTTTAATGTCATATTTAGCACATTCGTTAGGCTGATATGTGGAACCTGTGGATGGAGTTTTATCAATATGCAAATTGCCATGTTTTGCGCATGCATAAACATAACCAAACAAACACCATAAAGGCAAGAGATTAACACATAAATGATAAAGGATGCAAATGGTGGATAGATGATTAGCAACAAAAGATGTCACAGCATTTATGACACGATCGGGTAAATGTCGCATCCTGAGAAAAAAATAACGAATTGAATATAGCATTGCAAGAAACAGAATGAATGTAAATGCATATCTGTTGCGTTCTATTTGAAAGCTATATTCAGAAATTTTTGGCATTTGTGCCACATATATTGTAGAAATACAAAACTCATTAGCCAAAACAAAAACCTCTACAATAACGATTGCGTTTATGTTCGCATTTGCTACTAAACGAAGAAAGATACATACAGTATAATAACAAATGGGAAAGAAAAAATCGATTCCAATATCAAATAATTGGCAGTACCCGGACTGACTGTCATTGACCATATATGTTGATTCATTGCCCCCTGTATATGCAAAATTTCCAGATACAGTGCACGTGTACATTTTACCAAAAAACAGCCATATTGGTAGCAAATATAACCCATATTCTATCATTACAACAAACACACCAATTCTAACAGCACATCTTTTTATCCGAGTCAGTTTCAAAAACAATGGAAGAAGAACTGCCCGGATAATAAGTATAAGAATTGTGCATATGAGTACCATTGTTGCTGTGACACGTCGCTTAATTACCAAGTCAAATGAAGATATATAAGGCATTCTAGCTACAAAAAATATGTATGCTAGACACTCCACAATAATAAGAAAAATATTACATTTAAATCTTAATCCAGAATGACGCAAAAAGCACAATTCTATAACCGCTAATGTAAAACTAAAAACGGCATAATTGAGTAGGGGCGATAAGTGTAACCAGTTCATATCACACATGCTGCATAGGCCAAGATCATCGCTATAAGCTAAAGTGTAAGCGCTTACTGTTTCGTTGTAGTATGTACTATTTCCAAGTGTTTTTAGTTCCCCACGCATTGCGCATTGGTAAAGCAAAACAAAATATGACACATGTGCACAAAGAAAGGTAAAAGTTAGAATCGCATGTAGGATCTTGACAAGTGTTTGCTTATTTCGTTTTGCTAGAAGTAACCACATAGGTATTATACATCCCCTTATGAAGGAAACAAGCATAACATTAAGCATAAAGGCTGTACATGCATGGAACGCATAGAGTTTTTTTTCGTGTAACGCCATGTTTGGTAAGCGCACGAAGTAAGGTATAGATATTGACAGCTCAACTAAATATACCAATATCTGTACAGTTAACCCAGAATTAAAAACCCTCTGTTCAACTACAATCAATGATATAGAAACTAATAAAGCTAGCGCGTTGCAAATGCTAAACACATAACTGTTATATGGCTTCTCCATTATCCTCCCACTGTCAGATATATTAGCCGTTCGGTTTGCATTTAGTGAAACATTTTGCTCATCACTGCGATCAACGTAATCATAGTCGAAATCTAAGTCAATGACGTCGCTTGGTGATAGAGTAGTGTTAACAAAATCCGTTGTATTGTCATTCAGCCTTGGTTCCATCGTATAACCGTCTCCCTCTGAATCCGCCACGGTAACGTTTTCATCTTTACTTGTGTGTGTCAGGATGTCTTTGATGACAATGGCATATAAACTTAGATACAAACACCATGTAGGTATTGTAAGGAACACAAATTTAGTTAAGTAAAAATGAACCCGATTGTTATCATTACTGGTGGCCATTATTCTGTGTAAGTGACTAAATTTACACCAATTCAAGAAAATTTCCTTGGTATAAAATTCCTGTTCTGATCGTTAAAAACTATTTTAACTTCCTTTAGTCAGTTATGAAAGTTTTATCCCGTTGACGGCCGTTTTACAACACAGCTTATTGGAGAATGTATTTTTATTTGTTTATCCCTTTTGTACTTCAACGAGGTGGTGTGTGCCAATGCTTCAAGTCAATATTATTTATTTGTTTTAACAAAAAAGTACTAGCCTTCGCTTGACGTCACACAAAGATACACGTATTTATAACACTGTTTTGTGAAAGTAATGATTTAAAACTAATGATTTGTAGTACTTTATTTCACAGAAAAGAAGTGATTTCCTTGTCGCATGGGTTCTTACTTTAATGTTTAATTTAAAGGGAAGGCTTACTATGCATATCTATAATTATCAATTCGATTACACATATAAAAAATCAAGCAAGCATAAGTACTGCAGCGCTTGACTAATTACAATATTTAACCATTAATGTCTATTTCCTTTTTTGTCGTCTTCAACCTTCTCGGCTAGGACCAAAATAGATGTGATCAATCCTGAAATTATGACACCAGCAAACCAGGGTTGTTTTATGAAATTAGTTAGAGTCATTTGTAGATCAGTTTTACTAATGATACTATGTTTGGTCGATTTCAAAAATGATAAATTTGGAAAATAATAAATCGTTGCACAATTTTATTTCCTCCGTAACATACAATATTCAAAGAAACTGCAATGAAAAAAATTATATTTCTTTCTTTTTAAAAGCAGTGACTAAACTAAGTGCAAAAGCAGAATCATAAACACATTCTGTTATTGCTGTTATTAGTATATTTATTATTATCAGCAATTACGTGAATGCTTTAAGCTATCTACACTTCGATATCAATCATAGTATTGTCAATATTTCGTATCATATGGTCATTTCCAGCCAATCACGTTGCTCCATCGTAGAAGGAATATGAAAGACATAGAATGATATGATACTGAGAGAAAACCCATCCCTTTATGCTCCAAGGGTGAGTATTAATTGCAATTTATCAGAAATGGTTTGGCGTTTTCTTTATCACTTATCCTTTTTGTAAATATTCACTTTTATGCACCTCCAACCGGTTTTTGCTTTTAAATCACTTTATGTCATAACTACATTGTGCCACACTGTTCTTTACAAGTATGTGTACTTTTTTCGCATTGGTTTAATCACATTGGCGATTTTGAAAATAAAGATATGAGATGCACCTGGAAGTGTAACAAACAAATGCCAAGCTAGACTGTCCACAAAAGTCCCGGAAATGGGATCACCCTTGAAATTGAGCGACAGTGGTCTGACTGTCAGGCTAATCCAATTTCCGGAGTTCTCCCGTATTGTAGGCGATAAGTAATACACATTTTTCAATTTTACCTCTTTATATCTGAGTCAGTTTTATTACAAATAGAAAAATGCATATAAATACGATCATTGGTTAATCATAATATCCTGAAAACCTCATTATAAAATTTTTACCTCATTATAAAATTTTTACCTCATTATAAAATTTTTACACTTAATTATTTCTTCCTTATCATGTATTGACAGTCTTTTCGTTTTTTTTTTTTTTTGGGGGGGGGGGGGTTTCCCTGATTTTTATTTCATTGTTAGTGGTCATATTTATGCTCCTTACATACAAATAAAGGGATAAATCAAGTTCAAAGGACAATTATGAATGCTGTTGAAAGGTCCTACTCAAAACTAAAGGTGCACCTTACTAAAATCTCTTATTTTTATTCAGTTCCTTGTGATCTTTCTATCCAAACAAGTCTTTTCTGTGCATAAATTGTTCTAATTTCCACCTCAGGTACAAGCATCGAATCTCAATGAAAGCAAAATTGTAATTCCTCCACTAGGGAAACACCGAGTGTTTTTTATTCTGCACGCGCTTTCTTTGTTTGACCTGTGACCGGTCCTAAAGGCGCGACATTTGGAACTGGTAAAACCTCGCGACTTAGAATTTAATTATTTAAAATCCAGACATGAACAATTTTAATAAATCTCCAAAACACTCCTTGCTTATTACTCTGAGAAACCTCATATAAAATTTAATTTAGAAGATTCACACTAAACCTGGAGGTGATCTGACAAAAAGGGTTTTAGATAACAAAAATCTTTCAAGAGATGCCACTGCTATTTTGCGCAAAGCCAAAAGAATAAGCCTTGTAACGGGTCATCATTTGGATAAAGATGTTTAATATAAAAAAAATCCGAGCAAAACTCGAGGAGTAGCCACTTAAAAGGTTGTATAACGGAATATATACATACATTCTGATTATTCAACATGTTAACTCAACTATTACGCATGAATTTCCTTACCTAAAAATAATAATTTTATAATTTAGACATGTAAAGGTTCTCAACCAAGAATTTCATGTTTTAAGCGAAAAATATAAATGTCAAAAAATTGATAAAGAATCAGACAACCGGTGGATAGATATACCTTAGGAACAAATTTGGTCCCTACTTTAGCTGAACTTAGCGAATAATATATTTGTCTGTCTGTAAACAAAAATTATAATAGATTATCAAAAAATCAATATGCAGAATATTCCGAGAGATTGTAATATATAATTATATACAACAATTTTAATCATAGTACAACTCCACCCTATTCCTTCCCCTGCTCCAAAAAATAAACTATTCCTAGCAGCTTGCCAGAAGTTGGTATAACCTGTTAAAGAAGAATAAATATAAAAGAAGCTTAAACACATGCGGACATAAGTGTTCGAACCTTCCTATTTTAAAAATCGAAATGTGAAAATTTTTTAAACTTATATAATCCCGCCATATTTTGCAAAGAAATATGATGATACTCGTACAGCGAATAGTACAAAACGCATTGACACACCATTTGCGATCCAACTAAAAGCCCAAGAAGAATAGGATTTTGAAAATCAAATTCAAACTCTTACGAAGCTCAGCCTCTGCCATATTTTCGTGAATGGCTACATAATTTTAATATCATTCAGAGGATTATCAATAAAATATTCAAATTAAATCTGAAAATGAAAACATTTGAAAAATTCTGGATTTTTTAAACAATTTGGAATTTGGGCATGTCTTCAAAGAACTTTGATTATCACAGTAAATTTCACAGACACAGTTATGACTAAAATATTGGAATCATGCCGTCTTGAAAAGTGACAAGTGAAAAACTTCCAAAATTACAAAGCAATCATTTTTAAACGTTCTGCCATTCTACAAATCTTCCACCAGGGAAACCAACAAAAGCCTCAGGGAAAAAGGGTTTGAAAATCAATTCCAATCTTTTACAGATCGGTATTGGACCAGTTTTCAGCACATCACCAAAAATAATAGGCAGCTAACAGTTAGCGGAAGATTCGTGGGTAATATGAAAAGAAATCAAGCAAAATTCAACAGGGTTCAGTGATTGAGTAAACACAACTCCCGGGAGTTTTGGAGGAAATACGTGGAAACAAAAAGTTGAAGAGCAAAACGAAGGCACCACGATAAAAAGCAAGAAAAAAACTTTCAAAATTGTTGTCAACAGAAAACTCATTGTGAATTTGTCCCAAGTGTAAATTTTAATGTAAAGTCTGAGGAGATTTAAAGCTCAGATGTGAAAAAAACGAGACAGACTTGCCATTTTGCACATATTAATTTTGCCGTGGGACACAGTTGGGATTCAGTCTGAACTTATATTTATCAAGAACGTAGGAATTTCAATTGTTGCGTAATTCAGGGTTCCAAATATGCCAATTAAATGGTAATGACTATTCTTTGACCCAATAGATTCTATTCTGTATCAACTAATGAATATTCTTTAACCCAATAGATTCTATTCTATATCAACATATGTTAAGAAATCGATTAATGAAATGCCAGTTATTTACCAAAACATAGCCTTCTGTCCAGCAGTTGGATTAAAAATTTTTTTGTTATAGTTTTCTGTCAAGGACTGGATGCAAAACCATGCGGTTTTGTCAAGCTTAGTGCACACTAAGGTGGGGGCAAATACGCTACTGTGGTTCACAAGTTAAATCGCACTGCCACATGAGGACCCATGCTCCCGACCCAAAACTCTTTAGAATGGACTTTAAAGGTTTGATAGCATCATGGCCAGTCTGATATTCCACACGCCAACAAAGATCACGCGCTAAATTCTAGCTGATGAAACTCGGATGTATTTTTGGAATACCGAAGTACTCGACCACCTCCCAATAATCTTTATTTTGCTCAACTGATAATCCGTTTGAGATGGCGTTAGTTACTGCCCCGATTCGGAAGCTATGACCGCGTTTTATTGGACGTATCTGAAAAAAATAATAAATCCAGATAATGTTTCGAAAATGTCCCAATAAAACACTTCAGATAATGTTTCGAGAATAAAAATGGCTGCCGGGAGCTTTGGTGCTTTTATCTCAATCCAAATTGCGAATTGCTATTGTCAATAGTTGTATTTCTACTGGCTTTAATATAAGTTGTCGTATGTCAGTTCTGAATCGACGTAAGTAAAGCAAAACTGTTTCACTTTTGGGCGATAATGGCATGCAGGTGCGCAGAAAAGGATTATGGGAAGATTACCTGAATGTAAAGCTCGATACACTCGAAAATGTTTCGAGACATTATCGAAAAACCAAGAAACATTTTCTGATTTCCAAAACATTCTCGAGACATTATCCTTGCCCAATAAAACGCAGGCTATGAGTATTGTAACAAAGGTGAGTCATATGACAATGGCTTAGATATTGCAAACATGAGACAAATTCGTAGAGGGTTACTGGATTTGCTTTGATGAGAAAGAGTTGGCCTGATGATATTCCTCTTAATGACACATAATTGTTAACGACGGATACCACAGGTATTTTAGGCCTCTCGTTTAATACGAGATGAAAAAGAATTTTAGACTTTTTGTGTTTATACGACTTGAAGATAAAAATTCTTGATTTTGTTTTGATTTAAAAACACGTTTGACATGTGTAGCAAATGGGTGCTCGACTATACTGTCATTTCATCTATTCTTAAAAAGGAAGCTCTATTAAAGAAATATCTATAGGGTTCATAAAGTATCGATGCAGCTTCAGAAACTTAGGGTTATGGTAATAACCAATCGGATATCACATGACGGGTTTGCTTTTTGTTTTCCAGTAAGAGCTTTCTGGATTGCAACCTTTAGCAACCTTTTGAATAAAATTCAGAGATAGGATTATAGATACAATTGAACTAGATGTATACCCTCACTGGAAGAAAAACGTCAAACATCAACACATGAGTGTGACAAAATTGTCAAATTTACAATAAAGTTTGTCTTGTAAATGCACAATGAAGTTGGCTCACCTTAAGGTGTTTTAGGCGAAAAAATGTTATAGTTCCAGCAGGAGACGACGAACTTTCGAACCAGCTTTATAATCAGTAAATCATTTGAAGACTGGGAAATAAAATTTTCTACTCCTGCCATGTTATCACAGAAAAATAAGACATGCCTGTTACATAATTTATCTACCCACAGCAGAAGTGTCAGCGCGATTGGATACAGTTCGAAAATCGTAATATCATAATCTTGAGTATGCGACCAAGCCTCAGCAAACCACTAATCGGTGTCACCAAATATCACTGTTAATCCTAATGATTTTGCTGCGTCAGAGTAAAGCTGCATTGATTTTGAACTTTCCCATTGTTCTTTCCGTAGTAAGGTTACACCGTTGAAATACTTAAAGAAATCGGTCCGGGTTGAAAGATCTTTCCTGGCCTCCGCTGAGATTGTTACGAAGTGATGTTTACGGGTAGTACCTTTTGCTAAATGTATTAGACGACAGAGAAATGCTCGTCCCGGTTTTACCAATGAATTTCGTGCAGAATTACCTTTTTTACTAGTTATATTGGCTAATAGTGTCCGATACTTCTCCAGTCTATCCGCAGGAAATCTTGCGCACATTTCCGAAGTATCGACTTCGATGCCATGAAGTATGGCGTTGTAGGTAGGTAGGGCTCTCTTATCTGTGTTTACTGGTATATTTAAAGCCTTGCACAATGCTATAAAAAGCCAGGACAGAAGATGGTGGAAAAATTACATAAACAAAATAACAAAATGTGTGATACAGCTTTAACATTAAAACGCATTTGTAGAATCCACTCAGTTTCTTAGCTTAAAGCTTCAAAGTTAAGGCATGATGGTGATGCCCCCATGGCAATGCGTCTGTCGAAGTAGAACTGTTCTTTCCAAGTAAACCAAAGTAGACGATAATCGTTCTGAAGGTAGAATCCGGAAATCATTTTCTATATCGGTCTTCGCAATGAAACAGCCTCTGCTGCGTAATTATGTCAAAAGTGTAGTCGAAGGTTACACATGAAAAATTCTTAAAGTCGTTTGAGGTGGTTGAATTGACTCTCAGCTGATCTTTTCGAAAACTTGACTTTAGCGAAATTTATTAGATTCCTTCCTTGGGTTCAAGCCTATTCGTTAAACATTCAAATAATTGAATGGTTGCGAATTAAAGTTGCCTGCGACCTGAGTTAATTTGATTTCTTTCTTTTTTGCCAACAATTTCGGGATGCTGAAGAGCTGAACTGATGTTTGTGACTAGCGAACAAATTGGAAAATCGCGACAATGCAATATAAATCCGTAAGTCAAACCACTACCAGAAACTTCGTATCCTTGCAGCAATCTTAATGTCACAAAAGTTATTCTTTATTGATAGTTTGTTACTTAGACTGCGGGTGCAGAGAAGTTGATTTGCTTCTGACATTGCCGCACAACGTGCGATCCGTTGCATCTTGTTCGTTTGTGACTGTATTTACATGGGTAGGTCCGGCATGCCTTGTGTGGAAAGTAAAGCAGAATCAACTGGGCACGCTGGTGGATCTGCGGGTAGCTTGAATCGCTGCAAGCGCTTAACAAAGGAATGTCCAATTATCAGAGTTCTTGGCTTATGTGATTGTTCCATTGTCTCGTAATAAGCTGATTAGCGAAAATTGAAGATAATCCGATAACATGCTGAATACACTCAAAAATCGAGTACAATTAACTACGCTTAAATATATTTGATTGTGGAAAGAATGTCGCTGCTATGCAGATACTGTGGCTATCTTTAAGCAGGTGCGCTGTAACCAATGAGCAATGGCCTGTCCCGGTTGCTTATCAACATAATGCAAACATGCCACTGTGGCTTGTGGATGGTTACCAATAGACGCTACACACGCAATGTACACTAGATAGCTATCAGAAATATTAAATTACCCCCTGGTAACATTTAAATTCCATTTTTTCATTTAAGGTTAATTTGGCAGCTATTACATGGAACTAAATGGGAAACACCTTATTCTCTTGCCTGTGCCACACTTTCGAACCAAGAAGGAAAGACCCGTCACACCTCAACAAATAACAAAAACGACTCGACTGTATAGCAAAACATTAATTAGGCTGATTCACCAATCAGTTACACTTGAAATTTAATGTATAAAACCTGTTTCGTTTCAGTGCAATATTAGTGGAAAACAAATCTCAGTTTAGCCCAATGAAAAATTAAAATGCATAAAATTGGGCAAATAGTTTGAAAGAAGTGTTGCCAAACGTCGGTCTCGTTCCCAGTGGAACAATTCATTAGGACTCTGCAAATACAAGTCTCTCAAGTCTTCAAGCTCAAAGCATCGCTGATATTATTCCTTTTATTTATTTGTTTGGTGGTTAACATTCCGTTCAACAACAACTCCGGACAATTCCGGACAGGCCTATTTCAAACCAGTGATTTTGTCTGATTCAGGAATTGTCCTGTCGGAAACTGCTCTTTGAATTGTTCTGTCGGGAGATGACCAACATGCATTGATGCTGTCAGTATCAAAATGCATTACTTTACATAAAATGCTGTTTATCGTCAAGAAAATATTCCATCCAGTTAGCCCTCGAAAGCTTGCTTATACATAATCCTTTGGTGTTAAAATCTTGTGCAGAAATGATCTGATTCAAACAAAGAGTCAGCAGCATGAGTGAAAAAGCATGAAATACTGAACTCTACTAGGAAGAAAATGCTGTTCTGGCTCATGCTATAATGCACATCATTAACTCTTTCCATTAGTAAAAGGAATCGCCATTTTGTTAAGACAGAGCGTAATATCACACAGTTTTAACGATATGAATATCTGATTAGAATCAAAGGATATTGAAAATATAAAGAATTGTAAACTGAATTACCTGCTACTAAAGTGATACATCTCCGGCTCGCTTGGAAGACTTGTTAACGAAACTGCGGAACCTTGACTTCATTCTTCTACAAACGTCGGAATCCAAAGCAAAGTACACCCGTTTCGTGAACTATTGCTATTTTAGCCCAAATACAAAAAAACACCCAAATAAAGCAGATGTAATCATTTTCTATTTATATATTTTCTCAGTATTTTTCTTATTACTCAACAAAAAATGTTATCCTTTAGCATTCAGCAGGGTTACGCTTGCGTATGACATGCGTGTGAATTTGCTTGCAAAGCTGTATACGCGATTTACTCTTCATTCAAATGAGGCTGGGTGTACACTCTATGCGCCTTTGTTTCTACAGTTCTAATTTCCATGCACAAGTAAACATAACATAACATATTAATTCCTGATATATAAAGAGGACACTTATGTAACCATGCAAGTCTCAGAATGGATAATTTATTTAGAAAGTAATGATTATACGACATCATGAGCGATCATAAGTGATTAGAAATAATAGCTGAATTTTGCTCACATCTTATCGAAATTTTGCTCCAAAATACTTTAACTATGAAAAGGGTCTGTGATATAGATCGTAGATGATCTTTGTCAGAGTACAGATCGGTTTTTTTAATGCTATCTGTCAAATATATGCCTTTCTGCCTTTCGCAAACGGACAACGCACACTTTTATCCAAGGAAAAATCATTGCTCAAAATTCCAGCTGTGTTTTGTAAAGGATTGGCGTAAAACAGCAAAGCTTCATGGCCCTCCAAATAAACAGTCTATTTCCCATTTTCTAAAGCTCTCATATCCCTTCACTCGGTCAGGATAGGATATAATCTGTTCCGTATTCTATTAGAAGGAATTTTGTTTTAAACTCAATGTACAATCGGTTGATTGATAAACTGTTTATTTCAAATATTTGAGTCACTTCGTTATTCCAGTGAGTTACAGCGCCCAGCGAAGTCGCCGCCAGAGCAGTCACAGTACCTAGAGAGGTTCCCACCACAGCATTGTTTGCAGCAGCCACAGCTGGAGCATTCGATCGTGAACGGACCATTATGTATGGATATATAGTATAACGCGTAATAAAGCAAGAAAACAAAGAAGATAGTGGAAAAGTTTTAGTTTGCCTTGCATGTGAATTTGATGACATGTTCTACATGTGTTCAACATATGCAACAGACAATGTTTCCACGACAGCACAGGCAAGGCTAAATAAACAATATTTTACAGGGAATTGCACTTTCTTATATAAAAAAGAACAACATATTTGAAACAAGGTGTAACAACACTACCAAGGTGTACCATTCTCCAGTGTTGGAGCCTACACAACCTTTTTATTCAGATCTAAGCTTGAGTGTTTGTGCAATACCCTGAAGGTGCAAACTGTCACTTAAGGTGCACGTATACATATTTAAATAAAATATCCAAACTGGAATGAAATGCACAACATAATAAATGACAAACCACAATTATCACACATGTTTGGAAAAACCTTTCCTCTATATTTTCTTTGAATAAAAGATACAAAGGAAGCAAAATATTTCTAAAAAAGTATTCCAAAGAAGTAATATAGAAAGCACATATTTTATCCGGACTTCCATTATTTGATTTGTATATGGATCCATGTGCCATTCTGGCTATATACGTCGACGATAAACATGTTACTGTCAAAATGGAAATATCAACAAAAAAGAAATATTTTAAATAATTCGCTGATACATGCAAAAACAGAATATTGAAAACAATATTGAAAACAAGCAGAAGAAAGAGTTTAATATCATATTTAGCACAGTCGTTTGACTGATATGTAGATTCAATTGTTGATTTTTTGCAATATGCAAATTAGCATCCTTTTCGCAGGTATAAACATAGTCCAACAAACACCATAAAAGCAAGATTATAAAGGACCCGCATAGTTGCCAAATTATTAGCTACAAACTGTCACAACATTTATGACACGATCGGGTACATGTCGCATCCCGACAAAAAATTAACTAAAGAACTAAATAAAGAACTAAACAAAGTATTCCAAGGGAAAAAGAAAGAATGTCTCTTTTTTGCTCTCTTTGGAAGTTAAATTCAGCAATATTTGGTATTTGTTCCACATATCATTATTTGACATATATGTTGAATCATTGCTCCCTGTATAACCAAATTTCCAAATATAGTGCATGTATCTGCTTAAGCAACAAAACAGGCATGTTGGTAATACCTATAACCTATATACTGTAATATTTTATCTATGTTAATCTTGAAAACAATGAAAGAACTGTTAGAATGATGAATATAAGAATGATGTGCATAAAGTCCATTGTTGCTGTGATGCCGCGTTTAAACACCAAGTCAAATGAAGATATATAAGGCATTATAGCTACAAGAATATGCAAGTTAGACGTTCTACAATAATGAGAATAAGAGAAAAAATGCATCTCGATCCGGAATGACGAACAGTTCGATTTAAAATTGTTGCTATATAAAAAAGAGTAAGCGCCTGCTGTTTTGTTGTAATATGGAATAATTCCAGATTTTTTAGTCCTCCACTGCGCATTGGTATAACAAAACAAAGCATGACCGATGTACACAAAGACGAAAGTTAAAATCGCAGGTATGATCTTGACACGTGTATGCTTATTTCGTTTTCGTTTTTCAAGAAGTATTTGTATCATCATAGGCAATATAGATCTCCCTATGAAGGAAACAAGCATGGTACTAAGCATAAATAAACATAGAATAAATAGGCTCTTCTTTCTTGTAACGCGATGTTTGGTAAAACAATACATTCACTTGTACATGTCTACTTGTAACCAAAAACACTGTTTCATATATAATCAAGGAAATAGAAACAAACTAAAATAACGTGTTGCATTTCGTGAAAGAATTTGCTCATCACTGTGATCAATATCATGAAATCTAAGTTGATTTCAAGTTGATCTAAGTTCATTATCTAATATGATGTTTTTATTTGTTTATCACTATTTTCTGTCTGTGTGTGTGGTTTTCACCATTGCTCTAAGTACCATTCATTCGACAATGCCAACTCTTCCTAAACATCATCAGTTGAATTCCTTATACTTAAGCAGCCAGCGTATATATGTTACAGGGAATCTGTGTAATTAGGGATTTCATAAAATCCCTAGGGAATTCGTGTAATGAATAAGCTCATATTGCTTATAAAACTACTTTGAAAACTTGTCCATTCAGGAAGGCTGTTTAGTGGTTCTTCAAAACTGTGTATCCCTTTTCACATGGAAAGGAATTGGAATTTATAACATTACCATCCAAAATAACAGAATTTGGCGTGAAATGTGACATAAGTTACATAGGATAAAAACTATCACTAAATTCAGGTACTGAAGTATCTCATCGATGATAGTTTGGCAGTGGAGTGCTTTGAGTATATTATTTCAAAATCTACTATTAATTTCGGTAAGATACTACATTGCAAACATGAAAATTCTCAATAAAAACATCAAAATTGATTGAGCAAGTTATTACACGAATCCACTAGGGATTTCATGAAATCCCTAATTTCACAGATTCCCTGTAACATATATATTTATAGCAGGGGATTATGAAGGTAAGAATTGTGAAAGAAGTAAGAAGCGAGATTTTTGTGACGCTTTTCCGGAATAGAATACCAATAATGTTGCAAAAATCGTAAATGCTTCAATGCTTTTACAACAAAGGGTGAAATATAGATCGGTATGTTTTTTTTGTTGCTTGAGACACACAAAGAGCATTTGAAAACTGAATTAATATTTGGTTGTTCTTTAAATATTAGTTAATCATAAATCAAAATTCTATCTAAATTTTTTAATATCTTACTTCTATAAGTTTCTCAATCAAGAAAATGAATAATTTACGTAGTTTACAGCCGAAAATAAAGAAATAATGGCAAACCTTTGATTTCTACGACATTCAATTTATCAGCAGTCTATTCCGACAGTCTGTAAAGATATCTCGCTTCTTGCAGTGTTTTTAGGGATAGGGATAAATGGCGTGAATAACACTATAATGCACGTCACCAAATACACGAAAAAAAAATTTTTATCTATCTCCATACAACAACACAACCATGCATACTTGTTACATTTGTAAGGAAACAAGGAACACATCTTATTGGTTTGCAATGTTTCACAAGACAGATAAGAAGATCTAATTTCTTTCTCGCATAAGTTTTTCCGTTAATGGTTTCACGTAGAAAAACTAAGGTAGCCTATTATTATCCTTTGATCATTATTCTTTTGATTTAAAATAAATAACTAAAACCAAGTGCCATCAAGACTTCAAAAATATATGTCATTATGGCTGTTAATTTGATAAACACTTGTTACTACTATTAACAATTACTAAAATTTTCAAAACTTGTACACTTCAATAGTGTTCACATTGTTATCAAAAATCCGCACCATGTGACAATTTCCAGTCAATCACATTAGTATTTGACTAAATGAAAACTCAAAAGAATGCCTAATCCTATTTAGTGTGGCCAATTATAACAATGTACCCATGCAATTACACTTATTGTTACGATACTGATTTAAAGGCGTATTGCCAGCGAGACCTTATGCATAGAACATTGATATCAAACGATAATACAGCAAAACACCAACAACGAGCTCGAAATCTCATGTTTTTAACTGTTTCTGAGAGAAGCCAGTTTTCTGACATTTGGCAAAATGAAGATACATAAGCCCTCTTTTTATCGCACTGGGCAAATCCGACATTATCAGCTCGCCTAAAGGAAATAATTTTCAGAATTTGGGTGGACATTTATGTTGAAGCGCACTCGCCGCTCTAGTTGTTTATTTTGATTGCCAGGTTGTATACAACTGGCCATTCTAGTGTTTTTTCATACAAAATGAAAGAATTTGTCTATTCGTTATTCCTAGTGATGATTAAGATTAAGGCATCGATGTTAAGGCACACTGGATATTTCAGCGAAAATTTAAATTCAAAAGGAACACTTAAATAACAGTATATTCATCGATGTTAGCATGCACTAACCAATTCTAGTTAAAGATCATTGTGATCTTGATATAACGGTGCAGCTGCCATTCCAATTTTGTCAACATGTAAACTCGAACAGAATGCATAAGTTATATTTAGTGTGGAATATGAAAATCTGGTACCCTATAGTTAGTGCTCACTAATAAATAATTATAGGTGTAATAGTTGGTTTTGCAACGTGCAACGTTACAGAAGATCTGTGCAATCAGTGGTTTCATGAAACCGCTAACCATTCAAGCGATTTCATGAAATCGCTGAAATTGGGAGTGTTCTCTTGCACAGAAACGCTGACGGTTCATGGAATCTGTGTAATATGAAAGATAAGCAGGTTGAAGAAAAGACCAAATAAGCAATCAATGTGAAGGCAATTTAGTAATCCTTTAGCCACCCGAGTAGTAATTTGACTTCAGTTGTAGTCATTTGAATGAAAGTAAAATATTCAGTATCACACCTATGTAAATTGCAATCATTGTGAACTGCATTTAAACATTTTCAGCTCATTTCAATGGTAATGCTTGAAATGCCTGGGTAGCTGCATGAAGTGCAATGGCAGTAATGAAATTCAGGTGAGTAATTTTAATTTACATTTATTATTCTTTAATCCATCACAGAGCCAGCTGATATAATTGTGCAAATACTCTGGACGCCGGAGTATGCCATCGTACATTACATAAATCAAGATATTTTCAAATTCAAATAAGCTATTTTAGCTCCTCTAGACAAGTGACAAAGGCGGATTTAACAACGAACTGTACAAAAAATATGGACTTTGTCCAAAGATGTTGATTCCGAAGGAAAAATATTTCGAAACTATTGAAAAAGTCAAAGCTGTGGTCAAAAAGGCTCAACACGACTACTATCTTCTAACCAGGTGTGTTTTATAATTAATAAATTAATTAAAAAAATAGTAATACTTCCATCATGAAAAACAAGACCGTAAAGTGATGGTGGTCCAGGTGACCTGTGCTCCGATCTGGCAGCGTACTGAGCTCTGTTGTAGAAGAAACTCCGTGACCACGTGCATTTTTTAAAGTTATTAAGAAAAATCCATGCCAATGTGTGCATCTATAATGATCCTATTTTTAATAATTTTTTTCAGGTTTGAAGAAAACGAGTATATATATGTGACGTTTTAAGAAATTAAAACGCATTTTTATGTATTATTGGAGTTTAACCTAAGCAATGCTGCCAATTTGATAAAACGAAGTGCATAAGTACTTCGGCGCGCAAATAAAAACAATGAAACACCTTCCACGTGTTTCGTTTATTTATTTCTCTTCCCAACGAGATTAGGTTAAACTACCACAAAGGAGGTTACATCACATTTAATTTTTGTGCTTGTAGAAGCCACCTTTCCCCCGGTCAAAAGACTATCGTGGGGCAGGCGTGGAGGGATGTTATGCCTGGCAGCATTGCTTAGGTTAAACTCCAATAACACATAAAAATGCGTTTTAATTTCTTAAAACGTCAGTTTTAATGTATTTTGGAGCTACTTTAACCAGCAATGCCGCCATTTTGATAGACATGAAACCGGAGGTGGGTGTCTTTTGTTTTGACATGAAAAATTTTTTCCTCATGTCACGCGAATTCTATGTTCCGCGAATTTTCTGTCACGCGAAGCGTGCATCACCTCCTGTTGGTGTGAACGACAACATTTCTGGAGTATTTGAATTCGTAATTACCCAGGGAATCAACCTCACTCCCCCTCGCCGTTTCTACCCTGTTAGTACCACATGGTGTGGTGAGGAGCTCTGTTTTCCTAACTCGTTACATGCTCCCCTTGACTTTCTTGACTTTTAGCTGTACTGTCTATTTAGGCGATGAGAGAGGATGGTATCATTACCGTAAAGTTCAACTGAGTCACGTTCTCACTCTAAACGTAAACAGATCTGGGTAACACAGTCACTACACAGTAGTGAAATCAGAATGGCTGGACGACGCACGGTCGCGCTGCGAACAGTCACACTTTAAAACATTTCGAGCAACACTGTAACGTCCGAGTAAATTATGAAACTAAAGTGTCTGTTATTGTCTGTTATTACATAACGTCCCTTGTAATGACAGCACTCGAGTAATACAGCGTTGTCATTTAGGTTGTCATGACAAGTCAGTTCGTCAGTACAGAATCACTGCGTTGTCGGCGGCTTGGGAGCTTGCTTCGCGCGGCTCTTCCCGTTGTGCCGATTCGTTCCCCCGCTCTTGTTTGGCTTCCTGTGAGAACCAAATTAAGAAAGGTCAAGTACACATTAGTTGTCAGGCATTGATATCTTTCCCCCCGGCACGAATGGTCCCAGTTTGTGCAAACCCGTGGAGGAATCGGTGGAAAAGTCTTGTAGATAGTGGGAAATGAATGTATTTGGCGACGTCCATGAGCCCGCCCGGAGCAGTTCTTCTAGTGATGCCCCTTTACAGAATGCCAGTGAATTGGCCACATGTCTGACCTGATGGACTTTTACATTGAGAGTCTGCAGTGTGTTCGGTTCAGAGCCAGACTTCTGACATGCCATTACGATCGTATTCTTTATGTAATTTGAGATCGTCTGTTTCCCCACATCCTTTGATCGACCTGCTACGTAAGTGAATATTAGACGTTTCTGTTCAGGGTGTACTGTTCAGGGTGTACTTGCCCGACGCCTCTAGGTATCGTAGCGTGCGTACTGGACAGAGTGCCTTTTCGGCTGTATCGTCTGGCGAGCACACATCACCTAGTGCCTCCAGCGTGGTCTCTTTTGATGCTCCTGCACCATTAGTGATCAAATGTGTTTTGCTAAGAAACCCAGCTCGCGGGGCGAGTGTGATTCGTCTCCAGTTATCCTGGTAGCGCAACACCTTGTTGGCGTGTAACTCGCCTCTCCGCTTGCCCGTTGTCAAAGCTAGAAGGAAGGTACATTTCAACGTGATTTCCTTGGCTGACAGCTCTTTCATCCGTAGGAAAGGTCCTTTTTGCAGGAAGTCCGATACAAGCCGGATATCCCACTGAACGAACGTGCGGGTGGCGACCGGTCTCTCTAGCTTGAAATTTCGTAGCAACTGGCCTAAGTGCTTGTCGGTCCCAGTGTCAAATCCCGAATATTTATTTAGGATAAACGAAATTGCCGAGCGGTAGCCCTCAATTGTACGTACAGGAAGCCCCCGGTCTTCAAATAAATGCACTAGGAAGTCGGCTATCACTGGTGACGTTGCTGTGATTGGATCGAGTTTGCGTTGTGATCAAAAATATTCAAACAACTTCCAATGGGAGAGGTATACCGTGGTCGTAAAGTCTGAATGTATCTTGTCCAGCCGCGTTTGTACCTTCTCTGAAAATCCTAGCGACTCCGCCACTGAGTGCCTATGCACCACAGGTGGAGTTGAAAAAGGTGTGGGTTGGGTGGTGGTACTCCCAATGGGGCTGTCTTAACATCCCTGGATGTACTGGCAGCGCGAGTTGCTTGACTCGTGGGCACTGTAGCAACAGCGGGAACCAGCGTTTCTCTGGTAGCAGGGGTGCCACTAACAGGAGACGCCGGGGTGATTGACGTCGTATCTTTTGGATTGTGGGCAGGAGGAGAGACGTTGGGGGGAATGCATACAGGATCTCGTCCGGCCACTCCCACTGCAGGGCATCCACTGTTGTCGCTTATTCGTCCGGACAGGGAGATACGTATCGTGGGAGATGGGTTGTGAGGCTGTTCGCAAATAGATCCAACTGCGGGGGCCCCCATGGTGACTGTGTCTGTATCCACCAGAATGTCTGTCGGGCCAGTGTCCATTCTGTCGCAACCACAGTCCCGCGACGAGAGGCCAGGTCTACTACTACATAGAACAGGCCTCGAATGTGTTGGGGAACGATCTGAAATTGATGTTGCTGGGCGAAGAGTAGTATGTCCCTGGTCAGTGACATTAGTTCGCGACAGCGTGTGAATCCTTGGTGTTTCAGATATACCACGGTCGCCGTGTTGTCGATCAGAAATAGCACTGTCTGTTTGTGTAGTTGTCGATACAGCAGTAAGCAAGCATGCTTGACAGCCCACCTCTTTGACGTTTATGTGTACTTCGCGGAGGTCGTTCTCCCATAGCCCTGATCATGTCTGACCCCCCACGCCGTCGTCGACGCATCGGTTTGCACCTGGCATTCGATTGATGGCGTGGTGAATGAAGCCCCGGTCAACAGGTTGCGTCGGTCGCTCCACCAAGTGAGGTCTGCCATTGCCTTTCGTCAGACGAACTCGGCGTCCTCTCGCACGGCCCTGAAACAATGCCCGGCGAACGAGGGCTTGAAATTCTCTGAAGTGGAGGCGTCCCAGAATCACAGTCTTCTCTGTAGCGGTGAGTAATGCCAACAGGCTTTCGAGCCTTTCCAGAGATGGTTGCATGTGACTGAGTACTGTCTGTATTTGCACTGTCAGTTTCCGTATTCGGTTTTCGGTTGGAAAGCACATACCTTGCTGGAATTCGAATACATCCCCTAGAGATGTGATATCCTGCGTGGGTTGTAGTTCTGACTTGGCGAGATTTACTTGCAACCCCACTTCTAAACATTGCGTGACCGCGGTTTGTGTGTGCTGTGCGACCAGTTCGCGGGACAGTGCGACAATGTGCCAGTCGTCGATGTACTGGAACAGCAGGATAGACCCAGTACGGTCATGACCACTGTTAAGACCCATGGCGCTGCAGCTAAACCGAACGGCAGGGCAAGGAACCGGTAGTTCTTTCCTGCAATGCTGAAGCATAGGTAGCCGTTGCGATGCATGGGTATATGAAAATAAGCTTCCCTTGAATTCGCTCGTCAGACGAGCAACTACATCAGGTGGAAACAGCTCTGTTTGCCCTGCTACGGCAGAAGGGAAAGGTGAAAAAGTGCATCTCTCCATAGCCCTACCATGCCCACAACAGCTTCGCTTTGCAGCTGCGCGATGATGCATGAGGCTCTGGCGATCGAGTGAATGAGGTTTTCCACCACTGGGGCGTTGTCTGCGGGTACTGTTTGCATGACTATGTCCCGCAGCGCCACCAGCGCGAAGTCTTGGAAGGACAGAATGTTCAATGAGCGGCGAGTCCATTCGTCAAACTTCCTAGCGTCCGCATCCACTAATGGCACATCCGTGTCGGTGTGCCCCCGCTGGATCCATGGTAGGCGTTGCTTCAGCGGTTGTAACGCTGTCATGGGGAGGAAATGATCATGAGTGACATCAGGCGCAGTCCTCACATCCAACAGCCGACAAGTGGAGATCCTGTGGTATGCATGATTGTGTTACAAAATTTTCTCGGCATGGTCCTCTGTCTTCGAGTTGAATATTTGCTTAATGCAGTCCGCCGTGGGTAGTGCGAATCGGGCAGGGCGGGGTTCGATCTCTCTTTGTGACGTGTTGCATTGTAAACGCGGGATTGTTGCACTTTTACCGGGGCTACCCCTGCCTGCCTGTGTCTTAACGCTGTCGGACTCGGTGTGCACTCGATTTCCGGCTTTCTTGTCCGACGACTGGGTAGGTTCGCAGCGCGACAGCGAGGCTGCTCACGCGACAGAGCTTTGGGCGCTATCACGCGCCCTCCTGTCTTTACGGCTGCGGCTACTTTCACGTCTGGCCTTGGATGTGCTCTGCACTTCCTTTGCGTCACGTGCCTTGAGTGGCTTTTTCTAATTTTTCCAGGGCAGACAGCGGTGCCTCTGTGGGGGAAGCCTGATTTGATGACTCCACTACCGTTACTTCCCGCGAGTCAGCCCTTCCCTGAGCCGTAGGTATAGACGAGGGGGTGTTCCCTTGGTGCCCTTTTTACGTCTTTTATCCTGATTTAACTCCCGTGCGGTTACCGTGTTTGCTTTGGCATCCGTCATTACGGTGTCCGCAACCCTTGAGCTATTCATGATGGCCTGTATAGCCGGCTGTTGGAGCAACGATGTAAACACATTCCAGCTTCTGAGCAAGTCCCTGGGTGGCAACGCTCTAGCGACAGGGAGTGACATCGGCGTACTGGGTGTGGGAAAAGGCGTAGCCGTGGTTGGAGCTGGGTCCGGCTGGGTGAGGCCTTGTAGAGACTCTACATTGGTCATTGTAACCACATTAGGGTCCAGTATGGCAGTGTTTGACAATGGCGTTACAGTCTCTTCCATTGCTCCCAGTGCCTCTGTCCGCATGACCAGTTCAGTATTCGAGCATGCGCTAACACCTAAGTCTGTCTCGCGTGTACTGCGCCCGCCTGCATTATGTTGTACTTTCAACAAGGCGTGCCACTGCCCCGGCGTAAGCCCACTACACTCGTCGCACGTATGTTCTGGCGTACACTGCGGCAAGCCTTCTGTAGCACGTTCACGGCACTTAGGGCATGAGCTGTGCGGGTCGAGGTGTGACATGCGATGTCCACATACTGGCCCCACATAGCACGACTTCTTCCGTCTGCGACCTGAAAACCAAGCATAGATTGTTTCGTCATGACCAAACCCGTTGTCGCACGACACTTGTTTGTCATGACGAAGACTAACCTGCTACTCTGCATTGTACAACGTGTGTATGTGTTGCTGTGTCTGTGTGTGTGTGTTTTTTTTTATAAAAACAAGAACTTTTCCAGCGACAGACCTCCTTATTGCTACATGAAATTTCCGCACTAACACCCATGGCAAGCTTTAACCTGTAGCTACACTGACTTTGTCATGACAAGACCCCGCTGTCCCGCGAACCCTGACTGTCATGACCAGCCTGGAGACTGTAATTTGTGGCATTCCGGCAATGATATTCGATTTAATCCCGTATCTAGCGATCTGTAAAACGACAATTTACCGGAACCATTTCCTTTTACTGCAGCCTGACTATCCAGTACCTGGTACTCGCAGTAAATTTGACTGTGCATGCACTCATTTCGTTACGACAGAACCTTCTTGTCGCGCAAACCTCCTGTCGTGACAAGGGAATCAATTCTTAAAAAACTTGGAGCTGAACTCCTCGTAGTTTACCTGCTAATTCTATGATTACACAAGGGCGTCCCAGGGGTGGGGTGAAATATGTGTTAGATAGGACTGAAAGGCAACTAAATCCCCTGTTAGTCCGACTCCAGCCCCATTGCTGTCGCCGTGCGAGCGCAAAATAACTCTGCTGGCGTACGGCGTGTCAGCTGTTGTCAATACAACAAGTAAGTGACGTCGTACAGACATGGGGAAACCCCGCGGCGCATTCCTTGAGGAATTCCCAAGAAAAACCACCCAGAACGTGTCCTGTGGGGCTCGAAAGCGGGGTACGCGGCCTTGTTCTGCCAGGCAGTAAGCGCCTCAGCCGCACCGACTTTGCCTGTAAGGCTTGGGAAACCCCTTTTACCCCGCCGTGGTTGATGGCTCCATGACAGTTACCGTGACCTAGATACTGTCAGGCGACAAAAACCGCCCCGAAACGGCGAATAACCGCAGTTAAGGTGTGGATCCTGTGGTGGGCAGCAGGATCGGAGTATGTAGAACGCACTGTCGACACAGGCTGTCCCACCTGAAGGGAGGGGAGCGAGAAAAAAAGACATCGTACGCAGGCCCGCCAACACGGCGTGCGAGCTGTCAGACAGCTGCGAACAAAAAACCTTTTCCAGACTCTCCCAGCCCCGGATCACAAGGCTCTACGCTGCCTAGCAACGTAAGCCGAACCTAGCATAGATCCATTGGCAGAATGTAGCTCCGAGCGAGACGATAGCCCCGAATAAGCAAACACTGGATCTGGTAGGCTCCGAAGCACAAAGTGCCGAATTGTGCAACAACTACAGCAAGAAACCTAGGTTTCTGGCCACCAAACGAAGCACAAACTTACATTTGTAAAGTGTGTTGAACAATCCAGTAAGAATATCCGAAATTCTCGCGTGTGAACGAAAAAAGATATCCTGATTAGAAAATGCTTCCGAATTTTTGCGCGCAAAAATAAATGTGGCGTCACCTCCTTTGTGGTAGTTTAACCTAATCTCGTTGGGAAGAGAAATAAACAAAAGAAACGCGTGGAAGTTGTTTCATTGTTTTTTATTAGCGCGCCGAAGTACTATGCAATTCGTTTTATCAAACTGGCAGCATTTCTGGGTCAAAATAGCTCCAAAATACATTAAAAATATCACTCGTTTTCAATTGACATCACTGTTTCTTTTTCTGCAAGCAAAACCATTTGTCTTTCCTGTCGATACATAACAGACTGATCTCCTCGGAGGTCAGCTGTTTTGTAACAAAGCTGAGCAATATATCGCGTTCTGTTTTTTACGTACATATAGCCTGCCTAAATTTCCCATAACCATTTAAAGTTGAATGAAGCCATTCGACCTATCCAAAGAATAACTTTATCAAGTTTTAAGTCCAATTGCCTTTCTGTTAATTATTGAGACATTTGCAGACGAAATTGTTATTGTGTACAGCAGCTAACCTTTTCCGTGCTGACGTCATGCTTGATTGTTTAATTTGCGACAAAATCAACACAATTGTTCGATCTTATCCAGCAGCCATCCAAGCAGTTGTGAAAACCATCTCCAGCGTTCGTAAGTTGAGAAATATTTTTTTAAAAGATTTTACGTAATGACGTCAAAAGCGTCCCTAATTTGCCACACGCAACAAAGAGTGACAGGGCGACCTGATTGGTCCAAGAAACAGCCAACCACAGCATTAAGTCGATATGAACTTTCGCAAGTATCTTGCCCCTCTCAAACCTGTTGTTATAAAACAGCTGGCCTCTGAGCTCTATCTGTCGCGTATAAACACAGAGAGGATGGATAATATAAAAAGTAGTTCCTATCTTTATGAGTACTATTTTCGCGGAATCCCCCAGTAGGCCGTAGAGGTTTGCTGTTGGACAATAACAATATCAAACCATATCTTGTCTACAATATATACATAACTTATGCAATGACGTAATAAGCGGTCCGCGCTTGTTCATCTCGTGACGAATATCTTGCAGAATCTTCTCAACAGCAATCCAATCAACTCTGACGTTCCCCGATGTTCAGTGGGGCGAAAAATCGTGTACACAACATTTTAATGTAATAATAACACACGGTTCTTTTAATTTTTCCACACGTTCAATTTATCGAAAGATCCGTCTGACTTGCCCAAGGAACAACAATACAGTTTCACGTTGGCATGATTGCGTTATTGAGATATTGTTCACAGCAGATATATATTTTACGTAGTGCCGCCATATGCGGTCTTCGCTTGTTCAACTCGCGAAAAAATTTGGTAGAATCATTTTACGTAACGACGTCATACGCTTCCGTATCACGTCACGTTTCTCCGCTGTCCAGCTTCTGTGTGGCTGGTTCACTATAAAAAACATAACTAAAATAAGACTGATGCCTTTATGTTATTTATTCTCGTTTAAAAATAGCATGTATATTGCATATTTTACCCTCAATACCATCCTTAACAATATGGCTTCAGTTCTTTTTATCCCCTTGACTCCTATACTCACAAACTTCATACAAATCTTAAAATGTCATCAGTACAGTAAAATAAAATGCACAAATAACGTAAATAAGACCAGAGCTCAACAAAGATTGGATATGCACACTGCTGTTCGAATAAAATATGTGAAAATCACACCAGCTCTGACTAACTTCATTCTGGATCGAAATTCAGCCATCCAGTGGCGGATACAGGTTTTATGTCGAAGGGGGTGAAGGAGGGGAGTAAGGGAGGGGGGGGGGGGCAGAGAAAAAAAATTATCTGAAGGAGCGAGTTCATTAAGACTTTTTTCTGAAAACACGAAGTTAAACAGTCTTTTTCCGGGGGGTACAAATTTCAACCTCCCTCCACGGATCCTCCCCTGCCACGTGTGGTAAAATAGATTAGCTAAAGAACAACGAGGCAAACTTGTAGAATGACCACTGTAAAACAGCTAGATTTTTCTAACATGGCTGTTAGGTTATGAAACAAGTCGGACCTCGCAAATAAAAACAAGAGCCATCAGTGATGACAATACCGGGAGTTTCCGAAAAGAAGCTCCCCCCATATAAAAGCCCCGGGGCTCTTATTAGGAAACTGTTTCCCAATAGAAGCCCCGGGGCTTCTATTTGGATTTAAAATAAAGACCTGAAAAAATCGTTTCCTAATAAAAGCCCCCCTCCTTCCCTGCAAGTCTTTTTGAAACTCGTGTTTACTCGCAATGCAGAGACGGTGCACTTAATCCTTTGCTATGAGGCACCCCTAGACATGTTCTGCATCGTTGCTTAATCCTGTGCATTGCACAAGGCGAACACACACAACCCCCCTTCCCACTGCCACCTTTACTCCGGAGTATTGCTGGAAATATAACCGGCTGAGTACTGAAACGGGCGGCGTGATGTTGTCCCTCCTTCCCTGCAACCCCTTTTAGAACTTATGCTTACTAGCAATGCAGACACTCTGCACTTAATCCTTTGATGTGAGGCAAATCCCTAGACACGTTCTGCGTCGTTGCTCAATTCTGTGCTTCGCACAAGGCAGCCCCCCTCCCCCCATTTTACCAGACTTTTTTAGTTACTGTTGTTTTTGTGTGCTTTGTTATTTTTTGTGCCGATATCCTCAGCATGTAGCGTTTTAATAAGAGATTGATGGTAAATTTTCTTTTTTCAATAAAAACGTATCGACAATCCCCACCACCACTATCTAAAAAAATAGAAGCCCCGGGGCTCCAATTAGGAAACTGTTTCCTGATAGAAGCCCCGGGGCTTCTATTTGATTTCTAAATGAGCGCCTGAAATTGGCCAGTTTCCAAATAGAAGCCCTGGGCTTTTTTCGGAAACCCCCGGTACCCCTCGGACCACGTACAGGTCTGCTCAAAGGTAAATTTGACCGGTCAATGTGTATATAAAAATTTGGTTATGATCGGCAAAGTATTTTTTCACTTATGCGTTTACAAGAAATGTTAACGAAAAATTCAAGATGGCGGCTCGTAGCCATTTTGGATTTTCCGATCGGGCCGAAATCAATATTAGCCGAGATTTTGACCCGGTATATGTGGGTCTAAAATTTAGTGATGATTAGCACAGTAATTTTTCACTTATCCTGTTTTCTAAGATGTTTCACGAAAAAAATCAAGATGGCGGCCGGCAGCCATTTTGAATTTTGCGATCGGGTCCTAAATCAAAACCAGTCGAGATTTCGACCTGATAAATATGTGCCGAAAATTTGGTGATGATCGGTCAAGTACTTTTCACGCTATCGTGTTTACAAAAAGTTAGCAGAGAAGATGGCCGCCCGGCGGGCATTTTGAATTGCCCGATCGGGCCCAAAATTAATACCAGCCTTGATCTTTAACTGATTAGTTCCTGCACAAAATTTCGTGATGATCGACCAAGTACTTTTCAAGCTATCGTGTTTACAAGATTAGCGTGACGGACAGAAAGACAGGCGGACAGACAGACAGACAGACAGACAGACAGACAGACGGACATACAGACACCACGACGATGACAATACCCCTTCGGCCAATTTTGACCGAGTGCTAAAAATCCAGTAGATATATATTATACACCAGGATCAACTTATAGAATATATCGGAGTTTGAAGTAAATTGGACTACTACGGATCATTGACCAGAGCTCATTCAATAATATACAGTTGATGAATGTAAATTCATATAAAACACACTGAAAAAAAAAACAGTACAACGGTCCAAAATCTTGATGTGAATAAAGCGGTCGAACGAAATACTCTCTAGAGTATGCAACGGTGGGCCTGGCAAAACCCTGGCTTTATGGCAAGGAAAATTTCTGCTGCGAACCTGTCCACTCACTGTCTAAAATGATGCAATTAATTCCATTCAATAAAATGTATTCCAATATGAATAATAATGGGTGTATAATGATAAAGCCACACGAGCGGGAGGACTGACCCGAAAACCCTCCCGCATACTGCAGCACTGGTAACGCGAACTTGAACCACACGAGCGGGAGGACTGATCCTAAAAACCCTCCCGCAGCCTGCAGCACTGGTAGCGCGAGCCTGAACCACACGAGCGGGAGGACTGATCCTAAAAACCCTCCCGCAGCCTGTAGCGCTGGTAGCGCGAGCCTGAACCACACGAGCGGGAGGACTGATCCTAAAAACCCTCCCGCAGCCTGCAGCACTGGTAGCGCGAGCCTGAACCACACGAGCGGGAGGACTGATCCTAAAAACCCTCCCGCAGCCTGTAGCGCTGGTAGCGCGAGCCTGAACCACACGAGCGGCAGGACTGATCCTAAAAACCCTACCGCAGCCTGTAGCACTGGTAGCGCGAGCCTGAACCAATCGAGCGGGAGGACTGACCCGAGAAAGCTGCCTGCAGGCTGTAGCACTGGCAGCACGAGCCTGAACCAGACGAGCGGATCCTGAAAAACCCGCCTGCAGGCTGTAGCACAGGCAGGACTGGTCTGAAAGGCAAATGTTAATAGTGCGCAAGGCTAAGGCAGGGTTTTCGGATCAGTCCAAACGCAAGTTTTGTTTTTATTTCATGGTTTTTGGTAAAAAAAATATATCTGCTTGTAATTTAGATAATTTTGCACCCCTTATGCTTTGTGACGCGCAGTTACGTTGTTCTGACGCTGCCAAGTACTCCATCTCAGTAGTGCGTAACTTGACGTTTTCGAATTTGGAAGAGTGATGAGTATGGCTGAACCTGCTTACTGAGCGCGTTTACCAGGCAAAATTCTACTCTTTCCTTTGTATGCGTACTGGCAATCATGAAATAAATAAACATATGATAAGCACACATGTTAAATCACATTTTTAATCCGCACATTTTTTTTTAAGTAAACACGACCCGCCTATCCATAAACTGGATTCCTGTTATTAAATACTGCCAGCTTATAAATGCACTGTTCTTTCACCATTTAAATTAATCAGTTAAATTCTTTTTAAGGAAGAATTTGTTTTCTGAAAACATTTGTTCTAAAATTTTTTGATGTGAGAAACTCCGGATTTCAAAACATCACCGAGTAGCTCTCGTATGACTCTTACGCTTCTTACTTTTTTGCGGATAGTGCTGTTCTGCAGCATATATGTTACAGCGAATCTGTAAAACCAGCGAATCTATAGATTCGCTGAAAATTTCAGCGAATCTGTAGATTCGCTGACTCACTTAGCGAATCTATAGATTCGCTGAAAATTTTCAGCGAATCTATAGATTCGCTGGTTTTTCACCTTTGAAATCATACAGATTCGCTGAAATTACCTGAACAGTCATCTTTACCGACAGGATTACTAGTGTTTGGTAATATTTGAAATTTAATTGCTTTTATGTGACTTCTTTACTCCAGAGGTGTTTTACACACCTTTTTCTTGTTTTTTGGGAATGTGATATATTGTAATCGGAACATTTAAAATTACACATATTTTATTTAACTAGCTTTAAAGTGCATTGTTGAAATGCGAATTTTTAGTCTCAAATGAAAAACAATATTGGAAAGCGTTCGAAAATATTTGCTATCAATATTCACAAATGCTTAAAATAAGTTTCTTGTTTTTTTTTCGGAATACAATGTATTGCAATCAAAACTTTTAAAATTACACATATTTTTATTTAACTAGCTTAAAAATGCATTGTTGAAATGCTAATTTCTAGTCTCAAATGAAAAACAACATTAGAAAGTGTTCGAAAATATTTGCTGTCAATATTCACAAAGGCTTAAATTAAGTTTCTCTCTTTGTGTTATCGTCTATCATAAAAGTGATCACAGCAAATCTTAATACTATTGTTTCTAAATAAATTGCAATCATTACCCTCCTTCTGAGTATCATTCAGATTGATATTAGCCAAATTGCAATTAGTTTTCCGTGAGCGAAACACAAAGATCTCTTACCTGTGAAATAAATTGCAATTGAATTACAGTACGCTTATCCAATCAGTCTTAATTTTCGATGTTCCGCATACTTATAGTTTAATTTAACAGAAACTGATAGGACAAGGATTTCAACGAATAGAAACTTGATTCCGGCGTGAAAGCATATAATTGCTGTATTTTCATCAAATGACCAAAAATCCCCAGCTACATGAAATGAGTTCATAGCAATGAAAACAGAGAATAAAGTCCGATTTTAATATATTCCCGTCACACAAACCACGAAAAAGGTGTGTACAATACATATGGAGTAACGTAATCACTCAAAAGCAATTAAATATTAGCGAAAACAAGTGATCATGTCGGCAAAGATGGCCGATAAGGCAATTTCAGCGAATCTGTATAATTTTTTAGGTCAAAAACCAGCGAATCTGTAGATTCGCTGGAAATTTTCAGCGAATCTACAGATTCGCTAAGTGAGTCAGCGAATCTACAGATTCGCTGAAATTTTCAGCGAATCTATAGATCCGCTTGTTTTACAGATTCGCTGTAACATATATATACCGTGTACAACGAATGCTACGCCACTTATAAAATGCGCCGGCACCATAAATGGGCAGGAGAGCTGCGATTATGCGGTCCGTGATTGCTTTCAATTAATTACATCGAAGTGTATGGGTTCCGTAGTAAAACGTGTATGACTATCCTTACAGCAATGACTTTAACTTCAGAACACTTCAACAAACCTGACTCAATTTCGCATGCTCAACAAAGCTTTATTCTTAATTCTGATGTTCGCGTTTTTTCATGGATGAGGCAAAGAGTCAATGGGAGCCAAGTCTTAATTCTGAGGTTGGTGATATGACCAGCCTTATACGCTTAGCTGGGGGGTAAATCAACCCTGAGCCAGATTCGAATCCCGGCCCCTTCAGCCATTGTTTTCACTCACTCACCAAACCGTCACCCCTTTCACATTCACTGGATAATAATCCAAAGTTTAATTAATCGCTTCATTTTACAATCATTTAACGTTCCTCTAAGTTAAATAATACGGCAGTTACAACACTAAAGTAGTCTAACTCACTTAGTAAATCACTCGGCAAATCACTAAGCAAACCACTCAGGAAGTGACTAAGCACATCACTCAGCGGATCACTCAGCAAATCACTAAGGAAATCACTCGGTGAATCACTCATCAAATCTCTAAGAAAATCACTCAACAAATCACTCAGCAGATCGCTAAGCAACTGACTAAGCAAATCACTCACCAAATCATTGACAAGGATAACGTAGCACAGTCCCTTCCAACAAACATTTTACCCATTTTTAAATAATTAATTTAATTATCTGAAGACGTCCCTGTATGCTACACATTTTTACACCTTACCAGTGCCTGTACTTCAGTAAATGCTACAGTATAAACTTATCAAAGAAGCTGATTAAGGATTTTAAGCCATTGCTACGAGGCGCCTCGTCCTTCAGGTCTTTATATTTCCGGTAATTCATGGCGTATCTGGAGGGTCCGGGCCGCTGGATCTGGGCGCTACCTATGCACTCCTCGCCGTCGTAGAACGCCACGAAGTGTCCAGGCGTAACCGCACGCATCGGACTGCTGGACGATAATATCAGATGATCATTGCCGCACCACTCATTCATGTTGCCCACAGTTAAGGTGCACGGACGCAGCGGTTCATCCCGCTGCGTTTTGAACTCCGTGTCCATCATTTGTCTCTCGTGGTAGAATCTGTACGGTGTCCCGTACGTCCAGTTCGCCACCGTTGTAAATAAAGTGTCTGTGTAAAGTGCTGGGTGTTCATCAGCTTTCGTCTGGAACAAAAACCGTAACATAGCTTTTTACGTACATTTTGATGTTTTTAAATGTATATATTAACTGGCATGCCTAAAAAAAGTTATTCGTCACACATGAACAGTTTTTTTTTTAATCTTGGCGGCTCAGCCAAACGTCGTGTTTACCGTCGGAGCTGCGGAAACCTACAAATTGCAAGTGTTAAGATGTCGCACGGTGAAAATACAGCCCGGCGTAAATAATTATCATACAAAGACAGCAACGTTCATTTCTTCTAATAGCGATCAAGAACATATCAATGGGCACCTCCTTGGCAGAACATTAAGATCTACCATTAGTATAGCAATAATCACAAAAAACATCACATCAAAGTAAAACCGGCTCCATATCACTTTTTTGGGAGTGGGGGGGGGGGGGGGTTGGGGGGGGGTGGTTGAGCACAGCAAAAATATTGGTGAGGCATCACATGAGACAAGCTGCACACTCACACACTCGCACAGATCAAATATATGAGCATTCTTTGTTGAAAAAGAAAAAAATACATTGAAAACTTGCTGTGATACAAAATACGTACAAAATACCTAAGTTCATAACTGTAATGGCATTCCTCTTTAAAAGGCAATTTTTTTCTCAATTTTAAAGAAAAAGGGAAAATAACAGCACGTTGAACAGCTCCAATATATGGTCTTTCTTTGTGAAGGAAAAAACGGAATCCGTTGAATACTCGCTCAGATACAAAAAAATTACTATCCACACCTGTAATGGTATTTTTGCCAAATTCATTTTTTTTACAAAAACACACACAAAAAAAGAAAAAAATATAATAATAATAATAATAATAAAAATAATAATAATAATAATAATAATAATAATAATAAATCGTGGCACAACTTCAACATATGGTCTCTCTTTGTGGGAGAAGGAATGAAAACCGTTCTACATTTGCTGAGCTACGACGCGTAAAAAATATCTAATTCTAGAAAAAAAAAACGAAAAATAACCAGACCTCCTATCTATAATCGTTCTTGAGAAGAAAAATCACCAAGTGGCTCTGTACCTAGCAATTTTAACAATCCCGATATCAATAATTTTCAAGTTTTGGCATTTGGTATCAACTTTGAAAGCGTTACAGCAAAAGTATTAGAATCCACCATTTTGGAAATCAATGTGAAAATGTTAAAAATCAAGGCATAAAAATTATAAGGTTCTGTCATTCCGCCAATTTTTCGCCAGATCGCACAAAAACGCCAGTATAAACGACGGTCTTAGAGCCGAGCAGGAGGATGGTTTTGAAAATCGATAGAAAAGTGGCGCCCGTGCGTCCATTTTTGGCGCATCGCCACAAAGTAAAAGTGTGGTAGCTCACCACCAGAGGAAGCAATATCACAACAATCCAATCAAAACTCGAAGGAGTAGTTGCACTTCGGAAGGTTGTCCACTGTACAAGCACGCATACCCACGGACAACAGATAAGACCCCACTGACTCGCAACTAGTCCCACATAGCCGGCTGTAGGGTAACTTCGCTCTGGGCATGTACGAAACCGTTTGTTTAATGTAGTCTTAAGCAGTTCTACATCTTTTCATGAATTTATTAGCCAGAGGACTAATGGAAAATCGGGAAGAAAAGGTGTGTGTAATGGGTGGGGTGCGGCATAATGGAATTTATCTAACATATTCAAATTTAAAAAAATAAACCCGTCTGCATTTTTTTTACATTCACTATGACCAGGAGTCCACAGAATTAAAAAAGAATCATTCAACAGCCATAGTAATCGTCTGCTTCAATTTTCTTTTCCAAACGGCCTTCAAGTTTATTTATAAAGGCGTCGTGGTCTTTCATTATTTACATTACGTATATCTTACATTACGTATATTTTACATTAACTATCTTAAATTTCGAATATTTTACATTACGTATACCTTGTAACAAGTTACTATTATGATAAATGTCAAATAGGAAATAATAATAAAAATAATAATCTCGGGAATTTTAAAATTTTAAAACTTCCTCCTTAAATTTGAATCAACCAATAATTTAAGGTTTTTTTTCAAAGTTTTTTTTTCAAAATTTATACTAGATAGCACTTTCGCCAATTTTATTATTAACACTTAATTATTTTTTTAATATAATTCAAAACATATTAAGTTACAATAGAGCCTTGACTCAATTTTGTCATTAAGTTGTTTTTTATGTACATTTTACAACAGATGACACAAGTAACACTTCACCGCTTATTGTGTTTTCAGTAAATTGTATATCACAGGCGAAAGATTAAAAATAACATGTTTTTAAAAACTACTTTATTTTACCAGTGATCTCTCAAAACATAACGATATTGAGGAAATGTTGTCAAATCAGAAACTAATGAAATTTTAGAAGATCGCATGGGGCGTTTTTCTCTGCTTTCTTCTTCAACAACACCAAAATCCAAATCTCGTTCACACTGAATTTAAATACGCTATATGAAGCGACATAACCAATCCCTCCACCCCCCCCCCCGCCCCCCCCCCCCACACACACACACACCGTCCAGCCTCCAAGCATAAAGTAAACATTTGAAATGTTATTAGAGGAAGTGTTATTCACGTATGACCCTGCTCTAAATAGAAATTTTCACAAGATATTTTAACATTATCTAAACAACAGGCATAAATCAGCACACAGCTGACTTGAATGGCATACAATGTTGCTTGAGTTTCATAGTGCGTTGGCAATGGGCCTTGAATGCTTAAATCCGACATCAAGTTTGTTTTGGCCGTAAGTCAGCCAAGCACGCTGAAGCGTGCACTGCATCACAACGCCAAAAACCCACTTTTCTTTACCCGTTTCTTGAACCCCCTTTCCCCGCATGCAGTCGAGCCGCTTCATGAGCCCACCTCGCCATCGGACTTATCAAAACATTCACTAGTAGTCTTTTCATCTATTTTATATTCATGACTATTTCAGATAACACCAAAAGAAAATGACGCCAATGACAACACTTCGAATAACAGTCTTTATTGCGAGGTTAAAAGTGTTGCGGCACGTGTGAACAACACCTGTACAGATACACTAAATACTGTTGCAGTTTTCACTTTGGGCTTATGATTTTCGTTACAAATGTTGTTAACATTTACAGTAAATTTACGGCAAAGATGAAAAACAGTGTGTTTAATAATAAAAATCAAACTACAGTGAAACCAAAGAAAGGATAATAAATGGTGACATCCCTGCTGCTAAGAACTGTACACGGTTACAAGGAATTCGTATATGTATAAACTGTGAAAGTCGTACTTGATCAAGCTTCAGCATCGCTGCATGAAACAAAAGAGACAATTATATCTTTTTTTTATATAAACCAAAGACAAAACACAAAAAGCAAACAGTATTTGTGAACCTATCTTAGTCGTGATCCTAGCAAAATGCACAGAAAGATTCCAGCATCGTTCGTTGGTGTGCTGGCTCTGATGACGCAAGCCCGCACTCTCCCGGCAGCGTATGTGAACAGTACGTGTTCTACACTAGAACTGGAGCCGATCGATTCCGGCTGGCGGCTGATCGTAACCGGCTGTACATCAGAACCACCGGCTCTAGAATTAAACCACGTCATAGGAAACCATAGTGGTATAACTGAGGTGACATTTACCAATTCGAAACTAAAACAAATCCCAGATGTAATCTGTGAACAGATGGCGATCCGATCGCTGAATTTATCGCACAATCTCCTCACAGACTTTCCACAGTGCCTCGAGAGCATGAGGAATCTAACAGCGCTCGATCTGAGTCACAACCACATCGCAGAAATCCGCGGCGATGACGTAACAGGCCTGGATCAATTAGAGCAGCTTCATTTGGAATACAACAAAATAACAGTCACTGAGTTCGAAGCCTGGGCGAATTTCAATAAAAGCCAGATTGAGATCATTACACTTAACCACAATGCAATTAAATCCCTGCCTCGTCGCATTTCGAAACTCAGTTTTGACTCCTTACAACAACTGGACTTGTCGTATAACAACTTTCTGTGTGACTGCCAGGACAAATGGATGAAACCATGGCTAGAACGCTTCCAGGGCAAGCTGATAAATGAAGAGGAGATTCTGTGTAGTAACAGCGCCACAGGAGGGCCATTTCCTCTCCTAAAAATCAGGGATATGGACAAATTCACCTGTGACCAAACTGTAGCCAGTAGATATAGGGATGACCTCACAGAAATTCTCATATCATTTGTAGTAGTCGTGACTATACTGCCGTTTATCGCCGGGGCAGTTGTTTATGGAGTGTGGAGGAAGAGACGGTTGATATTCCATAAAACAAGATGGCACCCATTCGACGTGGATAACTGTGTCAACGAGGGAAAACAATATGATGTGTTTATTTCCTGTGCAAGCCAGGACGAGGAATGGTGCACTAAAAATGTAGTAGACTTCCTTCAGGACAGAAACTACAAGGTAAAGCGTGTGGCTCCGAGATTGACTAATAAAACACAGCTTTGTGCATGAAATTCAATGCGTAAATGTTGCTAAAAATAGATTAAGATACACTACGGTTCATCACAACACACCCTCTTTGTGCGATACGAATGATAATATTCCTATCGTTAATATATTTTGGTGTCAAGTTTTACCATTCGCTTAACAGGGCTGGGGGTGGGACGTGGGGTAGAGAGGTAGTTGTGTGGTAGAGAGGCAGTTAGACATAGACCTTTGAAATCATTTTGGGCAATATTCTTAGCCTACGTTCTACGAATGACAAACACAACTTACGCAGATTAGCTCAATATGTTGCTGAAAAAAAAAACACGTCCATTATCTGCACCATCCAAAAACTTACAGTTGAAGCAATGGTACGTATTAATTAACAGGTGTGCTGGCACGGGGAGCACGTCCAGCCCGCGCGGCCGGTGCTGAGCGACGTGACGAACGACGTGACGAGCGGCATCAACGACAGTAAACGAGCCCTGTGTGTACTCTCCAAGTATTACACTGACAGTCCAACGCGCATGCGTGAACTAGAAGCCGCAGTAGCCCTAGACGCCGCGAAAAACAAAGAAAGAACTATCATAGTCAAATCTAAGGATGTCGATGCCTTTCAGTTACATCCGCAAGTGCAAAGATATCTGAAAAACTGCTTCTACCTGGAGAGAGGGACAAGACAATTTTATGACAACTTCCTGTACGCTCTGCCCACAAAGACCATGGACGGGTCATCCCGTGACTACGAGGTGGTGGTCAGGGATGATATTCCTCTTGAGGAGCGTGCAGCATAGCTCATATGGGGAGAATAAAGTGCGGTGATTAGTGTAATAACTCAGGGCTATTTTTAGCACTGAATAGCCTTCCGATATTTTATTATTAACAGTACTATTTTATTATTTTTTCTAACATCAGAAAAAGGATGAAGACAGGCCTCGGTCAGAGCGGAATAGACTGATTTCACTGGAATAAGACCACAGGCCCATTTCCGAAGGCATAGCCCATACATAAAGTGCCTTCTGGGCTGGGAAGGCGTAGGGGCGAGGAGATGGAGGTTGAAGAACATTTCAGTGTTAAAATTTCGGTAGCATGCTACTTCAGCTTGACAGCATTGTTACTGATATTGAATAGTGTCTTATTTGACGATGAATTTTTTTTGGTAATGCTTGGAAAAGACAAGCCAAGCGTCACGCGAACAGCTCGGAATATCGAAGAGGTCTTGGAGTCACCGGTTATGCCGTCTTTTTCATTTATTTATTTATTTACATTATTATGATTATTGCGATGCTGCTGATGCTTATGATGATGATTACCGGGTAGATGATACTGCTGTATGGTTACTGATGTACTCGTCCGATCTGTCCTATTTGGGGATTTACCCGTTTTTTTTGTTTTTTTTGTTTTTTTTTTTGTTTGTTTGTTTGTTTTTTTTTGTTTTTTTTTTTTTGTTTTTTGTTTTTTTGTTTTTTTTTGTTTTTGTTTTTGTTTTTTGTGGTCTTTAACATTCATTTACTTGAACCGTGGTAGATAAATGACAAAATACTTTTGTCTGAATGAAGAATGGCATACAATGAGCAACAGCATGTAAGGTGCAGAGAGGTGTTGAACAAAAAAAAACGGCATACAAGCTACGTCTCATGTATCGCTAATTACTGTAATGTGAAGGCAAACTAGAGCACAACACTAGAGAACGTTATTAATTTTATGAGGTTATTATTATTATTATTATTATTATTATTATTATTATTATTATTATTATTATTATTATTATTATTATTGGTCCCCCGCCGCCGCGTAGCGCAGTGCGGGGAACTAAAGTATTCGGGTCTGTCCGTCCGTCCGTCCGTCCGTCCGTCTGTCCATCTGGCGACACTTGGAAGCACAAATTTGTGTACGCGATATCTCAGCCGCTATTCAACCCTGCCTTTTGAATTTTGCTACACTGAAAATATATATATTGAAGTTGTGTGACGCATCATTATTTTTCGACCAAAAAATGACGAAATGGCGATTTGTGGAAAATAGGCAATTTTTAGTATTTCTGTTGCCTATAGTGCAACTTTGTGCACGCGATATCTCAACCGCTATTTAACCCTGGCTATTGATTGTTACTACAGTGAAAATATATATATTGAAGTTGTGCGACGTCGCATTATTTTTCGATTCGACCATAGTTCGCGGCGGGGGATATTCATCAGTTTCACTGGTAACTTGTTATTATTATTAATAATTACTGAACATTCAATTTACTGAATTAACTGACAGCTTTAAATTTGTCGCTTTCGTTGAGATTAAATAAGGACAGCAGGATTGATTTAATAATTATTATACCATGACGTAACAGCGATCACAATTAACTCCTTAAAGTAATAAATGCTGGTGTTATTACCACTTGAAATTTCAAACACATTTTCAACTGAAATGAAAAGAATTTCCATTAATTTATTTTAATAACAACTTATTTCACTGTTCACTTTACATGATACTGCAGCCATACAAGTATGATTCAGTGCTTCATGTGAACGCACCACTCGTTACCATATATAGAATGTTATTTATGATTACAGACTGGAATTGTGTCCCGTGGGAACATGGGTGCTCCCATAATCAAATCAACTGTTGACGATGCTAACAATTATAACAGCAACATATAACGGTAAAAAATACATGTAGATTTCGAGGTTGAAAGTCTAGTGGTGACCGTCGGCGATCTCTTAATATTAGCAAAGTATAAGTCTCCCTGGAGGTCATTCAAAAATTCTTTACAAGGCTAAGGCAATTCGTGTTCACAACTGTCTACCAATGTTAAGAATGGAGACTTTTCTTGACTCCTATTCCCATGGCGGATACGTCTCTCAAACACGACAATGTTAAGGGAGGAAGTTCTGCTGTACCTGTGCAGCTGTGGTCGAAGTCACGTGAGGCCGCCGAAATCCACTTAGCAACAGACGTCATCTGTGTGAGGACTCCCATCGAGTTTCGAAAATCCGTTTATAGGCGTTGGCAGAGTCGGTTTTCACCGGGCGCACAAGACGGCTGTGCCACAGGAAAGAGTTCCAGGGTCCAACCCGTCGCATTGAATGAGCACTCGAATTCACCAAAATCAGCCATAGAAGTCACTCACATGAACACTCTCATTGACATCCAGTTTATAAGCTTTGGTATAATCGTGGTCACAACACACACGAGAACCATCCTTACGACGGTGTCGAAGGCAAACATTCGAAATCCAGCTGTTTTATACAAGTATAAAATCATACAACATGATAACTTCACGAATATTACACACCTCTCGTGAATAACACTATAATATGCATATTATAATCTTTTTTACAGCAGTTAGGGGTATCCAGATTTCATAACAACCTCAGTAAAGGACGGAGAAAACAGCCCGCAAAAATGAGAAGATAACCATAACAAAAGTCCCTCTATTTTGTAAAGGACGGTGAAAAGGCTCCCTGCCCCCTAATTTTCTCAGAGAAGACCAAAAACAACATTACACTGCTGATATTTATCCCATGAAATAATCTGCTGCATGAAAAACAAGAAATCATAACATTTGTACATTTACGCAGAAATGATCTTTAAAATGAGTAATAAAACAGGTCCAATTAAACTTAACCACTTGCTGCATAAAATTTCTTTAATTTTAAAATAAAAAAAAAACAACAAAAAAACAGAATACATTTAAGTATCACAACCTCCTAAATTTACAGAAAATACAAGAGCTAACAGGTTTCTGTAAATTGTAACAGAACTACTCCAGAAAACAATAAATCTAACGTTAATGCATCAATATTCGACAACGTTCGTTTCAACACGGAACATTTTCGTTTGTGGGGAGCAAAATCTTCAAATAATTAGCAGATAAGACGAGCAGAGGGATTGGGACGGTCCTTTTTTGTCCTAGCCAAAATAGGATAGGACTTAATGAGGTTTTTTTTTAGATATTCTATGACATTAAATTCCTAATATTTATACAGGCTCCTTATGCAACTAAACTACTGTTTACTGTGTTCGATCATACACGATTAAAAACAATGGCTGGATTTGGTTTGGATTTTTCACAACATATTCTCGAAAGCGCAGATGATTGACAACCACAGTGTTCGCATTCAGTGGGACACTGTTATCTTTAGTGTTATAGGTTTCCATTTTGCCCAAAAACACTTTTACCATGAAAATGGTCAGTGATGTAGATCTTCGGCCATCTTTGTCCGAGTACTGATCGGCTTTTTGAATGCTATCCGTCAAATATATGCCCTTCCCAAACGGACAACGCACACATTTAGCCAAGGAAAAACCATTGTCCAAGATTCCAGGTACGTTTTCTGAAGGAGTACCATGAAAGAGCAAGGCTTCATTCTCCTCCAAATCAATAAAATTATCCAAAGCTTTCACATCCCTTAACTCGGTTAGAATAGGAAACGATCTGTCCCGTTTTTTGTAAGAATCTTTAAATTTTTTTTTTAAACCAATGTACAATCGGCTGATTGATAAATTGTTTATTTCAAACACTTGAGTCACCTTTATATTCCCGTGGTTCAAACCAAAGGCGTCTCGACCCAGCTGCTCTCTATAACGCCATGTCTGACGAACCAATATGTTCATCAAGGTTTGGGAGGACACGTCTTTTCGCTCAGTAAGATATGGGTGTTTCATAAAGCAACTTCTTTTGCTTGTGACGTCATTGGCTACGGCCCCTGCTGAGGTCCTCATTCCAGCTCGTGTGGGGTTTGCAGTTGACCTGGCACGATTCCATCGTGAGCGGACCATTATGAAAGGCCATATAACATAACGTGGAATAAACACAATCAGTAAAAAAAGAAAGAAGACACTTGAAGATATGCGCCTTTCCCTTGAGTCTGAATTTGATGAAATGTTGTCCATGTGTGCGACGTATGCGATGGATATGGCCATTTCCACGACAACACAGGCAAGGCTAACTACATGATATTTGAAAGGGGACGGCACTGGGGCTTTAAATCTGAGAATGAACAGCACATTGGAGATAAGGTACCACAACACCACCAAGATGTACAAGCCGCCAATGTTGAATCCTATACAAACTTTATAATATTCCCTCGAATCTAAGCGGGTGTTTTCCTGGCCAATACTCTGGGGGTGCAAATGGCCACTAAAGGTACAAATATATATATTTACATTTAAAATCCAAACTGGTAGAAAATGCACAGCGTAATGAATGGAAAACCACAAGACAAGCATGATTCTGTCTGAAACCTTTCCTTTACATTTTTCTTTACAAAACAGATACAAAGGAAAAAATATATTCTTAACTAAATATGTGAAAAGAAGAAATATAAAAAGTACAGTTGCTGACCGGGACCGTTCAATTTGTGATTTATAGGCTGATATGTGTGCCATTCTGGCCATATAAGCTGATGACAAACATAGTTCTGTCAAAAATGAAATTATAACAAAAAAAAAATTGAACTCACTTTCAAGCACCTTAAATAATTTCAGGGCACATATAAACACTAAAATATTGGAAATAATATAAAAAAGGAGAGGCAAAACAAAGAGACCCTTAATGTCAAATTTAGCGCATTCGTGAGGTTGATATTTAGGTCCAAGGGTTGAGGTTTTATTTATATGTAAATGACCATCCATGGTGCAAGCATAAACGTAGCAAAACACACACCATAAAGGCAAGAGATTAACACATAAATGATAAACGATGCAAATGACCGCTAAATGATCCACAACAAAATTTTTCACAACGTGTATGACACGATCGGGTAAATGTCGCATCCTTAGAAAAAAATAACGAACTGAATAAAGCATTCCGAGGAATAAGATGAAAGTAACTGCATATCTCTTTCTTTCTATGTGGAATTCATATTTAGAAATAGTTCGCATTTGCGTCACATATACTGTAGATACACACAACTCAATAACCAAGATCACAACCTCACAAACATTTAGGCGTTCGTTTTCTTTATAATTTCCTACTAAAATAAAAAGGATACATACAGTATAATAACAAATGGGAAACAAAAAATCGATTCCAATATCAAATAATTGGCAGTACTCTGATTGATCACCTTTGGATTTATGTCTTGAATCATTTCCTCCTGTATAAGACAAACTACCAGAGACAGTGCATGTGAATATTTTCCCGAAAAAGAGCCACACTGGTACCAGATATAACCCGTATTCTACTGCGACAAAGACACAACGTCTAACACGCGGTGTCACGTGAGGTAATATAAAATACAATGGAAGAAGAACTGTTCGCATGGTAAACATGAATACGGTAAATATAAGCACCATTGATGCTATTATTCGCCGTTTAAGTGTCCAGTCAATTGAAGATATATAAGGCATTCTGGCTACAAAAAATATAAAATATAAACATTCCACAAACATGAGAAAAATATTACAGCGAACACTCCTCAATCCCGATCCCGATCTATCATAAGTATATGACCATTCCAGAATAACTAAAACAGTGGTAAAAACGGCGTAATTGAATAAAGGAACTAAATTTAACCAATTCATATCACACACGCTGCATACATCGAGTCTGTTGTTGTATGCTAAAGAATAAAAGGATGAATCATTGCCATATCGATTAATTGCAGGTTTTTTTAGTTCACCCCCTATTGCGCATTTATATATAAAACCAAAATATAACATATGTACACCAAGGAAAGTAAAGGTTACTATCGCATGCACGAGTTTAATAATCGTGTGTTTATTTCGCTCCACTAAAACTTCGTATTGAACAAAACAAAACGGAATTAAAAACCCCTGTACAAAAGAAACAAATATTACAATAAGCATAAATGCTGTACACGTATGGATACCATATAACGTTCTTTCGTGTGACGCAATGTTTGGTAAGCGCAATACATAAGGTATGGACAGTGATACCTGCACTACAAACAGAGGTACTTGGAAATACGTAAACGTAGAATCAAAAACCTTATGTTCTATCACAATCAGTGAAATAGAAACAAGTAGAACTATGACGTTGCAGGCACTACAAATGTTACTATCGTACGGTTTAGTCCGCACTTCCCCTTGGTTTATGCTAATAATTGATTCCGTTATATAACCATCGTGACCCGAATCCGTCGTTGTCCCTAATGGTACTTCTTCCTTTGAGTGTAGTAAGATATCCTTCAAGACGAGGATATATAAACATAGATAAAAACCACACGTAGGTATTGTGAGAAACACAAATCTAGCAATGTAAAAATAAATCCGTCTGTTTTCTTCGTTGGCGACCATTGTTCTTTGTCAACAACAAAATCCACACAAATTCAAGGAAATTCTTTTTCTATAAAATTTGTTTTGTGATCGCTGGTAATTGCTTTATTTCCACTTGCTCCAGTCAGCTACAAAAGCAGTCTGCTGTAAACGATCGATTGACCTAATAACAACATGCAGCTTATTACTGAAGATGTTTTTCATTCATTTTTTATTCAATATCCCTTACAAGAAAGACTCTGGTATTCTTAATTCGCCGTACCTTATTAGGCGTTCACAACAGTATGCCAGAATGTATGGCAATTTTTTTTTTCAGTCAAAATCAATCACCCATTTCACAAACACACCGGTTTGTCTTCACATCGCGAGAAATGCCAGCCGTGCGAATATTCATAAGCTTTAGCATTTTAACTTCCTTATTTCTAAGCAGCGCATGCGTATTTCACAACTATAATTAGGTATCGCTGAAAATAGCATCACATGAACTAAAATTCAGCTTTATACTAGTAGATATGGCCACCCTCGGTTCCTAATGTAAGGCTATTAAATTCATTGTTATCCATTTCCAGTTCAGATAAGTGGCTTCTGAGAATATGTCCAGACGAAATTCTCGGGTCTAGATGTAAAATTGTTAATTTAAAGTTTCGATAGTAAATGCGAATTTTTTTTATTTTATGTTATTATTATTATTATTATTATTATTATTCTTATTATTCTTATTATTATTATTATTATTATTATAGACATGACTACAAATAGCGTGGATATCAGATAACACGAAATCCAGGCACCGGTCCAAATACTTGGTACTGATCGATACTCGTGTTTTGAGATATCTTATAATTTGCAGCGTGTCGCGATCGCCGTTCGGACCCATCCAGGTTTATGACTATGGGCGTTTTAGGCCTTTGTTTGTGTTAATCATTTGCGTAAAACGATTTTTAGACCCCAACCGGGCGAGTCTTGAGGGGGGGTCTATAGGATTGCCCTCTGTCCGTCCGTCCGTCCGTGTGTCACACTTTGGATGCTGTTTTGTTTCCACATGAGTTCTCCGAAACTATGTACCCTGGGCATATGCAACCTTTGAAAAAATGTATATAGAAGTTGTGCAACGTCGTGTTATTTTTCAAATCGGTAAAAATTGCCGAAACGGCGACTTGTCAAAAATTGGCAAATTTTTAGATAAATGTAATGTAAGACTTAGGTGGTTTCCACGCGAGTTCTCCGAAACTCTTTATCCTAGGCATATACCTTGCACAGTGAATATATATATACTGAAGTTGTGCAACGTTGTATTATTTTTCAAATTGGTAAAAATTTGCAAAATGACGACTTGTTGTGTCCGGTTGGGTTTGCGCCTTCGACGACGGCTTATCTCTGTTAGTTTTTTTTTTTTTAAGAAAACTAGAAAAAATCGTATCTGAAAAAAGACTTGTGTATCTCATTATCGTGACAATAACCTTCTGTGCATTTAAACTGCCTACCGCCGCCTATCAAATTACTCCGGTCTGATAAAAAAAGTTATGAATAGCAGTTGAAGTCCAGTCTCCTCATGCTTGCTAAATTCCAGACTTTCCAGCAGTAATGAGAACTTTTGGGGGTTTTTAGGGGTTCCACTTACCAAAATAAAGAGTTTGATTTGTTTAAAGGGTATCGTGCTATTTTAGCGGAATGTTTGGGGGGGGGGGGGGGGAAATCGACTTAAAAATGACTATGAATTTAAAAAATGGCATAAGTGTTATATTTTCTCATAAATTTCTTTTTAATCAGGCCAAAAAACTATTATTACCTTCTGTTCATTTTTGCCCATTTCTGTAAGTTTCTTCTTTTTACCTTTTGATTGATTGATTTATTTATTTATTATCTTTTGTTCTTGTTTTTTCTGAAACAGCTGGAGCTAGGAAAATGAATCTGAAGTCAATACCATGACGCCATCATCACCGTCTTATGCCCTCATATAGTTTTTAAGCTAAATATCTCGAAATGGATTTCACTTACTTTTTCACAAAGAAACATTTTTTTTTACAAACTTTATTGTCTGTGACATCAGTATGAACTCATTTTATCTTTTTTCCCATATTTTTATGCTACTTATGCTAATATTAATTCATTTGATACAGACACTACAAGCAATTTGTGATAAATGCCATGGCACGATCCCAAAACCGCCCTTCCACACGCCCAATTGCAAGCCACAGTACTATTCGGCCATTTTGTTGGTGAACCAAGTACTTAAAACAAGATTTTAAAGTTTAACAAGAATGTTCAGGGGCATTGTAACCAGCTGAGATCTACAAAATCAACAGTTTTCTAGCCTCCGGAAGGAAATAAAGGGTTTTTTTCAAGGATTTTGGGCGTTGTCCAATAAAATAAAGATTTCTACGGATTTTAGGGATTCCGCTGGGAAGCCTGTAATTGTAATTGCGATGCGGAATGGGGTTTACCTTTTTTCTCTTTTTTTTTTGGAGGGGGGGGGGGTGGCAAAACAGGCCCCCACCGGCGGTATAAAATAACTATGAAGCGACTGACGCTTCAGTACGGATAGGATCCCAGGACTAGTCCTGGTTGGCACACGTGTTTCAACTTATTTCAGCCAAGACAGGCATAAGTTCATACCTATTACTGTAGGTAACTGCAGGTCCGTTGTCAGTGAAAGAAAAAAACCGCATACAAACCGGTGTGCAACTACAATATGTATTCTTTCAATGTGTAAGGCTTCAAAAGATTTCCCTCCACCACCCCCCCTCCCCCCCCCCCAATAGCATTGAAGATCTAGGTTGGAATGAATAAGTGAAATTGCATAAAAATTTCTAAATTTGTTTAAGTCCTGTGGGTCCGTTTTTAGGCGCAGATGAAGAGTGATATCTACATGCACAACCACAGCACATATTCTTTCACTGTGTGAGGTTTCGAAAGATTCTCAAAAGTGTTAGAGATCTAGCTCCGAAAGACACACACCCAGACTGGAGACACCTTGCTGTATAGACGGACAGACAGACACAACCCTTTCCTATAGCCCCCCCCACCCTTCCCTCGGGGGTGGAGTCTAACAAATTAAATGGAAACTATCACTCAGGCCAAAAAAAAAATACATCAGCCTTCACACAAGAGAAAATACCGATGTCGAAATAGACTTCAAAATAAATCAAGAAGTCTTCAAGAAACAAGACGTTTCAGCATTTCGAAACCGAAGTAAAATCTTCGATGCATAGACTATAAAAAGAAAATATATGCGCAATAACTTGGCTAATGGACAGGCCTGTCAAGGTGACATGGGGGGAAGGTTGTCACGACTCAGTGCATGAGGTCGAGTCTTCCCACTGCTGCTGTGACATTATTCCGATCTCGGCTGTGACATTATTCCGCTCTTCGCTTGGACACCATTTTTCCAGGGCTGCGTTTCAGGGGTGGGATGGGGTGGGGGGGGGGGGGGGAGATGTTAAACTATAGGAACCTGGCAGAATGATCAGAGACTGTTGTAGCTACCACATCCTGTGGGCTGCGTTAGTTTAGACATGTTGTTTTTAGTCGTCCAATGTGTTTCAACCGCATAATTTCTATCATTAATTCCGAGTACAAGTCTGCGGAATTTCCAAGTACTTACAACATACAGGTCTCCATTGGTTACATCTTTGTGAACAACACAACAGGACCTCGCGCCAATACTGCAGTGTTTACCGATGCTGTAAGTGTGCAACCCTGAAAGCGCAACGCACAAGTTGTAAACAGAAACAGACACACCGCCCCGCGTTAAGAAAACACATCGTGCATTCCAATGACCTATACAGGTATAATAGAAAAAGGTATTCACCAAAATTTCCTAATAACACGGATTTCCCAGCTAATACAGGTCTGTGTAATTTTCCTAAACACATCTTTAACCCACTCGAGAATACATCTTGAATGGCACAACGGACTGGCTTACCCTGAAGGAATGTGTTACACTATTTTTAGAAAGCATGTATAAGGAAAATATGATATAATACACTACTGCGCAACACTAGCAACGGCTGATACACAGGCATAAGTGAGGCTGGGCCGGTTAGGTCATGAATACTGAACCCGCTTCTTTATATCGCCTGTTTAAGTGCCCCCCCCCCCCCAAGGCCCCGCGAAGTAAGCACAGATGAATGACCCTTGCCATGGGTGACAATAACATAATGTACCAAAATAACATAATCACACCTTTATGGTTTCCCAACACTTGGTTATTCGTGATGTTGATGACTTTTCCTAATTTTTTATTGAAGTCCTGCAAAAGAGACTGAGACTGATCACTTTGCCGTAACGCTTAAAGGCCAGCGGTGGAAGGAAGTATAAGCTCAGCGTGGCACTGATATAGGTGTGCGATATAACCAGGAAAATATAAGCAACATTGAATAAGCTTTTTCAAACATTACGGTTGAAATTTGTTCTTCTGCAAGTCCAAAGTACACGGCTTTATGTATTTTTTTATTAATGTAGCAATGTTTTAATCATTATTTTACTGTAATTATCATTTTTTAACGAAGAAAGCGCACGTCTTAATGACATCACTCACCTGCCCGCGCTCTGACAGAAGAGTTGCCGCGTCTCGCCCGCGCAAAAAGTCTGCGTCGCCGCACTGTAAAACACAGGGATTGCAGCAGCTCATACGTGACCCATAACCTCATTACCTCTCTCACAAACACAGGCATTGCAGCAGCTCACGCATGACCCATAACCTCATTACCTCTCTCACAAACACAGGCATTGCAGCAGCTCATGTATGACCCATAACCTCATTACCTATCTCACAAACACAGGCATTGCAGCACCTCATGTATGACCCATAACCTCATTACCTCTCTCACAAACACAGGCATTGCAGCAGCTCATACGTGACCCATAACCTCATTACTTCTCTCACAAACACAGGCATTGCAGCAGCTCATACGTGACCCATAACCTCATTACCTCTCTCACAAACACAGGCATTGCAGCAGCTCATACATGACCCATAACCTCATTACCTCTCTCACAAACACAGGCATTGCAGCAGACGCGGTTTTTTAATTGTTTAAACGAAAGGGAAAATATGCTGTAAGTTCATGAAAAATTCCAGAAAATGAATAAACAGAGAAACGTACGCACCAAAGATGTAAATATACTTTCAGACATATTTTGTTTTCAGTTTTTTGAAGGGAGAGGTGGTTTAACTAGTTAGTGAAAACAGAAGCATCATGTGATCGTGCTAACAAAGGGAGGACAAAAACACAGCTAAAAACATACACAGCTAAAAGATTTCAGCCAGACTATTAAAAATGGAAATTTTTGAAGACAGAAAATTCTCAGAACACTTTCTTACTGATGGCCAAATATAGCCCTGATAACATCTACCTGGTGTTTGGCAGGTGGTATTCCTGCGCTGCTTGCCACGGCTTCCAACAGGTCTAGCGGGTATTCGCCTAGCGGGAAAATGCATTTCTGCAGTACTTTCTGAAGGACTCGGCATAAATAAAACGACTCGTCCGACGCCAGATCAAACGCTTTCAGCAACCTAACACCTGCAAAATTCACAAGATTATATCACACTGCACTATAAACTTCTATGAGCAAGCAACTCTTTTTTCATTCAGGTTAACATCTGACACTCGGGAGACACAGGTTATGCAACGATTCCGCCAATTCTTGAAGAGCCGCATTAGAAGTTAGAACAGAGAGCATACAGTACAGTCAAAGGCACTGGAGCTAAGATACACCCTTATTTCGCAACATTGCTGATAAAAATTTGTCAGCTGATCTGAAATAAGACCAAACCTTCAGCTCTGCGAATGGGGTCGACGTAGCTTCCGGCATCGGTGCACACGTAATGCGCTGTGGCGTAGGCATCGGCACCGACAGCGTGCTGCGCATGCTCAAACACACAGCCGTACGTCACGAACTTGTGGAACAGAACGTCCAGCTGAGGCTCCCAGCCTTTCTCCAGGTCGCTCTTTATAGCACTGTGTCAACACAAAACTCAAACACTATGAAAAAAAAAATCAAAAGGCAGTCGGTCAAAATTTGAAGTGCTTCGGATGAAAATCAAATGCTTCAAATTAAACACATCAAAAATAATTATACAAAGGTAAAAGTTTGGGTACACGATCCAGATGGCAGCTCTTCAAACCATTTTACTCTAATGCCACGCCTTTTTTTCTTTTTTACTCTTGATTTTGTAGAGTGGAAATGCCTTTCTACAATCTCTGTAGAAACTCTGGAATTTCCATTGAAACCTTTCAACAGAAGCGGTTTAAAATTAATTAGTATTTTCTAATCTTACTTTCATTTTTACTTTCTAGGTGATATATAATTATTTGCTTTTTTAATCGACAGTTCGTCATGAAAGTCAAACGACAAGCCAATGTTTGGAAATATTTATTGCGTTTTTGCTCCTAAAGTGAATCTTTCGCCCAGGTGTGCGTCAAGAACGAATAGACGGCGAATCCTATATGCCCTCATTTTAGGTCCGCAAACTTACCTTTCAAATGGGCATAGTTCTTTATCTGTTGGTGTATACACGTGCCAAGGAATTCGAAGCAGATTTGCGGCAGCTTTTTCAGCATATTCCAGTTGCCATTCATTCTTGTCTTTCCGGATATATTTGTTGTTTAACGAAACTCCAATCACATCGAACCCTGGATACCAAACATCAACTCAAGTTGCAAATCAAACTGGTTATAATCCCCATCAATATTTGTTCTCTTCCATGCATGGGATAAACTCGATTTGAACAAGTAAGTATTTGTGAAACACACGCAGGCCCCAACCGCCCTCCAAATTCATAGGGGTATAAAGCGATGACGGACAGACGGACGGACAGACGGGCGGACGGACGGACAGACGGACACCTCAAACCTATAGGCCCCAATCCGAAGGGTTGCGGCCTAAAAAGCATAGCACCCAACCGGAGCCCGCAAATTGCAGGGTTGGAAATAAACCTACGTTCTTCGCGGCCTGATGGGCTGCATGAGCCAAACGTTTGCTTTTTCAGTTCTCGAACAAGCCTCCAGCACAATTTTCAATACTTAATCTGTGTTACGATCCGTAAAGGTGCTTGCGAGCTGCCATGTTCTCAAAAAAAAAAAAGACTGGTGAAAAATCAAGATGATGCTTGGTGGCATTTTTTATTTATTTCGATCGATCGAAGCTATAAAGAATGATAAAAAAACATGAAAATTACAATTGTATCTCAATATATGGACTCTTTAATATAATACGCGCTTACTACTTCAGATATTATTTTGCCTCTTTATAACCTGCGTGTGAGTATGTAGCCTGTAATCAGCATGTGCGGTCTATTCAGAAGACACATAAACACAATAATTTAAAAAGTGTTCTGAGATGTGGGTTTCAAGTATACCACAATGCTCAGGGCATAATTTCGAGCAATTGTCGGATTTACGCCTATTTTCGTGCATCATCCTTGACACAAAGTTGAACAGACATTGGAACATCAACCCTGTTGAAGCGTTGCTTTTGGTCGCAACCAAAACCCGACTTTTCCGACTTGTAATCAAGCCTTTCGTGCGACGGTGAACAGATGTCGGAAAATCGATGTTGTATAGTGGTCGAAGTCAACCAAAAAAAAAAAAAAAAAAGAACTTCGAATGTTGAAAAAAGTCTTTACGTCTCTGAAAAAATAAGAGCTGAAGTGATATTGGGCAAGATAAAGTGACTTACAAATGTTCAGAAGGGTTTGCTAAGGGCCTCATATATACAATATCCCAAAAGAAAACTGCTGAATTCATATGTCAAAAAGTAACTAAAAATACAAATTAATTTTTGCGGGTGTACAGATTACTAATTAAGGCCTAGTCCTACAACTAACAGTTGATGACATTTAAAAGGAGAAACAAAAAAAACTGACAGGTTTTTTTTCAGCTTTTATAAAGAAATAATAGAAATTGTATGCATTTCCTTTTCGACTCAAATATTCTTTATATTGCCATGCTTTAAAAAAAAAAAAACTTGTTTTACAGCTACAAGTAAGAGACAGTAGTGGGGATAAAATTATAGGTTTTTAATGATTTGACGGAAACATCTCTTAAATTACACTGAATAAATACATACCACTGACAGAGGAGGTCGGACCAAACATTGCTAATACAAACCACATAAAATTCTTGGTATATAGACAACAAGCCATAGTCGAAGGCGCAGACCCCAACTGGACACAAGTCGCCGTTTAGGCAATTTTTTACCGATTTGAAAAATAACACGACGTTGCACAACTTCAATATGTATATACTCACTGTACAAGGTAGCATATGCCTAGGAAAAATAGTTTCGGAGAACTCGCGTGGAAACCACCTAAGTCTTACATTACATTTGTCTAAAAAATTGGCGAAATTTTACAACTCGCCATTTTGACAATTTTTTACCGATTTGAAAAATAGCACAACGTTGCACAACTTCAATATATATATTTCACTGTGCAAGGTTGCATATGCCTGGGGTAAATAGTTTCGGAGAACTTGCGTGGAAACAAAACAGCATTCACAGTGTGACACACGGACGGACAGAGGGCAATCCTATAGACCCCCCCCCCCCCCGGGTTGGCCCAGTTGGGGTATAATGAAATGCACAAAAGTATAAACTGTTTCTAAGGTAAACAATACACAAGTTTGGGAAATGTAAAATTGGTGTTAACTTGAACCAATCACGAACAGCAATATAAACGGCGTAGTGGAACCCATATCGCGACAGTCCGCACGTGAACCAGTCAACAAATAAAAAAAAACAACAGCGTATGAGTCTGACTAGTTTTGTTAACTTTTCTCTTGAACAACAAATGATGTTTTCAATTTTACATTACAATATTATGAGATACAATTTCAGAAGCATGTGGTTCCAACTATATCCAATAATAAAATTAGTAAAGTACGTTTCAGCCTGTCTACGTCAAATTTCTCATTCTATCAGCCATCACATTCTACGGTTTGGGCCTTATACATAGTGCCCACCATTTGGAAACACAAGCCGCAAGCTTTTTTAATAACTGACTCGAACATTCCAATTTTGATCCAGAAAGTACAGTTAATAGCCTTTTTTATTATATGGCAGTGAAAGCTGTTTTGTTCTACAAATACGAGGGAGAGGAGACAGAATTGGTTAAAGTAGATCGTAATTGCTGACAACATAATCTACAATTTTAGTTAAACTTAGTAAAGTCAGATGCAAATTTACCCATCTGCTGGCCTCAAATATTCTTTATACTGCAATACTTGAAACATAAAGATTGTTTTCAGCCATGGAAGATGATCTTTCCAATTTGAACAATTTGGATCTACTATAACCAATCGCCCCCGCGTACGCTAATCCCTAGACCCGAGTGACATTACAGTGTAAAGGCACGAACACACAAGGTCCAAAAGTGTGCGGGTTTGAAGACTCAGGTTTCGGCATGTATTTAGTATGTAGATTCAGTAAACGGCCACAGTTTTATGAAATACTTCCACTGTAACTCTCTTCCACTTAATGCCATTGTTTGTGGCAGTACACAGAGCGAATCCTCTTATGAGTCTGTTCGTGCATGTGTACTTTTCAACCCATTCAGGTAAAACTAGCAGTGTAACTAGATGTTTTCTATGGAATGCCGTTTTAACATTTAATGATTATTTTTATATTAAAATATAATTAAAGATATCAATAAATCGATGTAGATCTAATTAATTTATATTTTTCTATCAATAATTGAATTGCAGATTGCAAAAATTTATTTTTGAGATCAAAAAATCAATTTTACAAACTTAAAAAAATCTTAAGGAGGAACACATTTATAAGAAAAATTAACGACTCGCCAATTAAATTTTGGAGACGAAAATTTGATTTGTTGATATCCATAACAGCAACACAATTTTTTGATCTCAAAAATTGCTTCTTTTTTACACAATAAAAAAAAAAACAGGTATTCAGTGAACACTAACAGGCCCCAACGCCCCCAAAATTGTAAGGGGTCGTCTATGGTTTTCAACCTGTTGGCCAGTTTAGGCCAAGAAAAATAAATGTCCTACTTCTGCTCAAAACTTTGAAAAACAATGATACTGGCTGGCGGAAAATCTTTTTTTACCCCCAAAATTTAGCAGATCACGTGACCGAATTTGGCCAAAATGGCCTAAAGGCACATCTACAAGTCGAGACTTTTCAAATGAGCCCAACATCAAGTCTCTAGGCCTCTGCGTTCTCGAGATATCGTCTGTACAAACACAAGTCGATTTTTTGCGTTTTTGGCCAATTTGGCCAAGATCACGTGATCGAATTTGGCCAAAATGGCCAAAAGGCACATCTACAAGTCGAGACCTTTCAAATGAGCCCAACATCAAGTCTCTAGGCCTCTGCCCTTACGAGATATCGCCTGTACAAACACAAGTCGATTTTTGGCGTTTTTTGGCCAATTTGGCCAAGATCACGTGATCGAATTTGGCTAAAATGGCCAAAAGGCACATCTACAAGTCGAGACCTTTCAAATGAGCCCAACATCAAGTCTCTAGGCCTCTGCGTTCTCGAGATATCGCTTGTACAAAAAAGCGATGACGGACAGACGGACGGACAGACGGACAGACAGACACCCCAAGTCTATAGGCCCCCAACCCTTTAGGGTTGGGGCCTAAGAAAGACTCTGTATACAAGGACCAGTCATTATTGTATTCACAGATGCTTCTGATTTTTTACATACAAAATAGATCGATATTTTGATATCAAAAATCAGTTTTTGAGATCAAAAAATCATTTGCAGATTTCAAAATACAACTTAAAAAAGTCTCAATCTGAAATGATATCTGAAATAAATTCTTTATATCAATATAATAAAAATTAATTACTGAGCTCAAAATTTATATTTTGCTGTCAAATATTTCATTGTTGTTATCAAGACTTGAATTTTTTATCTAAAAAAAATCAGTTTTAGATATCATTAAATCATGTTTAATGTCAATAAATATTTCTTGATGTCTCTAAATATTTCATGAAATCAAGAATTATTTTTTGAGATCAAGAATATATTTAGAAATACCAAAAATATAATTACAGATAGCAACAACTAATTCTTAGTATCAAAAATGATTTTTTAGATCAAAAATTAAGTCTTAATATCAAAAATCAATTTTTGAGATCAAAAATTAATTCTTGATATCAATAATTCCCTAGTAAATGCTAAAATATCATTCCATAGAATTAAGACACCAAGGTGTTAATAACTGACCACATATGTAACTTGTATGCAAAAGAGAAACTTAACCAGTGGCTTTGCTGCCGCACATTGGTGTAAAAGGTGCATCTGAATGTCCAAGTCACTAAAATCGTGCAATGGTGCCGGTGGAAATAACTGAAATCACAGCGGTCCTCTGAGCGTTGAAGCCGACGCTAAGGCGAGGGTTTTATCTGGTTGACATTTAGAATTCGAAACATTCGCTATTCTGATATAGCGGTAAACAAGTGGGGAAAATGCAGCGAATGGATATAACTTATAAAACCACAAGGTACTTCCATTATGGTAGCAAATATAACTATTTAGCAGGTTTTTCATGTAACAAGGAATGTGGTAGATCCATGCCGATGCTGCAAACTTTAAATCTTAACACTTTTGGCCCTGCACTGTTGAAACCTTAGTCCTAGATGACTCTTGCTTCCTTTCTGACCAGGAAGACAGTAAGGGTCCATTGAAACCTTAACTTATAGTTAGGAGTTTGTGTGTGCTACCGGTAACCTACTATCCTCCGCCACGTTTTGGGTGGTTTTTCAAAGATTACTTTTTTTTGTTTTCGGTGTAATGGAGTTTCCATTTAGAATGTCGAAAGTGTAGAATTTTAGACATTCATGTTTCCAGAGAATTACAAAGCAATCTGCACAAGGGGGAGGAGAACGAATGGCTACAGTAGATCACAATTGGTGAAATTGAAAAGACCATCTTCCGTGGCTGAAAACAATTTTTATCTGTCAAGTATCGCAAAATAAGGAATATTTGAGTATAAAAGATCCCCAAATTTGCATCTGGCTAATTAGGTTTAGTCAGAATTGAACATTTTGTTGTCAACAATTACGATCTAGTCTAACCATTTCTATCTCCTCTCCCTCGTAGTGTTTGTGTTGAGTTATACAAGTAGGGAACTTAAATTTTTTCTTTTATATTTTGTCTGTTATATTTTGTCTTCCCGAAATCTAAGACTTTTGCGAATTAATTTAATAGATAACTACACAAACCACTAATATTAAAAGAAAAAAATATACGAGGGGGAGGAGAACGAATGGTTACAGTAGATCCAAATTGGTGAAATGAAAAAGAACATCTTCCGTATTTCAAAACAAATTTCTTTTGTCAAATATCACAAAATGATGCATATTTAAGTCGATAGGGTTCCAAAACTTTCAGCTGGCTTATTTGGTGGAGTTGGAATTTAGCATTTTGTTGTCACCAATTACGATCTACTCTAGCCAATTCTATCTCCTCTCCCTCGTACGAGTACCAAAATGCCGAACACGAACTGGTAGTTCTACGTACAATTTAAAAGGGTATTGTTTTATTTAGCCCACCTCTTCGGTGATAATTGGCGAGACAAAAATTACATTTTCGGGATAAATGTTGTTTTTCGGGATGGCGAACTTGCATGAGCACTGGCGAAAGACCTAGGTTACTGGTAGCTGATCCCTTGATAATAGCGGGCGATAATAGAGGTATCTATAGGTTACTCTGCAAAACTACCTGCTTGTTTCACAAGATGGCACGCAATAACGCTTTCGCGACTGCTGTTCAACAAACAAGCCACACTTTTAAATTTATTCATTTCTACTTCTTAAATATCGCACATAGTGACATACGAATTACATAACAAACAAACAAAACTTTGGGAAACAAGTAATGCACAATCGATCAGCTGGTTCTATAATTTTGATTACCTGTAGAGATAATTTAACTAGAAAAAAAGTTTCTCTAAATATGAGATAGTCAACAGTTAAACGACGAGACAAATATAAATGCTGGTTTTATTTTACCTGTATTTCACTACTCAACTAATCTAATAAGAGACAATAAATGAGTAATATAAGTAGCTGTCACCAATTTATGTCAGAACTCAATACTTGTTTGAACTTTACCAATATCAGCCCTGAAATACCATTAGCACCCACTAAAATAGGGTAATTAATAGATAATTTCTATACAAAATAATGGAAGTTATACACTTATTCCTCAAAATCAATGTATAAAATTATAATAAAGCCATAATTTACTGAACTTTACATATATATTTTTCCTATCTTCAATGCAACCCTTCGTAAATTCAATTCTGAGCTTAATACATCACCAACAATTTCATTCACATTTTGCAAACAGATTTGTTTTGTGGACCGTGCTCGTGAGTGATAAAGATGTTGAGGGGTTGCTTATAGGTTTTACTGCAAGTTATGAAATATGGGACAACTAATTTGGACTATCTTTTGACGATGTTGGCAAATTAGATCAATCAAAGATAGTTATGACAGAAAATCATAATTATTTGCTGATCCAAAACTATGTTAAAGTGGCTCGCATTGTTAATAACTGTTTCATGTAATACTCAGATTTCCGAATTATTTTTGTTATTCTTTAGAAAGTGGAAACCTGTACTTTATTATCATGATTGGAATTGGAATGGAACGTAAAAATTAAAATCAAAGAATGATAAGCCGAAGAAAGGCAGTATGTTGCAATTAAATACTGTTGATTAAATAAAGTATAATTTAAACTGGTAATTCATCACATTTTCTTTGCTTTTTAAAATTTGTAGATTAATTGCTTTGTTAAATTAGTTAATATTTCTTTGACTTTGCCCCATAAAAACATGAGCAGCATTGCCATTTTGTAAAAAGCCGTGTTTTCTGACATGCTGCTCATATAATCTTTTAACTGTCGAAGCTACCGCACTATATATATGGGCGCAAAGTTTAGAAACGAAAATATTGTACACCATATCTAAATGCCAATGGAAAAAGTTAATGAAAAATATATATTTAGAACAGAACACGTGCTCGCTTTTTATGCTGGCATGTCGTATTTCTAGTAAGTTTTATAACTTAACCATTAAGCACGGGGGTTCAACACTTCACCTAAACCACGTTTAAAAGTAAACATCTGAGATGGCATAATGGATACATACAGTAATATTTTTAATTTCTAACAGATTTAATTTAAAATACCTTTAAAATACAATAAAATGTACTATTTTCGAGCCACAACCAGTCTAGCAATTCAAAGCTGCGTAGTTGATCTTGATCAGGAATCCGTAATGTTACTGTTTAGTAGGTTCCAGTTACAAAATAAGGCTTTTGAGAGCAAACGCTTTCCAATTAAAATCTGTAGAAACTAGAGTTAACTGTAAACGGTGAAAAATTGTGCGTGCTGTAGATAAATACAACCCAATTCTTTATAGAATCCAGCTTACTTCATTTTAAGTTTTTAAAAAATATTTTATATTCTGCTAAAAATATTTAAAAAAAACAAAGAGATACATAATTTTACGAGTGAGCCACACTGGAAGTGATTAAAACTTGTTTATCAAGTATTCTACTACATCTGATGTGCTAATCTTATGGGTATATATTCGCAAAGACAGCATTACTTAATGTTTAGGAAATCTTGGTTGTAAAAAATTTCCAAGTATTCGATCCTCACTAATGATTATCCACCAAGCTGTACAAGTATCTGATAAAGATCACGCAGAAAAAGCAACTAAGCAATTTTTAGGGAAAGCCAAATAGTAACCAAACAAAAATGTTACGAAAGTGTGGCAGAACAGGACAACCTTTTTTATTTTTCACTACAAGCTCAAGGGATAACCGACACATTTCTTCAGTAAAATCGCTGAATAATCCAACTTTTAGTCATCTGTGAGTTGTTAAATGATAAATGGTAAAGAAAAAAACCCAATAAAAACTAATTACTACAAAAATCAACTTTTCTATTAAACTATAAATTATTTCTACGTAGCAACGGATGTTGTTGCATTGGTAAATAAAAATACCCTACCAATTTTGATTGGTCAAGAGCTGTTTAATCAATATGACTGTTACATAGTGTGACTAACTAGCTATTACATGGTTCTGTCCCGTAATTTTTTATTTGCTTATTGAATTTAAAATGAGATGTTAGATCAGTAAAAAACAGAAAATGTGAATTGTTAAATATACCCTTAAACCTTCATTTTATCTGAAAATATGTGGTTATGCTGAACTTTTTTCAACTTTTTTCAAATTTCTCATTAAACTTTAAAATTAAAAAAGAGCCGGCTTACAACAACACAGAGAGTATTATCTGGTTCCGCTCATAAGAACAGTCAAGACCACGATGAAAACTAATACCGAAGCACGCTTTGCTTAGAGAAGTACTCTTAGAATGATCAGGCATTTCGTTATTAATTTAAGCGCCTGTGACTCCTACAAATGGAACAAAACAATTGTGATATAGTTAGAAGTGTGACATGCAGTTTTGCTTCGTTTCATGTAACAGTTCACCGATCGGGTGAAAAATTGCATTCTCACTATATCACAATTATACAATATTACACCGATGTAACTTATTAAGAATATGACAATAACTTTGTAACTAAAATACTTTCTCAAGCTTTTTGTCGTAACATCCAAAGAACAAGAGAAAATACACACACACCATCTTTAAGGTTTTTGTTTTTCATGATCATCCTTTAATAAAAAGTAAGCAGTGGATGGGCTTTAGAACAGTTTCATCACACCTAGTTTAATATATCGAAAACAAAACTTTGTCGAAACAAACGAAAATGCATAACATAGCGAGAGAGAAGTGAGAGAGAAAGGGAGACAGACTGTCAGAGAGAGACAGACACAGAGACAAAGAGAGACAGGCAGAGATGGCTTGGAAGTTTCAAAAATACTAATTTTATTTTTTTTCTTTGACTTAAGAGATTTTTAACGTTGCCTGATTGTTTTTAACTTATATTTAAAAACGTTAACACTCGGCTCAATATCTTCTAAACTGTTTATCACGTAGAATGCATTATAGTGAATCAAATACAATCAATAGTTCTCCTCAATAGTTTACACATAAACCATCGATCTATAATTATAACCTTTGGTGAAAAATTATGAAAGAAATGCTTGCCAACTTTCAGGAATAGCATAATTGGAAAGACTTGAACAATATCCGAAATTATGTGTTTATTAATATTCATAACCTTTCGTCCAAAGAGTAGGTAGGGTTCACATTCACCTTACGTTACGTTGAATATATAGTTTGGATCTCTATTCGTTTCGTAGTCACTATTACTTACCCTTCACTAAACATTTCAGAAATACAAAGCTATCAATCGGCCTTTTCAATTTAAAATTTTATCGGCTTGTTGCAACAAGAAAATAATAATGTTATTCAAACCTTAAGTGTAATAATGTTATTAATTTCTGGGTTTTAGCTCAGCTAAATTTTGCTATGGGTATTACTCTAGCATGCCCGTCCGCCTGTCCGTCCGTCCGTAAACCATTTCTACCCTATAAGAGTTTTCACCTTTTAGTTTTGCAACTCCACACAGTGAAAGGAAATATAATGCTGTTGTGTCCATGCCAGACTTGATTAGGACCAGCAGAAATTGTGGTTAAGACAGCACTGTGAAAGTGTTATATTGGCTGCCATAACGTGCACAATGTCTGCATCCTTTGGCATTAAATTTTCTCCCTTCAGTTTTGTATCTTCTTTGTGACATTTTAGTTATTTTCATTTAATTTTCTTTTGCTCGGTGTCATATTTATTAACAATGTTAATAATGTACTAAGATTCATTTCGTGTATGCACACCCGGCTAAGGGCTTTGCATCTGTAATGCCTGTTTTATCTAGCACAGGTTGGTGATATTTTGAACACTGCGGGGTGCATCCTTGCTCTGTATCATTTATCGAATAAATTCTAATGCTGTTGCTGTTAAGTAATGTTGTACATTTACTTGTTTTCAAACAGTTCTTCAAACACATTTTTTCTGTCAAGTCTTTATTTACAGAAATGTTGGACTCGTTAAGTCAAAAACCGACGGACAAAGAAACGTCACGTGTGTATTTAATTATCAAAAGCGTTGGCAGTCACGCCGCAATGGCATTGAATGTGTGAAATATTTAAATCAGCCTTCAAAAAAAAAAAAAGAGTTTTCAAAAGAATTCCTCTATACCCTTATCTTTTGCTTTAGCAGACCCTTGATAAAATATTAGATAATAGTGCGTAACTTTTGATAAACAGAGACCGTGATGAAAAACGTGTGAATGATCCTAAAGCATTAGTCCCCGCATCATGTTTTGGACTGAGGTATCGCTTTTAATAAAATCTCACCCTAGTTTCCAGTACGAATATAAACAGGAAAAACGGTAGATTTGCTGGAAGCATAACACATGAAAGAGATCGTGGTTCAGGTCTTCATTGGCTTTAGAAGTCTCACTGTTAACAAAAGTGAAAAGATTGCTGCCTCTACATAAATCGGTCTAGTTGTTGTTTTTCCAATAAAAAATGATACTGGTACGTGCTTATTCCAAATTATTAATTTTCAAATGGATTGGCTCATCCAAATGTTCGTCTTTTTTATCAATTTTGCTTGCTTTCTGTCTTTAGGACTTCTCCTACACGAATGAAGTAAGGATGAAAAAAAAACAGAGGATGAGGGTGGCGGGAATGGGAAAATCAACATGCTGGTTTGCTTTTTATTTCCAAGTTCAGATAAGAACGGAAATTATGACCTTGACCTTTAGCTGCCTCGATCGGAACCTTTTACACATTTTCTCATGGAGTAAAACGTTATGTGGTCGTTGGATTTCGGACACCGTTATTTTTCATTTTCACACTCTACCCGCTGTAGGAAATTACAGTGGCTTCTCGAATCCAATAGACAACTTCACCTTCAAGATAGTCACTTTTTTCACTGTGTGTGTGGGGGGGGGGGGGGGGGTAGGGGCGGCTGTGTGTCTCGGGTCCCGTTTCAGATTTTGACATCATTTATAGATTCCCACCAGTTAAATGAACTGAAATCAGATGAAACTGTATGATAGAGATAATGACCTTGAGTGTCAAGGTTTTTGTAAGTTCATTAAAAAAATATAACAGATTAAAATTGTATGAGGCCGGTGTCTTGACAACTTTTTGTCAGGCGAAACTACATAGAGAATAATTTGCGTTTTCAAGTGGCTGAGTAGCAAAACTCAGTCTAGTTTTTCTCAAGCTTATCAACTAGGGCTTTGTTCCCACCCAGAGTGTGGAAAAAAATATCCTTTTTTATACCGAAACTATGCGAGCTTTTTATTCACTTTTATCTGAACCAGTTTAGTCCATTATATTTTACATTTCCCATTTTTTTTCTGACTGCAGAACCACTTATTGGTTAAAGTCCTCGTTTATCTTGCCACTTGACAACTTTATACATATATACATAGACTGAAACTGTAATTATTTCAAGTTCACATTTTTTACTTATCCCTAATAAAAGAAGGAGACATTCCCTGTCCGGGCAGGAATGTTACAGCTTTTTTTTATCGCACGCGAAACGTGTCTAACCATGGATACCCGATCAAATCGATATTGTATTTGGCAGTGTGCTGAGTGCTAATACTTGTCACATTTCCCTGTGTTTGGTTTGGTTTCTTAGGCAAGGTCTGAGCCGTCGAGGCAGGTATTATTTGGGTACGATGGAACAGAGAGACACCAGAAAAACTTCCTTTGTTGCATTTCCAAAACGATTTATCTGACGCTACAATAAACGCTGGTTTACTCCGTGGTTGAAATAATTGTTTAATACATAAATATCATAACATAAAAGGACTGTGCCTTATTATTTTTAAATATTTAGATTCATTCAAACATGTAGCTTTGTGTTTTTTAAAGTACTCCACAGCACCATTTACATTTCTATTTCTAAATGTAAGAAAAAAAGACAAAATGAAACTGAGACGAGCGGAATCACATTCACTGGCATGGTTTGAGACTAGCGGATAGTTGTTATGCAAGTCATTTTACAACTATGCCAGAAATATCTAAAAAATAGGAAAGGTATAATGAAACTCCCCGCAAATGATACCACCTCAAATATAGGATCACTTTCAAGGGCCACTTTCAAGGTGCCTTCTATCAGGAAAAACCTCATAGATAGGACAACGCGGGAAATTGGACTTTTTTTGTTCAGTTACGCTGTGTAGCCCGTATTTTCGAGGTTCTGCTGTACCTATTTTTGGCATATTTTCACATAAATATAATGAATTTTGATGCAGTGTCATTTTAATGTTTAAAGTCTAGTTAAATAAAACAATTTTGGTTAATTGGATGGTCCAGGGGCTGGAACAGATTTATTCTGGTCATACCAGAAATAAATATTCAAAAATAGATAAAGCTTCACCTAAAATTGGGAAATGTTTAAAATGTTATATCAAGCCAGCTTAACATCTCATTGGTTACACTAGTTATTTAAAACAGGAAAGCAAGCTTTTATTTAAAAAACACAATACAAGAAGACCATATCCGTAAATGTTTAAATAAAAACTCCTGAATTTTGCAGTCTAGAGACCTGAAAGGAGGATGTACGGCACATTGATAAAAAATTATCGTGACTCCGGGTGGTTTTAGAAAAGGATTTTGATCCTTATGTATAACTACTGAGCATCTTCAGGTCCCTCTCCCACCCCACCCCCCCACCCACCCAGATCTCACTGCCGTACCAAGGCACAATTGTGACAGGAACAAACACATGTGCCCGCTGCATTATGGGAAGTCTTATTGTGTCACTCCAGTCGCCTAAGCATAAGACATCGAAAACCTTTTAATGTATCGTTACCTTCATATATCTATAAATAATTCATTCAGGAGCAAGTTCTCTTTATTTTTCCGGATCTATTGACTTAAAGTTGCTGCGCATAACTTACATCACGAGTGTAGAGTGTTATATATTTGATTTTTGAAGTTCTTTGACATTATATTAGGGACAAGTCACTTGAGATGTATCAGTCCAGGGAGGAGGATTTGCAAAAAAAAAAAAAAAAACGAAAAAAAAAGATAAACTAACCTTAAGAACTTTTCTGAAAGATTTTATGCACAAAGTCCAAGTGGGCTGGGCCTGATAACATCTATCAAGTTCCTTGGCTCCCCACCAAATGGGACAATTACTGGCAACACGCAACACGAGAACGAGGCTTCAGAGAGGGGGAGAAGTAGGGGGAAAATAAGGGTTCTGGGTCACTTTGTGACGTCATACTGTCTGGAAATGACGTCATACTGTCTGGAAATGACGTCATCATGTCTGGAAGTGACGTCATAGCGTCTGGACCGGAAGTGCTGTCTAGACCGGAAGTGACGTCATCATGTCTGGACCGGAAGTGACGTCATCATGTCTGGACGGGAAGTGACGTCATCATGTCTGGACCGGAAGTCATGATAAGCGTTAGGATAGGCGCGACCATCTGTGACGTCATCATGGCGTCATACTGAGATGATGCTGTCTGGAGCGAAAGTGGTTTGGCCGAGTCAATCAACATGAAGCCAATGAACCCGACCTGTCAATCAGTGTAACCATGGCAACAGACCCCCCCCCCCCCCCCCCTCGAGATTGTGATTTTTGCATATTTATCCGTTTCAGACGATTCTGAACATTTTTCATTTTTCGACACCCCCCCCCCCCCCTCGAAATTGTGATTTTTGCATATTTATCCGTTTCAGACGATTCTGAACATTTTTCATTTTTTCGACCCCCCCCCCCCCCCCCCTCGAAATTGTGATTTTTGCATATTTATCCGTTTCAGACGATTCTGAACATTTTTCATTTTTTCGACCCCCCCCCCCCCCCCTCCAAATTGTGATTTTTGCATATTTATCCGTTTCAGACGATTCTGAACATTTTTCATTTTTTCGACCCCCCCCCCCCCCCCCGAAATTGTGATTTTTGCATATTTATCCGTTTCAGACGATTCTGAACATTTTTCATATTTTCGACCCCCCCCCCCCCCCCTCGAAATTGTGATTTTTGCATATTTATCCGTTTCAGACGATTCTGAACATTTTTCATTTTTTCGACCCCCCCCCCCCCCCCTCGAAATTGTGATTTTTGCATATTTATCCGTTTCAGACGATTCTGAACATTTTTCATTTTTTCGACCCCCCCCCCCCCCCCCCCCCTAGGCGAGCAACATTCTGTCAAGTCAGCTTCAGTTCCGTCAGAGGGGTATATAAGGGATGAGCATACAGCAGTGACAGTCATTTCGGTGAGTGGAGCAAGGAAGTACAATTTGTAGAACTACAATTGGATCACATCAGATCAAGGGATGGCATCCAGTGACAACTATTTCGGTAAGTGTTTATTGAAACTTTATAAATAAAAAGTGAACTTTGTAAACAAACTTTGTAAACAAACTTTGGTTATTTGCTTAATTGAAACTTTGTAAAACAATACCTTTCGTTATACTTGGTCGATTTATATGAAAATTTCACCATTTGATTCAGTTTTATGTAAAGTTTTGTTATAAAGTAGTCATAGGCTATTTGCACAGCTGGCTGTATGCATTTTTACCGCCATTACAGTGCTTCTTCGCGGATGAATACCATTTTGGCAGACCATTTAACTTCACCGTCAGTTAACTTCACCGCTAGATGTCTCTGCTGTATAACAGCTGTACAACTCGACAACTGTAAGTGAGACATTCATATACACAAGTAAAATTCTGCTGAGTCAGCAATTTTTTAACAACGTTACACACCATATTTTGATTACATGGAAGTAGTATAAAAGCATGAGTGAAACATGTCAACTAGTCAACTAGTAATACATTCTGTCAACAAGTCAACAAGTGGATATTGTGTGACGAGAAAAGACTTGACAATGTCGGCATTACTTCTTGACAGATGTATGACTATGGATGACGTCTTCAAAGTGAACTATATTGACTATGTGTTTTCAAAGCTTCCTGCTTTTGAATCGGATTGGATGCTGCAAGTGAAGAATTTACATCTGCATTGGGAAGCTGTTGGAAAGACCATTCCAAGAGATCGTTTCATCCGCTCGTTTCTACGTGAATGTGAAGATCTACATTTACTATCAACTTACAACATTGATTTAGCATTTATCAACGCGAATACAATTTGGGCAACTGACCTCATGTTAGTTGTAGCTACTAGAATTATTCTACATTATGATGACGATGTTCCAAATAATGTATCAGACCTTGTCCGATTCAACCATGGACGAGTTGAAGTGAATTCAAACGTTTGTAAGTTCTTTGAAAAGGGAGCTGACTCAGCAGATAGTTGGGTATAAAAGGGAGTGAACTCAGCAGAGTGAAGTCATTTCTCAGCAGACAGTTGGAGGGAGTGCATCATCAGTACATTGTAGCAGCCATGGAGAACAAGACAAGCAACGCAACGCAGCGCAGCAGCAGCTTTAAAATTAGTGCTAACTTAACCATTACTGTGGAGCATGGAGAATATGGGCCATTTCTACGCATCACACGTGGAGAGAGATGGTGTGCTTATTCACCATCTTTGTGGAAGATTGTATGCCAAAGCTTGAAAAATTTACGCGACATTGGCTTCAAACTGTACTTAACGCAAACGAAGTGGCTTGAAGTCATTTCATACTTGGATATGCGCTATGTGAGTTTTGTGCGCACGTCACGGTTTGAAGGGAAAGAATACACACATCACATCAACATGAATGATGGTGAATGGGAGACACTGCTTCAGGAGATGGACAACATCAACTCAGCCCTATCACCATGTGAGGAATGTCATGACAAGAAAACCATCATCAAGCTGCAAAAGGATGGTCGGATGAAGGTGTCAAAGCTATCCAAGAAAAGGCTGGCTGAAGTTCAGTTGGAGAACATGAACGTACAAAATCAACTTGGACTTACCTGTGACTATTGCGGTGCTTGTGGATATGTGGAGGATTATCATTGCCACTGCCACAAGTATAATTGCAAGTTGTGTGAACCAAGCAACTTCTGCGACAAGTGTGGAGTACTTAAAGTCAGTGAAGCAAAGTAAAAGCCCACAAGACACTGAAACAAGATGGACGCATGTTTTAAAAATGCTTATATTGACTTGATGATTGCTAAACTTGCTTGCTGTGGCACTCCAGACTATCAACTTTATCATTTGGATGCTTTTTGGGATGTTGTACATCATAGTCTTGATGTGATTGAACTGCATTCAAGATTTCTTGGAGAATGTCATAAAACTGGAATAGAAGAAGATCCTGACTTTGACTTTGATGCTGCACTTTATTCTGCTCGCACTGATGTGGAAGTATATTTCACCGTGGTTGATCATTTGAGAGATTGTTGTAAAGAAGCAGAGGAAACCGAGCAGCTTTATCAGGTAAGAGAACCTTTTTAATCATGTTTATGACAACATAGTGAATTGTTTCTCAAAGACATAACCATGTTTTTCTTACTAGCAAATTTAGTTTTATGTGAGTGGTTTCAACAACAAAGAAAGAATATGATAGAAGAGGCAGCAAATATATTAAAAGATATTTTATTACAGGAAGAAACCGACATGTCAGAATAAAACAGTAGAAGCAAAGTCAACATGGAGAATCTTGTACTATTCAGCGGTCATAAGGACGTTCTTTCAAATATGTTTCCAACACGACTTGAAAAGTATGGACATGTGTTCAACTCAAGTGAAGCTTTGTATCAATATGAGAAAGCAGTGTTTCATCACCGTCCAGATATTGCTTCAGCCATTGTGTCATCCAGAAATGGATATGAAGCGAAACGTATTGCTAAAGTGATAAAACCATGTCCGTTATGGCATACAGTGAAGAGAAGCAAAATGCAAGATGTTTTACAAGTCAAACTGGATCAGTGTGTATTGTTTCGCAACAAGTTGAAAGAATGTAAAGACAAAACTTTAGTTGAAGCAACGTATGATCATTGGTGGGGAGCTGGTGTGAAACATGTGTCATCTGGATATCCTGGTCAGAATATTATGGGAAAGTTGTTAGAACTGTTGTGTGAGGGTTAGAGACTTTTTCATTTGCTTGCCAACCGTCATGGTGTGCAGACGTGTGGACATGTAAATTTGAAGTATGTTTAACTTGTGTTGCATTGATTCAAGACTGCACAATGGCGGACATGACACTGAGACAATATATTGTGCAAAAAGCTTATTGTGAAGAAATGTTATCAGCTGTAAAAAAGTTTGCCTATTTAGTCTGTCCTGCTTGTCAACATGAAGAGTGTCAAGAACATACTTGTCATTTTGCATCTGTTTATACATATTGGAATGAAGCTAAATATTACATGCATTTAGATAAAGTGTTAGAGAATGCAAATCAACGTTGTGAGAAATATGGTGTAGATGCTATTACATTGGATGAACTCAGTCATTGGTTAGTGTTCATTGAAGACCAATGGTCTCCAGTGATTCATACCATTGTATCTATACTTGATTTGTAAAAAACTTGTTAGTTAAGTTATAAATGCATGTTAGTTAAGTGATGTTGGTTGAGTTATAAAATAAAAGCTGTTCTGTTGAGAAGGTGGTTTTCATTCGGTGTGACCATGTCGACGTGGAAAGACTACTTGACTGATATTTACTTCAAACCTGGACAGCCTGGAGCATTTGCTGGTCCTTACAAACTGTATCACATCTTACGAAAACATAATCAACCAGTCACACATTCACAAGTGAAGAAATGGCTACAGGATCAAGATGCTTTCAGTTTACTCCAACCTGTCAAATACAGGTTCAAAAGACAACGCGTCATTACACGTGGCATTGATGACATGTGGGATATTGATTTGGCTGATATGGGAAACATAGCTCCCTATAATGATGACATACGCTTTTTACTCATTGTCATTGATGTGTTTTCCAAATATGTCTGGGTACAGCCAATACCTAATAAATCACATACCAGCGTCATACAAGCTTTCCAAAAGATTTTTCATGACACACGACGAAGACCGCGAACTCTAAGGTCTGATAAAGGAACAGAATTTAAAAACAGATGGGTAAAAGCATTTTTGAAGAAAGAAGGCATTCATGCTTATACCACAAAGAATGAAACCAAAGCCAACTTTGCTGAAAGAGTCATTCGTACTCTAAAGGGAATGATGTATCGGTATTTTCTACATAATCAAACTTACCGTTACTTAGACATTCTTCCAGACTTGGTGTACAATTACAACCATAGACCTCATGGTTCTCTTCCTAATAAATATGCTCCAGCCGAGATTCGTAAAGACAATGAATCAAAAGTGTGGAAGTATATGTATGTTGACAAACTGAAATTGAAACCGAAGAAGAAGAAGAAGTACAAATTTAACATTGGTGATCATGTTCGCATTTCTCACATTAAATATGTGTTTCAACGCGATTATCACATCAAATGGACGCAAGAAGTCTTCATTGTCACACATCGTTGTAAGAAGCAAGGAATACATTTATATCGTGTGAAAGACTTTTTAGACGAAGATATTGATGGGCATTTCTATGAAGAAGAACTGCAGAAAGTGACCAAAGATATTGAATCTATTTATAGAATTGAAAAAGTCTTGAAAACACGTAAAAGACGAGGTGTGAAAGAATTATTTGTCAAGTGGTTAGGTTGGCCAAACAAGTTTAACAGTTGGGTGAAAGAAACAGACATTCAACAATGAAGCATCCATTTACATGTTTAGTCTCTGGACCTACAGGCAGTGGCAAAACGTCTCTGGTGAAGGAAATTCTAGAACAAAAGTTGATTAAACCCTCTCCAAAAAGCATTTTATGGCTCTATGCAGCAGATCAGCCTTTGTACAAGGGAATGAAAGGTGTGGAATTTTACCAAGGCATTCCAGATGACATTGAAGAGCGTTTTAACCCGAAGAAACCAAACTTACTTATCATTGATGACTTAATGACGAAATGTCATAGTGATGAGCGTATGACACGTCTCTTTAGTGTTGGCAGCAGTCATCAAAATCTAAGCATTATCTTTATTGTACATAATTTATTTCATCATGGGAAAGAGATGCGAAATATTAGTTTGAATACACATTATATCATTCTGTTTAAAAATCCGAGAGACAGTCAACAAATTAGTACATTGGCGCGGCAAATGTATCCTGGAAGATCTCAATTTCTCATAGAAGCCTATCAAGATGCTACTAGCAAACCTCATGGTTATTTATTCATTGATTTAAAACCAAAGACAAATGATCAACTACGTATTCGTACAGGCATTTTACCAAAAGATACACATTATGTATATATTGATAAAGCAGTGTATGAACAAGAACCAAGTCATTTGACCATTCGCAGTCAAGATGTCTAAACGTATTCGAGCGAACCAGCCGTTTCTTCACTTGCTTGCACGCAGTGGGCCTAAACGACGTAAATCCTTGCTACAGCAAGCTACAAAGGAGGAATTAACAAGCTTGTTTGAAATTTGTTTGAATATATTGCAAGGACATTTACCCTTAAGCTCAAAACGGTTTAAGGAATTTAAACGTGAACGTCATACGCTACGTACTCTAGCAGATAAGAAGATATCCCTTCGACGAAAAAAGAAGTTGATTAATCAGAAAGGAGGATTCATTGGAGTTATTGCTAGATTGGCATTGCCCTTGTTAGCCAAACTGCTGCTAAAATGAAACATACGATGAAAATGGTCCTCATTCCTGAATATGAATACAAACTGTTATTAGAAAAGAAACATGATGGTGAAATCAAAACGAAAGTGAATAAACTTTTACGTGGGAAGCGAACGCGTGAAAAGGTTATTGAAATGTCTCAACTTCTTGGTCGTCATTTACGAACAAGTCAGTCTAGACAGCAAAAGCCCTCATCATCATCATCACCACCTGAAAAGCCAGAAAAGCTAGTGTTAAGTCATTTTCAACCTATCTATCATGGAAAAGTACTACAACTTTTAGCCGAACTGAAGAAACATGGTGTAAAATGGACAGAGAAGAATGAACTTGTGTTGAAAACGGGCGATATTATAGCAAATTCCAACATGGTTGATTTGATGAAAGAAGCATTGGTGGCGACAAGAAGAAAAGAACGAGCCATACCACCACATGGCTGGCATCCGTTTATCCAGGAAATTGTAGATGCGAATATTCCAAAAACAATGTTTAGTAAAAAGACCACTCGTGACGACATTACAACAGAAATGAAACAACGTCAACAAAGACAGTTTCCTGAAGGATGGGAAAATTTTTAACATGGCTGAAAGAGCTATGGTGTTGTTGCCAAGAAGATAAACCAACTATTCCTGTGAAAATAAGATGTACAAGCGCGTGTTGTGAAGGAGAAATAAAAGACCATGTGAATGAGGATGAGATTTGGCATACTTTTTCGAATGGCGCGCGCTATCGTGAAGTATATAGACAACGTCAACGCAGCTATACCATTTAGTTAGCATCATGGAGTCGACAAGCTTTTACATCACTTTGCCTAGCAATGCGAGTATGACCTATTATCCCAACAACAAGGCTTCGAATTATCAAATTCGTATGCCTCGAACCATCTATCTGAATGGAAAATATGAAGTGGCTTTAGCTGAAATTCAATATCCACATACATGGACAACGATGAGACAGGGCATGAACTATTCTATTGGGTATCGACAAATAGATACATTTGGCATTTGGCATGTTAATATTCCTTATGGGTACTATAGAACCATACAAGAGCTATGTGAGGCAGTCAATGAAGAAGCGGCTAACCCCGATGACCCGAAACAACCTATTCGGTTAAAGTATGATAAAATTAGACGACGTGTGTTTCTATTTCTCGATGATGGTCTTGAAGTGTCCTTTTCCACTGGATTAGCTGAGATTTTAGGATTTATCCCAGAGCAATGGTATACTGAAGCGTGTGCAGCTGAACATAAAGCGGATGTAAAACAGGGATTTTATACACTGTATGTGTATTGTAGCATTTGTGAACCACAAGTTGTTGGGGATTATTATGTTCCTTTGCTACGTTCTGTTGGGATACAAGGCCATGATGGTGATATTATCATGAAAACGTACGGCGAACCGCATTATGTTCCTGTAAACACGTCCAAATTTGACGTGATAGAAATGAATATAAAGGACGACACAGGCCATACTGTTCCATTTCAAACTGGAAAGGTGATCTGTAAACTTCATTTTCGACCAAAAGCAATATGAAAGCCTACACACACGATCCGTCTGCATATCGCAACCATTTTCTTCGTCAAGTGGGCGGGGAATTACCAGGATTCAAAGGAGCGCGAATCCAATATGGCGATGGTATTGGTTCCATACTGGGATCATTGGCTCGCAAAGCTATTCCACTACTTAAGGCTGGGGCTAAGATCGTTGCGCCACATCTTAAGAAGGCTGCAAAGAATGTCGCGAAAGATGTGACGGGTCGAGTAGCAGAACGTGTGTTTGGTGAACAAAAGCGTATGCAACCAACGAAACGTGCCAGAAGACGAAAAACAGCCAGACGGATAACATCAAAATATCGCAAAGATATTTTTTAAAGGAAAAAAAAATGTCTCTCATTCATAATCATTCGTGTGAATGTAGTCTTTCTCCATTGGAATGGTTTCACGTACCACCAACGCAAACTGCTGTAGAGAAAAGTTATAATGTTGACTATCAACCACTTACAAGCATTAGAGAAGGCGCTCCAATAGAATTCTACATTCCTGCGAGTACAGAAGAATATCTGGATTTAAAGAACAGCAAACTTCATATTGTATGTCGCATTCTAAAGGCCGATGGAACAGCGTGTGGCGCAGATGATAATGTCTCTTGCATCAATGATGTGTTTAATGGGCTATGGTCTAATATTGAATTGTTTCTGAATGATCGTTTGGTTTCGCATAGCAACAATACTCATGGTTATACCAGCATTATCTCTCATCTCATCCATGATTCGGAAGAAAGTCTGCATTCTGAGCGCTCTATGCGTCTCATGTACAAGGATACTGCTGGGTCGATGAATAGTCATGAGGTGAAAAGACCTAATCATGAACAATATGTACCAGGATTTCATGTCAATGTTGAGGGTGGCGACTTGGCTGAGCAAGGAAACAATGGTTTACATAATCGTTATTTGCATACACGTCTTAGCCGTGATGTTATGCTGACAGGTGGTTTAAGGATAGATTTGTTTGAGCAGGATCGTTATCTTCCGAATGGCATCAGTTTGAAATTGCGTTTCCATAGACAAAAAGATGACTATGTATTGATGGCTGTAAATAATACCTATAAGGTAGAAGTGAAAGAGGCATTTTTAACCATTCGCAAAGTGAGGGTGAGTCCAGGTATTCAGTTAGGACATGCAGATGCATTGATGAAAAGTCCTGCCAAGATCATCATCACTAGAAAAGAATGTAAAGTCTTGGCCATTCCAGCAGGATTTCAGTCTTTTGTGAAAGATAACATCTTTTTGGGTCAATTACCAAATCGTATTGTCATTGGTCTGGTTCATAATGAAGCTTTTGGTGGATCAGTATTGAGGAATCCATACAATTTTGATCATTTTAATCTGGACTATATGCAACTGTACACGGATGGTGAACCAGTTCTATCCAAACCTCTCAAGCTTGACATTACACAGAACAAATACCTGAACGCTTTTGAAACGCTTTACAAATCGTTTGATCGGTTGAATGGTGAGAAAAGTTCCATTATAAAACGGGAAGATTGGCCTAGAGGTTATGCTTTATTTTCGTTTGACTTAACACCGGATTATGATGGTGATGATCATTTCCCCCTGATCAAGCATGGGAATTTGCGGCTAGAAATGAACTTTGCTAGGGCTTTGCAACCTACCATCAATGTCATTGTCTATGCTGAATTTGACAACATTATTGAGATCAGTGCCAATCGCAGCATCCAATTCGACTACCAGTCATGAACACGAAGCAGATTGATGCCATATTGAGTCATGATGTCATGACCAAAGACTTGTTTCAAGGCGTGTTTGCCATGGACCAGTTACCGTCTTTACAACGCGGCGCCTATGTGATCAACACAGACGATCAAGATGAACCAGGAGAACATTGGGTGGCAGTGTATTATGATAAAGACCCTGTGGAATATTTTGACTCTTATGGACTGTTCCCTCTCGATGATCGTTTAGACATGTTTTTAAGAAATGACTATATGTATAATTCTATCTCATTACAAACGCCAATATCATCGTCATGTGGTTTTTATTGTGTCTATTATATATTGCATAGAGCTCGAGGTCAGAGTATGTTTGATATTGTGAATATATTAAAAAGAAAGGATGGTGATTTTATTGTAAAGGATTTTGTATATAGACATTATAAACCATTGTTTTATTAATGTTGTTGTTGTTATATTAGTTAAGTTGTTGTTGTTATATTAGTTAAGTTGTTGTTGTTGTTATATTAGTTAAGTTGTTGTTGTTGTTAAATAAAACAAATCAAGTTTCAAACAACTGTCTTGTTTATTGTGTTCTATTTACAAATTCTTAACTACAAACACTATTTACAAAGTTTACAAACACTATTTACAAAGTTTACAAACACTATTTACAAACTCTTAACTACAAACGCTATTTACACTATTTACAAATTCTTAACTACAAATTCTATGTACACTATTTACAAACTTTTATTTACACTATTTACACTATTTACAAAATTCTTAACTACAAACTCTTAACTACAAAGTCTATTTACACTATTTACAAACACATTCATTTTTCAATACATTCATCAATGAATACCATTCATTAGAATCTAAATTGATATAGGTATCATAGACATTACATCCATGTTTGTAAATGCTATGAAAGCTCACATAACACACATCACCAAACTTTATCACTTTCACAGTTACATGTTCAGACAGTTTCAGTTCATATCCTTCTTCTTCTAAGTCAATGTCCATCACACGCATAGGTTGTGTCAGCTCAATGGATTTGGTGCCTCGTGTAAGCCATATTTCTGTTTCTTTGAATTCAAGCGTTAGGTTCTTTCCAATCCAATGCTTGTAACAGAGCGTACCATTCCACTGTGTTGAGGGTGATGTAGTCATAGTTTTCTGTAAGCTCGTCATATTGGCGAAATTGTATAAACACGTCTAAGCAGTTCTCAGTCACACGCACTTCTAATTCATTTGAGACTGCTAGGAGAAAGCCAGGTATCCTAAACTTCTCTAGATGGTCTTTCAACACGGATTGGTCATCAAGTGATAGGACGAGATACTGTCCAAAATGTCTTAGCACAATGTCATCATATTCGTTTCTCAGATATGAGAACCCATGCGTAATTGGTTTATATTCCGTTAAAAAGTCTTCCATCTCGTTCAACAGTCAGATGAACTATGAGCTGTCTCCTTGTCTGCAAAGACGTTTTTTTTTATGCTCGCAAGATGGTGAAGAGTGGATGTTGTATCACTTCTAGGAATCGTAAGACTGCGCGCCAGTTCTTGATATCAAAGAGGATCAAATCTGTATATGGTGTATCTGGTACAACTCCCTTATAATCCTCTGGATAATCCTGTAAAAGATTTCTACAGATTTCTACACGTATGTTAGAATCATATTCAGCCACTGTCACTTCCACTTTATTTTCAAGTCTACGTTTAAACCCAGGTTCAAGTGGTATGTTTTTAAAGTCTTTCCACACTTCAGGTTTAAACCGATGATAACTTGTCTTAGAATCTAGTATCACTTCATTCCTCTCATTGACAGTAAGGTAAACACCACCGTTCAGCATGAGTGCATTCATGATTGTTACCTTGTTATGACTTGTCGTCTTGTCTGCGAAGCCTTTTATCCACTTCTTTCACCTGCTTCTTCAGCATTTTCCATTCAGGTATTGTCAGCAAAATTCCCTTTTTCGTTGGACGGTTTTTTCCAGTCCCCTCATCTCTGAGGTATTTGCGAATGTTTACCACACCTTCATTACTTTGTTTCATAATCTTGATATACTTTCCATTGCCTAGAGAAAGCATTCCATCCCACGACTGTGGTGTTGGTACCGTCGTCTCCACTTTTAATTTCTTAATGGTAGTATCAGGATGTTTCACTTTCATGTCTTTGACCGTATCTGCTAGAGTATCCATATCCGTTGGTGCAGATCTTTTCATGTTGACGCTTCAGTGTTCACACCACAACTAACTCTCAAGTTGAAGTGTCTCCCCCTTATATACTGTAATGCCCATGCGCCAAAGTGGAATAGCCATCACTCATCACATATCGCTTGTCATCAAAGGGAGAGAGAGCCACTTTCCTCAACTTCTCCGAGAAGATCTGGTGGTCATGACTTCGAATGATGTGTCCTGTAGTCATCGTTTGCGTTTGGTTGAACAAACTGTCTCTATACTGCTGATGTTTCATCCGTCTTTGACACGCGCGAGTGATGCCTTTGGCCGTACGTTTTTCTTTCCCACCATACATCATACTATACATTTTCGGCCGAAGTCCAACAAACTCTTCAATGGGAATGCCCGCCGTCTCATCTTTCATTTTCCCAAGCACTTTCTTGTTCACGTTGGAATGTAGGAAATGATCTGGCGGATAGTCACTTGTGTCGAACAAGTCAGCATCTTCCTGCATGTCTTTGTATATATCTTCCGTTTCTATGTCATAACATAGACTGTCGGTGTCGCTGAACAAGAGTTTGGCGTTGGGATACTTGGTCATGATGTAGTTGTAATGAAAGTGGAACATGAGCACTTTGCTGAGGTCGAGAATGGTGAACCCAACTTGAATGGGTTTATCCAGAAGCAGATCCACTTTGCGCAAATGTACCGCGGTTAAATCTTCGTTGAAAATTCTAAATTTGTGGAAGGAAGGTTTGGCTACAAGTTTCTTGAACCGCTTTTCCTGGTGAACAAGTTCCACATTCATGCGCTTTCTTACATTTTCCATGGTTTTGCCAAACACCGAGTTGTTCATCAATTTGAAGAAGTCTTTCTCAAACGGGTTCTTGGCCAACTTTCTCTTTTCCGTGTTCAAGGAGATGTATTTTGCCAACCATTTGCTCTGTGCAAACATGATGGCACGGTGCACCTTCGTGACTTTCAATCCCAGTGAGACATATTGCTGTAAATTTCTATAATGAAGCACATATTTCTTCTTGTCACACAGGTTGGGAATGAGCTTTTCACTAGGTTTACCTTTCATGTTTAGATCTTTCCGTAGCTTCTGACTATGTTTTGACAATTCTCCCACTTTCACACATTTCCGTTCTGGAGCCACTGGATAGTGATTATGATGATCATGGATTGAATATGGGTATTCCAAATCCACTTCTAAAATGTATCCAATCTCGTCATCTTCATCCACATCCATAAAGTCAATGGATTCTGGCTCGCTCACCCACATAAATCCACTTTCCGGCATGCTTTGCGACATAGCCCAGCCATACAAGTTGTTTGCATCCAGGTAAGTCAAGTAGTTGGTTGGTTTCGTGGGATCGTAATCTGGTACGTAGGGGTTATTTGCTTTCGCATACTTGTGTGTGATGACAGATATTCCTCCACGTAAACCTTGTTCAACCATTTGGTACATGTCAATGTCGTTGATCAATTCCAATTTCACCTTTGTCGCTTTCAACATGGCATCCCACGACAGTCCTGGCGCTGTATAGTAGTGAGCAGGATCTAATTCATATGTGTTGAGACATACGTGACGAAAGTTTTCAAACACGTCAGCCAGCAGCAACACATCTGATTTCAGGTACAAGTCATGGTATTCGCCAAATGTAGTACAGTGGAATGTCTCCCACACCTTCTGCGCATGCGCATAATCCTCATCGCTAATGTCTTCTTCACTGAGTAGACTGTAAAACTTGTCCTTGGACGGCAGTTGTGTTTCAGCAAACTTGGATGGCTCATCCACGTAATCGTAGGGGTACACTCCCTTTCTCAACAGTAACTCTTGTTGGTCACTATCGTGAATGTGTGACGTCATGTGATAAAAGTTGTCTTTCCCTTCTGCTGCCAGGTTGGAGACCAACTTCTGTAGAGAAGTACTCATGAACTGAAAGCTGTCTGTAAATTTCAGATTGCTCATGGTGAATGCAATATATTTCTCAACGGTGTTGGGAATGACTGTAATCCTTTCGTTTTTGAACTTTCCAATTTCTTCCATGATCAAATGGCTGTCGTAGCCTCGTAAATTGTGGAAAAACACAGGAATGATGAAAGAATCTTCAACATCCTGCTTATCCTTTCGAAATCGGAATTGTAAATTGCATTCATTATGTGCAGCTCCGCGGTATTTGCCATTGATATGATCATGATCTCTCACACGATCTGCTCCTAGAGGCTCATGACAAATGTAGCAATCTGTGGCGTTCTTATAATGCTCTTCATCTTCATGAGTCATGACCATTTTCTTTTTCTGCTGTAGACCATGCACAATACGATCACGTTCATATACCATATGGTCTAAAAAGACTTTCACAGCATTATCGCCTCGATACAGGACTGGCGCACGTGTCTCATACTGGCTGACAACCACATAGGCAAAGCTGTTTGGACGATGATGTTGATACTTGTCTCCTTCATGCTTTTGCGTGAAACATTCAAAGTCCGCATAAATGACAAACGGCGCTCGCTGTTGTTTGGCTACATTCTTGAACTTGATAAAAGGTTCCTTGGGGAATGATAAACGTTGTGCGCCATGCTTGCCACACACTTCACGATGCTTGTCTAAAAGATCTTGTCGTATAAACCCATGAAGACAGTTGAAACAATAAAATGCTGCATTCTTGCACTTTGATCGATAAGCCATCAGTCTGCTGAAATTCTTGATGAGGCAGTAATGTCTTGTCTTGTCATTGCTAATCAAAAGCAAGTTGATTTCTCTCGCGCTGTTGGCGCTGGTGTTTCGGCTGAGTTGTATGGGAACAACGACATCATGTTCATATCCAAACACGTTAATGGACACATCATTCTCCTTTTCAAACTTTGGAATGTCTGTAATCGGTGTTGGAAATGTCATGCCTTCCACCTTCAATTCGTTCTCAAATGGTGTGTAATGACTCACGCGGCAAGGACTGTTTGTTGAAGGGTGAAGGTGAGCCAGTACAGACCATAAGAAGCACTTGTTGTCTTTATTCTGAATGTTTAACACCGCCTTTGTACTCTGTACTTTCTTCGGTAGTGGGATAAAACTGCTTGCTTCCAGTGGCGCTGACGTAGCTGTATGCACTTCAATGAATAATATGTTATCCAACACCCAGCCAGAACCTTGTCGCTCATGTTCATCAAACCTGGTAAACAATTCTTTATAGGCTTCTGGCAAGTCCTTCTCAATATCCGTTGGATTGTATGCTGCATACGTTGGACTACTGATGAAGGCATTATCCACTTGTTCTACCATCACGCCTTCAACATTTGGTGTCATTTTCTTGAAGCGTGCATGCACGACAATGTACCATTTCATACCACGGTTTAACGTTTCTAGCAAATGTCTCTTGATTCGGTTCTCTTGTTGTCGCATTTCAAGTAGCAAATCTGATCCATCTTCAGGCTCAAACCGTCTTTCCTGCGCGTTTTCACCAAGACTCACTCTTCTGCCTCTGCCTATTTGTCCTGTCTCTTTCTTTCTTTGTTCTTCATGAGACACATTTTCCATCTCAGCACATGCATGTGTCTCAAATGCATCCAAAGATGAAAATATCTTGACGCATTTACAGCAGAGGACTGGATCAGGTCTGTCAACACCATCTTGTACGGTCTTTCGTCTCTTGGCTTCAATCTGCTCAACAAGCTCTTCATGAGCACGTTTCATCCTAGCTGGTTTGCATGTGTGTGTCACGAACAATTCCAGAGATGGAAATGTCACATCACAATCATGACAGTAGACTGTTGCCATCGTTGTTGCTTCTTCAACTGCTGGAACTGAAATGAAGTAAAATATACGTTTCACTCTTCCTTTTATACCACTTCAATGGTGTGTTAACTCAGCAGAATGTATCACTAGTTGACTAGTTGACATGTTTCATTCATGCTTTTATGCTACTTCCATGTAATCAAAATATGGTGTGTAACTTGTTTCAAACTTGTTCCAAAATGTTAAAATTGCTGACTCAGCAGAATTTTACTTGTGTATATGAATGTCTCACTTACAGTTGTGAAGTTGTACAGCTGTTATACAGCAGAGACATCTAGCGGTGAAGTTAACTGATGGTGAAGTTAATTGGTCTGCCAAATGGTATTCATCCGCCAAATGGTATTCATCCGCCAACTAGACCTGAAATGTGATAAAATGTATTCTCTCTCTCACACACACACACACAGACATGTTTTGCTTCATTTCATAATATAGGATGGCCCTTAAAAGGGCCCGAAATATTTTAGTATATATCAGCAGCAGTTATGGGGTTGTCCCTCATATTCCAACCACACTTGACACTTGCAGTATCGTTGAGTCAGTGTTACTATGCGGTTGTTCCACATAAATGTAATTACTACGTCAGGCTTCACTACAGTGATCTGAGTTGGAAATTGTAGCACCTCCTCCAAAGCATATGTAATATCAGCTGCTTCAGCTTCATCACGCATATTTACCCAGATGCAAACAGATTCATTCGCTTGAAACGCTGTTAAGTCATCAATGATGATAGCTGGTGTGTTATCCATGATGTGTCTGACGATGTCTGACAATGTCTGACGGTGTCTGAGCCTTGAGACACCACACTTATATACGATTTTATCATGCTGAATCAACGATTTCATCATGCTGATTCGGCAAAAGTTTTTGTTGCTCTCCTGGGGGGGGGGGGGGGGGGGTCGGTACATAGTATGTCCTAGGGGGGGGGGGGGTCGGTACATAGTATGTCCTAGGGGGGGGGGGAGGGGGGGGGGGGTCGGTACATAGTATGTCCTGGGGGGGGGGGGGTCGGTACATAGTCTTTCCCTGGGGGGGGGGGGGGGGTCGGTACATAGTCTGTCCTAGGGGGGGGGGGGGGTCGGTACATAGTCTGTCCTAGGGGGGGGGGGGGGGGTCGACCTTTTTAGTGTTGCCATGGTTACACTGATTGACAGGTGGAGTGCGTTGGCTTCATGATGATTGACTCGGCCAAACCACTTTCGCTCCAGACAGCATCATCTCAGTATGACGCCATGATGACGTCACAGATGGTCGCGCCTATCCTAACGCTTATCATGACTTCCGGTCCAGACATGATGACGTCACTTCCCGTCCAGACATGATGACGTCACTTCCGGTCCAGACATGATGACGTCACTTCCGGTCTAGACAGCACTTCCGGTCCAGACGCTATGACGTCACTTCCAGACATGATGACGTCATTTCCAGACAGTATGACGTCATTTCCAGACAGTATGACGTCACAAAGTGACCCAGAACCCTTATTTTCCCCCTACTGGGAGATTAGAATCATGTGTGTGTGTGTTTTCGCTGCATTGCCTGACAACCAACATCTTGACCCAACAATGGCACAAAAGTCATCATTTTTTGCGATCATTACCTAAAGAAGTTCTGATGCGACGCCCTGAGATGATGCCAAATGTTGTAATGACTAACAAAATGAAAGATTACTAGCGATTTTATAGAGAGGTTTGTTGTAAACTTCAACAACTACCCACGTAATTGCCGCATAGCAATCGGATTTGGAGACATTTGGTTGATATTGGGAATAGACGAAGGAAAGAGGCCAGGCTTCACGACTGGATTAAAGGTATGTCTTTATTTTGGTATATACAGGTGTCAAAGTCTGGGAACACGTAGTGTCAAGTCGGGTAATGTCCTGTCCGGGAGGTCCAGATTCCGGGAGGTCTCGTGTCCGGGACGTCTCGTGTCAGGGAGGTCTCGTGTAATAGAGGTACCGTGCCAGGGAGGTCTCGTGTAAGGGAGGTACCGTGTCCGGGAGGTGTCGTGTAAGGGAGGTACCGTGTCCGGGAGGTGTCGTGTAAGGGAGGTACCGTGTCCGGGAGGTTTCGTGTCCTTGAGATCTCGTGTTCGGGAGCTGTTGTGTCAGGGAGTTCTCGTGTCTGGAAGGTCTATTGACTTGAGGGTCTCACTTCCGAGGTTCTAGTTGATTTATCTGCTTCTTATGGGAATGTTTTTTTTTTTTGGATGGGTGGTATAGGGATGGGCTGTTGGGGCAGAGGAAGGTGATGCAGCAACAGCTGCTTATACATTTCGCAGGGTCACTAAAACTGCCGCAATGTAATACTTTTTATCAATTATGTATTCAAAATACTTTTTAAAAAAAACATGTTCTTAGCTACAATTATAAAACAACAGAGATATATTTCTCTGTCCACAATCGTATATCATCAATACCCATATGCATTCTATACTACGTTTTGATGTTTCTAAACATCAACTTACAAAGATATCAAAGGAGAATTAAAGTGCGATAAATCAACATCTCCAGATCTATTTTTAGCAAAATATTAATGATTTGTTAAGATTAAAATAACAAGACAATTAGCACTTTTAACAACCAATGTTATTTGTCTTATAAAAATGCCTTATAACAATGCGAACTAATTGCCAACGAATGACGTCACAGAGCCGTCGCCCTGACGTCATTTTTAAAATGGCGTCTGCTGGGTGTTCCTTGTTTTTCTAATATTCTGCCTCCTGATTAAGATACATAAATAACTTAAGTACTGATATAAGTAATTAAGACAGACAGATTTCTTTGCTAATACCAATATCAGATCAATGATATTGACAATAATATTACGATATGAAGTAAAATATATAGAAGTCGCTGCATTAGTTTTTTTTCCTTTATTCTTAAATGAACTTTATTGTTTCATTGACAAAAAAAAAGAAAAGATTATACTAATCTGTTGCATTCTTGAAATCGCAGTTGTCGTGTGTCTATAAATAGCCCACTGAAGAAAAAGTCGATGTTTATGGTGTTTAAATATATATTGAAGGATTTATATCAGACTTATTTTCGAATTAAGCATAAGACAATCGTGAAGAAAATAAAGAAGAGAGCAGTGTCATCCGAGTACAGGACATGTCTTTGCTTTTTTTTCTGTTCTTCCAACCCAAAAACTACATTCCAAAGATCGCGTTCCTGCAAATAAAACTGCAAATTTGAACTCAAATAACTCTTCTCCTTTGCAAGAACACTGACAAAAAAGTAATTAATTACATAACTCTCCCTTAGATATTGGCGAATTTCTTAAACATTCAACAACCAGGCAGAATCTGCAAAGCTCAAATATATAACATTTTACCAACGGTTATTCCTGTGTACAAAAAAAAAATCCGTTGTAATTTCTTTCTAATCTCGGAAGAAACATGTTTTTATTTGAAAAATGACAAATCTACGTGCGATTGCTTCTGTGTTAGAGCAAAGGAGTCTTTGCGGGGAAAAAAGAACAGAAAAGGTTTCTTTATGGCGGTATTTTAAGTGCTGATACGAGGATTTTTAATACAGAAATAATTTCGAATTACACGGATCTGGGTTGTGAAATCATATCCCATTAGTTGACCCAAGAGAGAAGTACTTCAGGATAGGCTTAGCATTGTTCACGTCATTTTAGCCTATCGATGATCGTTTATTTCGGTCTGGAGTCCAAAGTTAGGGATAGCTGTCGCGCATGCCCGAACTGATCCCAAACCATAGCCTCAATTTGATATCACAGATCAGTTCAAATTACTTGCATTTGTTTGCTCCTCGTTGGCAGTAACAAACAAGGTAAATCGCTCAGAATGAGTGCAGTTTTTTTAAAACTTTTTTTTTGTGTGTGGATAAGTTGGAGTGGATAAGGTGACAATGGAAAAAAAAGTTATCGGGTCTGTAATGGTATTTCATCACGAGGTCTTGATGGAGTGAAGGGGCAGTGAGGGGACTTGATCGGGGTTATCTAAGAAGCTCTTAAAACAACGTGCCTACAAAAAGAACGTGAAAGCCGTTGTAGATAATCAAACCAATTTGACTATAGCTATATCCACTCCGATATCTGCGGCTTACAGATACAACGATATTGTGAAAAGGGAATGTAATAAGTTTATATCTGAGGATTTTGTGGAACTCCGTTTCAAATGGCAAGCTCACATTCCCGGATTAGCGTTTAGGAAGATTTCCACTAAGCTCTAAATAGCGCTCTCCACGGTTGATTTTAACTGTTTGAAAGTTGTAATTAAACCCTAGATGTAATTAAACCGTAAATCCTTTCATATTCACCCTCGTGAAAGAGGACATGATTTTTTTATGTCCAAAGTATCTTATTTCTTTGCGCCTCCCATGAAAAAAGTAGTTTTCAGTCAAAATGAAATCCCCGAGAAACGGTATTTCTGGGAGTGGCCCCACCAAAGGTTAGAGGGATAAAATTGAGTCAGAGAGACGTTGCATAAACGTTGGATAAACGTCGCGAGAAGGCGTCAGACCAACGTCAGAATTTGGCTGTATATGGCAGTCAAAACAACACCTTTCCCCTAATATTGGGTAAACGTCAGGGGAAAAATATTCCTGAGATACCATGCCCGCCTTTCAATCGAAGTATCACCCCTTCCCCGAACCCTTCTGCTCCGAAGTAATCCAGTTTGTTAGAATATGTATGAGGGCACTTTGCATGTCTGTAAGTAGCTGATAAAGAACTTGCGTGTCCGTCAGATTCTGATTGTTAAAGCCGTCATTTCTATTTATTTTGAAAAGATCTATCATTGTCCGATTTTCGGCGAGCGATATGTAAGTTCTTTATTCGTGGTTATGTTTACAACGTTATAACAATGTAGAGAAAAGACGTTTTTGGCTTTATCATACAGCTGAAAAATAGAAGGAACGTTTTTTCCTCGATCCCAGAGCATTCATTAGATAGAGGTCTTACTGTATTTTGAGTGCGTATCTGTATTAGAGAGTCTTTCAAAATGCTACTGCTCCTACGACTTTATTGGGATCGTTTTGATATTACACATGTTTATTTAAAGAAGAAAACCTACATTTTAAAACCATACTGTTTTTTACTAGTTTTGACCTGAAACAATTTGATACATTACACTATCTCTTACTGAGCTTATTACTTGTCTGGGTGAACTACAGGAATAACAAAACAAATAGAGTTCGATTCTGGAAAATTTTCAACTAATTTCTCCAAATGCAAAGAATTGAAGTGTTTTGGTCTGAACAAATTTTAAACGTGTGTAAGGGGTAATTTGGTGATCTGTGTCTTAACTTTTAGTTTCACTCCATAGTCCGCATCATTATATGTCCACATAAGATAGAAAAAATGTGTAAATGGGTTGAAGTGGGTTATTCCGTTTGTTTTATTACCCGCAAAATACTGGCCGCCATCTTGGATTTTCAGTTTCTCTTGGCGGACTGTGCTCTCTATGATGACTTCTTTATTTTGTTTCATTTTTGTGAGAATGATGGAGAAATATGAATAATATCACTGGCAGATGCAGCGCATCCTTATTGAACTAGCGTGACAGGATTTCGTAGCGGTCTTTCATGGAATAAATACAATGCGTAGTTGATTTCCTGATAAGAAATATTTCGGAAAACCGTATGATCACTGTGTACATGTGAAGTATGTTACACATCACTTCTTGATAGAACCTCTTCTTTTTTGTCACCGGAAATACTTTCCAAAGTACCATTACTTGGATTTTACCCAACTTATTTCCAAAATTTTTCCTGCATAAACAGTGTAAAATGAGTATCAGTGACGAGTAATATGTTAAATTTTGGTAAAATGGTAAAGGAGTAGCTTAGGGGGTCAATCTAATTTTATAGCCACAGTATCCTGAAAGACCCAGCCTAATTTCAAATCTGACCCTAAAACTTACACTAAACCCTTGCACTAACGTTGATCCCTAATTCTAAAAATTGAAGCATAGATCTACGATTTCTGTTCACGCTTAACCCCAGCACTAATCCCCCTCCCCCCGCCCCCAAAGAGAACTGTGAAATTTGCATGTTGCTGCAAAAGAAAAAAGAAGGAACAAATAAACATAAATAATCTGTAAATGGAGCATTATTTATTCCATACCAAAGGTTCGCAATCTGTTTCTAATCGCAAATCGTTGATTGAGAATGGGACAAAGCTGTGCCGAGGTCCAAAGTTCCAGAAAGTCTTTTTTTTTTTGTATGTGTGTGTCTGTTTTTAGGAAACAAGTGTCTTTTATCAGCATTGAATTTTTCAGTTGGGAGACTTAACGGCCATTTCAAGCACGTGCGATTTCTTTTATGATTTTGTGATTTTTGGATTTACTTCCTTTATGCATTTATATATATTTATATATCGATAAAGGTATGAAAGCTCATACCATTTTTAAATATCAAATGTTAAGTTTCCACTGCCTTTTAAAAATACAAGAGGTCAAATCAGCATAAGACACAAAATCGTATAGAGCTGTATGTGTGAAATTACCTGAACGTGGACACAAAAACAGTGAGGTCCTTAACAATTGCCTTGAGGCGTTAGACCCTAATCTGGATTTCGACTATAATCCAGAGGTGACCGCCCTCCATATCAGGAGATATTTTGGGGAGCAAGGAAATTGCAAATAGACGTTCTTTGGGTATGATTTCTTGCTTGGATCTCTTATAAAGATCCACAAAAAAAAAAGAAATTGCCGCGATTCATGAAGGGAAGGACAGTAAATGCTTCTTGTGGGCAAAGCTCATTGTTTAACACCCTTTGATATTTGTATGTGGCAAATGGTTGCTAGTTGTTATTAAAAATAAATAAATAAATACGTCTCTTCGGTTTTTGAGCTCTATACCTGTCGGATTTGTGAAAAGGGTAAGTGATTTTGCGATCTCGGTTTCAGATGCGATTCTGTGAGTACAATAATTGATTTAATTCTATTTTCAATAATACAAGAACTTAAAGACTTTTCGATTCTCCAGTGGGTAGAGTTGGGAGGGGGGGAGGGAGGGGGGGGGGGTCACGGCTATCAAGAATCGATTTGCTCCGAATGGATATAAATTAAACGCTTCCTTAAGCCCCGTACCCCGGTCCCATGACAGGGAAACAGAGTGGGGCTGTGATGTCTAATGATGTTTCTGTCTTAGACAATTTTTTCAGACATTTACACTTTTCTCAACTCATTCAACTCATTTGTAATTCTGGGCTTTTACCTGAGTAACCGAAATGTACAGAAACCCTATAATTACCTATTTAAAGAACAATTTTTTTTAGACCCGTTCGAAATGAACACAAGAAGATTTGTATCTGCATGGTTGAAACATTTTTATGTAGTGCAACCACACTATCCAACCCTTAGACTAACACGCCTTCTATTTACCATATGCCATGGTTTTAAAACCCCCACCAGCACCACTCCCATCCCACCATTGCTCATTGACAGGCAGCCCCGGTATTCACAAGAATTAACTGTACAGTTAACTGCACACTGCACAAGCGAAATCAGCTGTTTTTTGCAAGTATTTGTTTTAATATTAAGTTAAAATTTATCAAATAACTTTGAAAAGTTCTGTTTGCTTAATGAGAAGTTAGTGGAATCAGTTTACTGCAGTGTTAACTTTTGTAAATTTGGCGGCCTCCATGGTCCCTCGTTGTTGGGAATTGTGTCATTTTTGTAGATACGCAATCTGTAATTTCTGTCGAAGTCGAGGTCTTACTTCCATAAATATTTTGAACCAAACACATTGTTAAATATGGAAGAAAAGTTTGAAGCTTTTCTCTTGCCTAGTCAAGCTTTAGTCTTTGTATTTTTATGATTCAGAATTTAGTTTGTATGTAAATCTATTTAAATTTAACACTATAATGCATTTGTGGAAGTGTTAGGATTGTTTTAAGCGTAGCTGTATAATTGCTTCAAAAAGCGTTAACAAAAATCATTACCATCACGCTTAAACATGTTTTCAATCTATTCATGACTTTTCATAATTGCTGACCCCGTGGGCTATTTTTCACGAGTGTAAAAGGCAGCGAAAGTGGACATCGACGCATCCTCTCTCAAACAATTTTGCCTTGGGTAAAATAAATGGAGAAATGTGGAATTTTTTGGCTTGAGTCCCAAATACACAGCCTGTTGCAATGTCATCGGCGTGAGAATCATCTGAAGCTCTCATACTATTTTTATAGGTAGAAATCAATCTCGGGCTAAATTTTAAGCCAAATACAGCTTGCGAGCTATCATACCCACCGCGATAAGGTCATTTTACATGACAATCATTTGTTTAAAAAAAAGTGATGTTATGTAGTTTGCTCGTCTGTTTTCGTTAAGGCTAAGTTGGGTTAGCACAGGTAACAATTTGCTTTGAGAATGTTTTTTTCTCAAAGGCATCGATTCAAAGCAAAATTGTAAGACATTTGAACGAGACACTGCATTGGAAACTCTGTTAAGGGGTTAATGAATATTGGGCTTACCACCCGCATTGTACAGCCCTCCGATGATATCAAAAATATGTGGAGGCACCCAATATCCCATTTCAAAACATTGTACTTTAAAGTTTGAATGTTTTTGTCACGTACAAAATGTCACAACGGAAAAAAGCAAAGATAAATAAGAAAAACACTCGAGTCAGACGGTGAATAAGTGTGACAATATGGATTTAGATTGCAAGAAAAGATTTGATAATTATTCTAATAATTTAAAAAAATCGTATTAAGGAATGATTAAATTAATGGAGAAAGGGAAAAAAACCTTAGAGATTTATATCAATTTTTGTAATGACACTGTAATTGAAACCTGGAAATGATTAGGCGGGAAAAACTTCGAGAATGTAACCGAAGGAAAGACTTTTCAAGACATTTTCTCATGATTATTCATAGTCAGGTTCTAGACTATGGAATAATGTAAAACCAATCAAATGTAGATTGTCTTTTGTTGGTAAGTAATTTACTGGTTTGCCGTGCACTAATATAGTGCATATGGGTGCTGTTTTATCCACCTTTTTGTGGGCAAATCCCCAGTAAGGATATCAGCGTTCACCTTCAGTCAGTATGGTCGATTCCGGTTTGTTTTATTTCGGAGACATAATAAGAATGCAAAAATAAGAAGGAACATAAAGATGACACGTAATGAAGGGAATTGCACATGTCTCTGCCGCAACAATACCACGTGCATATGTGCTTCTCCAGAGGCAAACATTATCTAAAATTAAAAAAAAAAGTGGTGTGCCCATGAGGTTTTTTAGCCAGATTTAAGCAAACGAACACTTAATTAGAAGGCCTCTATTAAAATTAGAATTAAAATGTAAATTAATAAAACCTTTTTTCATTTATTTATTTATTTTATTTATTTTTTTTTTTTTTATTTCGTGGCTTATTGCAGTCTTGTCGGCAAAGTTTGCCAAACGCCTTCTTAGCAATTTCCGCCTGGGTCCTTGTAACGTTCAAGTTAACACACTGATTGGTGTGACAAAGAAAAGCCAAATAACCAGCAACTAAACGTTTTTATATTACATCCAATTTTGCCTCTTTTTTATTTATTTTTTTTTTAGTGGGGCGGGGTTTATCACTTTGAAAACTTGTTCAATGTGTATTTGGATGTGGAATGGTTAGGACTTGGCAAAGCATAGGTTTGGAAAGATACAGCAAAGCACGTTATCAGTTCGGCCCGATGAAACATAAACATGACTGTGTCTCTGGAACTATTTTTATTTCGCACGTTTTTATTCCTTGGGAAAACCGCGTAGAAGTGGGATTTATATAGTTCATTGTAAGTGATAAGAAGTTAGAATTTCAAACATTGATTTCTTTTGCAAATGTAAGTTTGATTTGTAAATGATAAGGATAGTTTATGCGTTACTGTGTTTTTTTAATATAAGCTAGGACAGCGATCAAACCTTCGAGCACGAGTAACATTCCAATTTTGTTTACTGAACAACTTCGGAGATGCCAAAGTCTTACAAAAACGCGATGGACTTGTTGTCAGAAAACGTTTCGGTCATGCCGTTGTTTTATGAACCATTTCAATTATTAAGTTTTTTTCACTGATAAAGGAGTGCATAAACCAAGATAATGCAGTGGTTGCGGTGATACAGCTTGAATCAGTTCCAGTTATTGATAATTTTATCGATACCATGCCTGAATTGACAAAGGAAAACAATTTTTTTCCTTTACATAAAACAATTTACATGAAAGAGATAGACGCATAAAAAGCAATATCCAAATGTTCTAAAATATTTTAAGGTCTAGCAAAGTTGTTCAGCCGTGTGCGAATATCTTATGTTGTTTGGACAAAGAACCGAAAACCGATCCATGCTTAATGTTTCTTCACGAAAGTAAATGAATAAAAGAAGCCCTTTATAACATTTTCTTTAGCTTTAAATGGCATAACTACTTTTTACGCTCATTGGCGGTAGCTACTCAATATATATATATATATATATATATATATATATATATATATATATATATATATATATATATATATATATAACAGGAAAATTACACCATCATATTTGAGAAACGATCGCATGCATGTGAGCGGTTTGCTCGAACAGTCTGTTATGCCTAGTGGGGGTGTTGGGGGTGGGGCGGGGGTTGACAAGCTGTTACCGTGGACATCATGAGCTTATGGACAAGCCCATTGCCACAGATGGGGGAGCAATAGCCCTGATGACAGTGCCACAGCCGACAAAATCAAGATGTTTCCGATGTCATTATACCACCAATTATTGCAGCTGTACGGTGTCACGTACTAAACACTGAGCCCCTTACAGCCAGTCCCGGGGCCATGGGATCGGGGACAGCCTGTATTTCAATGAGGCGCAGTTACTTTTGACAGTTTGCCCTCAGCACAAGGGATTGTTTAAGCATACTGCATAAGAACTTCTGGTAAACAGAATCCCCCCTTAGTTAATATGTCAGCCACTTCGGGAGATGCAGAGGCTGTAGGACATATATATTGATAACGACATGGTAAACTAGACCGTTTTCACTAGCGAGTGGCGAAAATTACACTTGGGGGCCACACAAGTACGATTGTGAACACTTACACGAACAGTTACAGAATTCTGTAAAAATCCGTGTTAAAAGTCATGTCAAATTGCCAGTTACATCAAAACTCAGCAAACATTCTGACATCGAGAAAACGTCTATTTACGTTTGATAAAAACGCTCTTTAGATGTTACGTTTATTTTCGTTCCGAAAACTCAACTTTTCCTGAAGCTCAATTTGGACGCGTGCCAGGTTTTACTGCCTACTTTTGAAATAAATTCATGAAATTCATGAAAATTGACTTCATGCATTCAAATGATTCAAAGGGAACTTTGACGGAGCGATATCCACTATCCCTTCTTAGTCTCATTGTATAGACAGTGACGTGATTGATATTTTCGCGACGTCTATGTGTCACTCTTCCGACGTCCAAATAATTCGGTATGTAGACGTTGTGAAGTTGATGGACGGAGTTCGCCCCCCCTCCCCCCCCCCACTTATTTAGATAATTGCAGAAAAAGGACCACCTGCAAATTGGCTGCAAATTTTAACCGATGGTCACTTGGTATCGGCGCCATTTTAGAGGGTTTTTGCCATGTAGACTTCCATAATAAATAAAATAGCGTCATAAACATTAATGTGACGTTATGTTGTAACAATCTCGTAGTAAACAGAGATGGTTCATTCTCCGAGTGTTGTTTACTTTTTTAACGGGTTAAGGAAGCCCAGAACGACATCTGTGTGAAACAAACTTAATAGTAAATGTGGATGCGAGCATCCCCGACACGAAGGAGGTAAGTATCCTCGCTGAGACAGTTGCTGTTCAACCTAACGGCAAAGATACAGCACATAACACATGGGCGCCATACTCGCTCACTCTTTGGACAAAATAAACTGGACCAACTAGACATGCTACAGTATGTCTCTGCCAAGTTTGGTCTTGCTGGCTTTAGCCGTCTCAGAGGAATTCGCGTGACAGTGTCATCGCGGAAAAAAAGCAATCACATGGAAACACTTAACCGAATCGTACAAATTCAATAGACTATGGGAACAGAAAATCTCCAATTGTAATTAGAACCTGGTAATCACAGCCCTCGGTGTTTACAGCAGTGCCCTGTAATTTATTTAGGGAAGTCCTTTCTTTACAAAAACAAGGGAAACAGTGTCTAGTTGGCCCGTTACACCACTTATTATCTCTGACAAGAAGGCATTAAATGGCTACAGGGGATGGGGGAGGGGTGGGGCACATATGAACATATAGAAGGTTTATTCAAGCAGGCAATTCTTGACTTTCGAACCCCATTTAGGGATACAATGGTAATTTGGTTTCCATATTGGAAACCGCCTGTACCACAAGGGTTTCTCGTTGCTTCCCACCATATTTCAAAGCAGATGAATGGTGTCACGTTGATTCATGGTGTAGGTTGACCTTTTCCTCTTCAAAAAAGTTTGATTTTGTTTAAGGCATTTCCCCTGTTTTGGGTTTTTATAGCCCTTTTATCTGAATATACATCACCTAACAAATGCATCATTGAGCGACGCTTTTAAACAATGTTTGCTTGAGATTCACAAAGTATTCAACAATTTTATAAGTCTCACACTTCCCAAATTTTAACACCGAACCTAACTGGGAACAGCTACTAAAGATTAAATTATCCTCAATACATTGGTGTGCTCAAACAGTTTTCTATACACACATATACACACACACAAACACACACAGATATATATATATATATATATATATATATATATATATATATATATATATATATATATATATATATATATATATATATATATATATACATATATATATATATATGAGATTGCTGATCTGATTTTACTTTATTTAGTTATTTATACATTTTTAAGATTCAAATAAATGTGACCATTTAGAATATCTCTGTTTTGTGCGTGCTTAAAATTCAGCTTAGACCATTTTCCACCCAAGTCAGTCGTCTTACTTACAGATTGTAGTAAAAAAAACTGGGTTAAGTGTTAAATGCTCTGAAATTAATTTCATACATAAGATTTGTCAGTTTTTAGGTTTCCCAAATTATTCCTGCGATAAACGCTCTAAACAAACAACTAATCGTTATGCTATATAAAAAATTGTGCGTGAGGCATTGTCATCAATAGAGAGAAAGAAATTTGACGGGGAATTTTCACAGACTATAAATCAAAAGGATACGGTTTTTCCCATATAATTTGGCTGGCGCAGAAGCGGGTTCATATTCCCAGGCTGTCTCTTTGTACCTTCGTTGCCAATTCATATATCCATGATGTATAGTGAGACCCCCTGGAGATGTTTGGTACATATCCCCACCACTCCTTTTCTTGTCAGCCCATTTCCTCTCAAATGGAATATGCATATATTTTCCAGGAATAAAACACAAGTATACTTAAAAGTTCCTTGAAAGGAGAGCGCAGAAGTAAAGTCTGCATTTTTGTCATAGTTTAATTAAAGTAAAACCCATGCTGATAAAAAAACAATAATTTTTAGTTTTAATAAAAGTTTGTGTGTACGAAATTCACTTGGCAGTTTGTTCTCGCTTTTTTTTATTTAACAACCGTTTGCACATCAAATAAAAGCGAGGATATGTGAAAAAAGGTAGTCTGATTGATACTACTTAAAAATAAAGGTTATTAAAACCGCAAAGTGATCAACTTATTAAAATCACAACTTTTTCAAAACTTATATATTGATCATATTTTGTAAATGAATCGACACCAGAAAAGGGGATATTTTCTCGCTCTCTCTCGCTCTCTCTCTCTCTCTCTCTCTCTCTCTCTCTCTCTCTCTCTCTCTCTCTCTCTCTCTCTCTCTCTCGCTCTCTCTCTCTCTCTCTCTCTCTCTCTCTCTCCCTCTCTCTCTATCTATCTCTATCTCTCCCTGTCTCAGTCTATATATATATATATATATATATATATATATATATATATATATATATATATATATATATATATATATATATTGAAGTTGTGCAACGTTGTGTTATTTTTCAAATCGGCCAAAAACTGCCAAAATGGCGACTTGTTAAAAATTTGTGATCTCTTGAGATAACTGCAATGTAAGACTTGGGTGCTTTCCACGCCAGTTCTCCGAAATTATTTATATGTCTCCCCCTAAGCGAGACATCTATAGTATTTGGTGTGTCCGTCCAGCTGTCCGTCCGTCCGTCTTGCCGTCTGTCCGTCATTTCGTCCGCAGTGAGTTCTTATGGAATTAATGAGTCGATTTTTCTCAAAACATACATACGTATTGGAGTACATGTCTAGATGATGCCCGTGTTATTTTTTTTTTTTTTGGTTCCTTCAAAAATTTTATTTTTGGCAAATTTTCGAACATAGGGGGGTTTTCACTTTGGCAGGCTATATCTCCAAAACAGTACGCCGCAAGAAGAACACACATATAGCACGAATGTATACTGCACAGTTTTTCTTCATTTCCGTTGAAAATGTATTTTTGGCGAATTTTTAAATTTTTGATTTTTAATTTTTTGGGTCATATTGTTGCGATATCTCCGAAACAGTTTGTTGGATTTGGCTGAAACGTGGCAAGAACCGACATATTGTGCAAATGTTTACTGCGAAGTTTTTTTGTTTTTTTTTTCGTTGAAAAGGTGTTTTTTTGGCGATTTTTTGAATTTTTTTGGCTATATTGTTGCGATATCTCAGAAACAGTTTGTTCAATTAGGCTGAAACGTGGAAAGAAGAACCCACATATAGTACAAATATTTATTGCGAAGTGTTTCTTCATTTTCTTTAAAAATGTATTTTTGGCGATTTTTTTTTATTTTTTCGGGCTCGTCAATGTTGTACTTTTAAGCAAGGAATTTTTTCCCACGTGACTGATTGGGGGCGGGAGAGACATATCAGTTTTTGTTCTAGCAAAAACACTGGCCAGTCTAGTTACCCTAGGCATATGCAACCTTGCACAGTGAAAATATATATATTAAGTTGTGCAACGTTGTGTTATTTTTCAAATCGGTAAAAAATTGCCAAAATATCGACTTGTCAAAAATTGTGATTTTTTTAAGATAACTGCAATGTAAGACTTGCGTGCTTTCCACGCGAGATTTCCGAAACTATTTATCCTATTCATATGCTGCCTTGCACAGTGAAAATATATATATTGAAGTTGTGCAACGTCGTGTTATTTTTCAAATTAACCAAAAATTGCCAAAACTGGGACTTGTGAAAAATTGTGATTTTTGGACATAACTGCAATGTAAGACTAGGGTGATTTCCACTCGATTTCTCCGAAACTATTTATCCTAGGCATATGTTACCTTGCACAATGCACAGTGAAAATATATATAGTGAAGTTGTGCAACATGTTATTTTTCAAATCGGTAAAAAAAAATTGCCTAAATATCGACTTGTCAAAAATTGTGATTTTTTTTTAGATAACTGCAATGTAAGACTTGGGTGCTTTCCACGCGAGTTCTCCGAAACTCTTTATCCTAGGCATATGCTACCTTGCACAGTGGATATATATTTTTACTGAAGTTTCGCAACGTCGTATTATTTTTCACATTGGTCAAAAATTGCCTAAATGGCGACTTGTTGTGTCCGGTTGGGGGCTGCTCTGCGCCTTCGACGATGGCTTGTTAAGTTTTTCTCTGTGTAGACATTTTGGAGTGTAGTCCCGTTGCATATGATATTCCTCCTGGATTGACTTCCTGCGTAGGCGTTCTGCAGCGTATTTCTTTAGCAGTGTAGCCCTTCTGACAGGTTACGTGAAATAGTAGTTATTTCCCAGTTATTATAAAGCAGCTTAATGTATTTACAATTTTAAGTATATAGTTTATTTAATTTCTGTAGGATGTGATCAAATATATTGATCACCATCATATCGAACTTGAAAATGATTTTTTTTAGATCAGTCCGAAAAATTACGCAGGGTGGAACGAGTGTCCCACAACGAGGTATCTTAAATTATCGAGCACGTTAACGCTGAATATTGAATGCCAGTCAAGTCGGGCACTAAACGACCATCTTTGACTTTCAGTAGGTGCGAAAATCCAATATGGCTGTCAGACAGCCATAATGCTTTTAGCTGCGTAAATTTCTTGAGAACTGTTTGTCCGATTATCAAAATATTTACCCCAAATATTCAGGCTCTAAAAGATGTACTGTTATTGATGCGATTTTTAACTCGATCTAAATCAATTATGGCTGACAGATTATCATCTATTGTTGGAGATTTCGATGAAAAGTCATGTGATTGTCACAAAGGTTGACACATAAAGCAGCCACAAAACATCTTTCTATAAATATTTTCTAAAAAAGTTTAAGGAGAGGCTGTCGTTCATCTATTCGACACCTAAATTTTTTATAGAAGGGATACGTCGTGTTGTTGAACACTTTCAGTGATTCCTATAGGGAACAAGAAAAAGAATAAACAGTTCACGTGACATTTTGTATAGTTCATCAGAATTGTGTACATGGGCATCACTCGTTACTGATGATCAACTGTCTGTGCAAGCAGCGAGATGGCTGTCACTAGTACCGTCATTAGTGGAGATTGTCCAAAACTTTTAATTGTAACAGGTCGGCTTTATATTGCTTTGTTATTTGGCAAACTATTAAGTTCATTTTATCGAAGCGTTCTGGGTTATCCACAAACTTAATACGCCTACAATTACCCCCCTCCCCACGCCCCCCCCCCCCCCCCCCGTTTGGGTACTTTGGTCCTATCAACATAGATTACAGTTTTTTTTAAATAGTTCCATTGCATACTCACTGCTTATGTTCGAAACGACCTATCTCGTGCATGAGCTGCAAATGGCCCTTCCAAATGGCACTCAATAATGAAGCATACATACATATACATATAAATGAAGCTGCTACCAGGTTCCCAGGCTGTGCGTGATTAATATACAGCCATCGGCATCATATGGTCAAATGGTTGGAGGGCAGAGGAAGTATGTATGTAGTCGGATGGGTAGAGCCTTTTTGATGGTGGTGGCGGACTGCAGTTGCCGCTGGCGGCTGCAGCCGTTTTTTGTGCTCTGTTATCGTATACTCTGCCCATGGAAACTCGGCATTGGCGAAGTGTCACATTTTAATATTAGCATATTCACTGAGAAGCATTGCCATTTAAGGAAAGAGAACCATAAAACTGTGATAGTTGGCATTTTATCACACTTTTTTACCGTCGCACGATAAAACTCACAAGCAGGAAAGTTTTGCAGTTGGGTCACAAGTTGTGCCTAATTGAACTTGCATAAAACATACTATTATTTTGAACGATACTGAACAAAAGTACTAATCAGTAATGATTGGAAAAATAGAAAGGGATACAAGGACAAATTGACAAGTTCAATTATAGTACGTTCTTGGTACGGTGACGTTCACGCAAGGAAAAAAGACAAGAAAATTTAGCGCTGTTGAGATGTTTAAGTTGTTCCTTTGGTCGGTTTGATGATAGGTCGGATACGGCTGCGCTGTCAAAACAAGGTTTGGGACAATCATTTCAGCTGGAGATAATTTCATGCTTCATAAGGTTGGGCAGCTTTCTTTTACTTTAAAGTATATAGTTTCACTTTCAGAAGAAAAAAAACAGTAAGGCTATAAAACTCGGTGATTATTACCGATCAGTCCAGTGTTACCTTTGGGCCTCGTTGGCCACTCACCACAATAACGTAGACAAAAAGTTTTGCAACGCAAATAACTAAATTGATAAAGACACATAAACCATTCGACGCCGTTTACAGAGATTTAACTTGTTGGCCTCGGATCGTATTGGGAATGTATGTATGGGAAATTGACGAACGGACAATCAATTTTGACTAATAGGATAGGCAGACAGCTCTGTCAAGGTATGCCATTCAAATTGCTTTTAGAGTCCCTCTTTAGCGCTCCCATGGCTTTTGTCAGTTTCCATTTTATTGGGATTTTAACCTCATACTTTTTTTTTTTGCTGAACTAACGGCTTTTCCCTTGTCAACACAAAGCTACCCATTCAGGTGCTATTCAACACTTTAAGACACTTGCATCTAAAAAGTGTTATGAAAACTACCAATTTTTTAATTGATTTTTAAAATATTTTTTTTCTCCCGGTGTGTATATAACGAGAACTCGCTGGTTTTGTCTGAGTTCGAAAGTTCCAAACTACAATACAATACAAAAGTGTGAAATATTTATTTTGGGGTTGAAACATGTAAATAAAACAACTAGGGGACAGCAAAAGTATTTGTAGTTGTGTGTTTTCATCCATATCATAGCAGAGAATCACTGTCTGGCTGAATTGATAACGAAACTATAGAAAAATAATGATTGAATGAGAGCAATATATTTCACACTTTTGAGCCGTACTGCAGCATTTAATCCCCACAAAAGTGACTATCGAAGAATTTGAACATTGTATTTTGGGCGTGGTTCAACACGTCACCCAAGGAAAGAACCCTGAAACCACAGACAACTAAGGAAAGCTATTCAGATTTGACATCGGATTCCAAAGAATGTTTTACGGGCTTGTTACTGACGCAACCCATTTCCGTAAATGCTTATTATTGATCTACATCCCACGATTATATAAATAACCAGGGGGGAACATGGCTGTAGATGGCGAAGGAAGCAACAACGTAATATTCTAAAAATAACAGTTGCACACACTCCGAGACTGGAAACATATTTGACGTGTCAGTTTAAAAGCACGAATCACAAACGTTCGAAGCGAACTTGTTAACGCGTCCGGTCTCTTGTATATAGTTGACACTGCACCTTGGCGTCAGAAAATAGCGTGCAGTCCATTTGGTTTGATTTAAAAAGGTCATTTTTATTAACTTCGAAAAGTTGTATCTGTTGATTGATTTGAATATGGAAAAGTGTCTGTTAACTTATATGAATGTGGTGGTTGTTGATGCCTAAGCTCTAACTTGTAATCGTGTCTGTTACAGCTGAACATGAAAACTCCATTAAAAATTCAACGTTCGACAGCTCTTTGTCCCCAGCGTTTTGACCACCTGGTTTTAGTCCTTGTTGTTGTTGTTGTTGTTGTTGTTGTTGTTGTTGTTTTTACCCAGCGATGTTTTTTATTTATTGACTGGTAACAGTGTGCCTTGTTAAAGTGAAATACAGCTACCGAAACTAGTCCAATTCTTTTTATCATGTCTGACTAATTGTATTAAAAAGACAACGTAAAAGCTTGTAAAAAAAGCCCTGCATTGTCCGCCGGAGTCCTAAACCACACTGGCCACAGTATCATGAACAATTCATCTTCGTGTCTATGGCTTTGAAATTCTTGTGACGTATCATGCTATATTGCAAAAGAAATGAAAAATAGATGTTCTTTATGTGTTTGTTGTATTGAAAAATTTTTTTTCCCGAATGTGTCAATGTCTTTTTTTTTCATTCTTATTTTTTAAGATCCGGCCAGGTCATCTCTTTTTTTTTATTAGCACCTTTAGTTAGCCTACCCTGAGATGAAATGAATGTTAATTATTGCCGGCCTAATAATAAAATAAATAAATAATAAATAGAATGTTGTCAAAACGAATGTTTAGTTTTTTTGTACTTTAAATGTAATAAAGTATGGTTTCAGTAGTTCAGGAAAATATATAGCTAAAATGAGGCAATTGACGAGGTAATGAATAATAGCATGTCTCTTGCAGGGAAAACTTTCCAAACAACAGGTTTAAATAAAGCTCCATAAAACAACCCAGACCCTCTAAAGACATTTCGCTAAGCCTGTTTACAAAAAATTTTGCTCTTCCGGCCTTATTTCTGCCCATTCAGGAGTCATCATGTAGCAGTTCCTAAAACGTAGCTTCTGCAATAAAACCTGTTTATTCACAATGCTGTCAAGAAGGGATTTAAATGATTTTGTGAGCTTTCGATGGGCCTTATTTATGAACACAGTAAATACGCCAGTGCTCACGATACTCCTGAGATATCAGCATTCACAACTGCGGATCCAGGATTTTCTCAAAGGGGTGGGGTTTGTCATAGTGCTAGATTTATCACGTCAGTTTTACCATTTCTGGATCTGTCGATGGATTTCATTTTTACAAATATGGTATTACGATTGAACTCAATCAGATTACAAAAGATATCGGTATCGATTAAAGATCGCGAACACTCGATAAATGGAGATAGTCGACAGCAATTTGAAAATGCTTCAGTTTTTAAAAAAGAAAACCGGAGCAGTTAACATAGGGATGTGTTTGCTTCATGGTCAGCACTCTCGCGCTGTTGTTTTCCTGCAATGAGATATCCATATGTGATGCTGGTAAAATTTTGAGAATGCCCCACCCTTTCCCCCCCCCCGTACGGATAATGTCTATATCTGTCCTGTTCACTTTCACATTCGCTTTCGCAAAGCCTTAGAAACCCAACGCCCCCCCTTCCCCCCACACCACCTCTACCCACCCCCCTACTGCCAGCTCAGTGCCACGAGATAGTTGAGGGCACGACCGTGCAGGGAGAAAGCGAGTGGAGTAGGGGGGTCCTACACATTGCTCATATTCATTTGGTAGTCTTTGCATGGTCTTTAACACCCAGTAAGAGCCACTACAGTTAGGAAATGTAAATTCCATCCCATGGGTTATTAATGTTCAGAGACTTTGGGGGTAATTTTATGCAATCCCATTGTGATTTCATTGGGAATTTTTGCAAACATCTTTTTTCTCTTTGATGAAATAAGTCAAAGATTGTCCTCTATATTTTTAATGAAACTCGTTCATATTTTCCTTTGCGTTCCTTCTTTTCATGTTCGAAATTCGGCCACATAAAATCATTTCAAGGTATCTGCACCAGTAAACTATCCCTATAAATAATTCACTAAGACGTTTCTACTAAAGATGTTACCAGGTTTTGAAATGTTCTGATTCAAATGCGGGTCCAAAAATTCTATGAAAAGACGAATGTGGGTGTTCGGTGTCGGTTGGGAGGGGTCAGGGGCGTATTGAGAGGGAGAAGGGTGGGGGGGGGGGAGGCAGGGATTCAGATCAGCTTTCTTATTATTCGGTATCCATATAAGCAATGCGCTAGGCTTCCGACCCTATTCTAAACGACAGTTTTACATTCAGATAAGGAAGGTTTGACTGTGTGTGCTTTTATATCCCCGTAGTTTTATGCTTTCTTTCAAGTGTTCCATAAATCGGGAGTAAACGTCTTTATTAGAAAACTTTTTTTTTCTTGTAAAAAGGTGATTGAACTACGGGACCAATTCTGTTGGAAAGGACCCAGGCAGAAAGGTTGCTAACCAAAATTCTTTTGTAAATGAGAGATAAAGAGATCCTTTGCCTTAATTGGACACCCTGATAAACCCTAAGCTTGAAAATTGAATCTTTCATGTATTGCCCACACAGGGACGTTAGCCGTAAAGGGAAGCAAGGTTGAACTTTATAGATAGACCACTTGCCCTCAATTCGCATTGTACTCATTGAAATGCGAAATAATAAGAAACATTTCTTTTTTCCCCTATCTACACTTTCCTTTCTAATGGGGGGATAGAAAATAATTAGTTTTGGAGCTTAACATGTCTAGTAAATGGTTTAGGGATTAATCATAAACATAAACAAGTGTAAGTGCCATTTCGCATAGTATTGAAGAAACACTGTGGGGAAAAATAAGAACATTTTAAGATGTATAAGGATTAATAAATTAAATAGGAAAGTGCTACTCAGCGTTCGAAGCTGTGACGCAAGCAGGTATATACGTTTGAATGATGCATATTTTTTGTATTAGCAATGAGCAAATATGTTATGTTTTGTCTTTCCTTGACTCTATGTTTTCGATGTCATCCAGAAATGCAGTTTGTGATAACAGCTAGATGACATATTTTGTTTTCATAAAACGTTGCGACGTGTATTCGGCTTTTAGTCGACGTAACGACGTCTGTCGACCAATTTTCCAACCTTTCTCAAAAGGTGTGGTTGGTTGTTTTTTTTTCGCAGCAACCAACTCGCAACGCTTATTTAACGTTTTTGGCATAATCCTGGGTAGGCGGCGGGATTTGGTTGTATGTGAAAATGGAAATAACCTCTTTTTCTCGACGCCGTATAGAAATCGGAGAAAATCGACCACCAAAAATTAGTCATAATAGATTTTTTTTACCAAAATACGCCAAAATGCTGATTTAATCATGCGAATCTGGTGCAAGCTTTTTATCGCCTACTTTTGGAAAATAGGCATGATAAATGCATATTCTAACGCACGAGACGACGAAAGGGCAGCGGGGGGTGGGGGCGGGGGGGCACTTTAATGGAAGGGCGGCCTTGATATTTCAGGAATGCCAATTACCCCATGTCTTTGTAACGACCTTTTCCAACGTCAGTCCAGCGTCGGGGCAAAGCCATTGCTTCAACTTTCATATACAACCAAATCCCGACGTTGATGCGACGTCTTGTCTCGAAGACCATGCAACGTCACATGTTCACTGGGTTGTGGAAAATGCGTTCCTGTTTACGCAGTGGCGAGTAAATAATAGATATGAACACCGGTTTCTTCAACAGGAAATAACAAAATTACAGAGCAAATATGGAACATGCCCGCCGTTTGACAGGGGTCTAATAACGAATCTGGCAGCCAGTTTTATACACGGATATATATCTCCTTCAGGTTCTAAAATGTCATTTCGAATCTTGAAAAGATATCAGCGTCAATATAGTTTTTATTTGCCCCTTCACCCCTATTCAGTATATGTGGGGATTTATAAATCCTTCTTTCATCCTGTCTACTTAATGAAGTATAAGCAAAGACATAAACTTTTTACGATATATTTATTCAGGAAGGTCGTCTTTGAGACTCGTGTGTATTTTGGGAAGTTTGGGAAAATATTTTCTTTTTTAAAAGAGAAAAAGGGTGGAAAACATTTTACAACCCTCCCGTTAATATCTACAGATCGAGAAAGCCATTGCGACATCGAAGCATGGTTTTGTTTTAATCGTAACAAAAAGGCTGTTGGAAAAAATAACACTTTCGAAGATATAATGGTAACCTTGGGGGTAAAAGAAAGGGTTTTAACCCTTCCTTTTCTCCTCAAGAAATGCCCTATTGATTTCAGCACATATGTTGCGCTTATTGCTTGGGTGTGCATTGTATTCCCTAGTAATTTGGCCAAAAATGAAATAGGGAATTGGGTTGCAAGACTCCAGACTTATTTGGGAGTATAAAGGGCTTAGGGAGTTAGAATTGCGTCTGGGAGAGATCCTTTCCAGCTTTTCATTAGCCTCGCTATTGATTTCTCGTCCTTAACCACAGTAGCCCTAAGACTTCGTAGACACCCTAACTATTTTTTTAGGCAAACGTAATTAAAAACAATGCAATAATGCGAAAACAAGAAAAAAAAATAATAAAACAGTTTCCTAAGGTGAAAGAATTAAAACAAGGCAATAATATGCACTAGTTCTTGCAGGGAATTACGTTTGCTGATAGTGTGATGGCCAACTATGCAGCCTTTTTATGGTTAGCCTTTTTTTACAAGGAGTGTAATAACCAAGTGCACAAGGTGGGATCCGGACTCTATCCTATCCGGAGATTCTTAAGTGGCCATTAAGCAACACTGTCGCAAACCTGTTTGTAGAAAAACTATATACTTGACAGGCAAAGACCCCTCCACATCTTGGACTTTGGCATGTCATTGTCTGATTAGTTTCGGAAAAAATTCATTTGCCTTTCGGGAAAGACTCGATTGACGTAATACCTATCGTATAGATCAACCACGTTTCCGTACATTTTAAATAGTTACCAGTTGTTGGCGATATTGTACTTTGATTTATTAGATATGTAATGTGACACTCCCATTCCAAACGCCCACCAAACCAGTCCAGGTATGACTTTAGGTATAAATAAATAAGCATTTTGCCCACGTGAAACAAAACTGACAAATCCTGTGCAATCGAAGACGCTTTCATAAGCCGAAAATTTAAATACGTTGCAAAAATACAAAAAAATAGTCCATTCTGGTGCTGATTAAGTGAAATGCTGCCGATAGTTTTTCAGACTTCAGTTCTAGATTAAACTGGCCCTGTTGCACTTAGAAAACTTTATAATGATAAAATCGTGTTCTTATTATTATTTCATATCCCTAGGGAAATCATTAATTAAAAATTAATAACAAAAATGGAATTGTGGGTAGAGACCTTAAGTATAACGTTATATTATATGTTATAAGTTTTACAATTAATACTTTTAACATCCGGGACACGAAGCTCGAGTATATTACCCCAGTCTTGTGCTATGTGCGTCATTTCGTGAATAATTGCAATTATTGGTTTAAAGGTGACGTTTTATTTATATGTTCGTTGCTGAAACTTTTTTTTTTTTTCTAACAGAGGCTCCCGAAAATTAGATCAATAGCTTTAAAAAGGACATATAAATAATAACACGCCCTATACACAATAGCAGCGTGCCATTGGTGTATTTAGGGTTAGTATTGTTAGGGAACAATGCAAGGAAGAAAGCACAGTTAATTATCCCCCGTGGAACGGAGGGATATAGTTTTGAATTTTTCGGTCTGTTCGTCTGTCTTTCCGTCTGTCACGCTTCAGTTTCACGCGCCTACAGGCCACATTAATGGATGGATTCATTTCAAATTTTGTACACGGCTTCTCTGGATCCTTCCGCAGTGCAGTGACCAAGAATTTTTTGGATAAAAAAATGACAAAATGGCGGACTTTTGAAAATCAGCACTGGACTTAGCGCATATACGGCAGTCTCATGCGCCTACAGGCCTCGTTGATAGATGGATTCGTTTCAAATTTTGTACACGGCTTCTCTAGACCCTTTCGCAGTGCAGTGACTAAGAATTTTTCGGATGGGACTTAAATTGACAAAATGGCGGACTTTTGAAAATCGGTACTGGACCTACAGGTCGCATTGATAGAGGGATTCGTTTCAAATTCTACCCACGGGTTCCTTGGGACCTTCCGCAGTGCAGTGACAAGAATTTTCTGGATGGGACTTAATTTGACAAAATGGCGGATTTTTCATAATCGGCACTGTACTTAGCTTACCTACGGCAGTCTCACGCGCCTACTGGTTAACGAATTGATTCGTTTAATGCTAGACACTACGTTTACCTATCCTTCCACTTTTAAATTTTGCGTAGTCAATACGCAACAGCCTTGCACACACATACCATATCGCACACGGGAGATAGACGTACTCCTCGAGACGTAGTCAAGTTGTCAGGAAAAGTGAAATGGAATCCAGAACAATTCCAATACATCCTTCGAACGTTACTGGCTCGCAAAGTGTTAACTAGACCCGGTTTTTTACGTCAAGGTTAAAAATACGACTTCAGAATGTTTACACTTCCGAGGGAAGACCCAAATACACAGCAGGATAAACTATTCTTTATCTTACACATCCTGTCTAATTATGTTTTCTACATTCATTTCGCTTTTTTTAATTTATTGATTTTTTGTAGTGGGATATAGACTGGTACAGCGGATTATGAGCCTTTGGTGTTAGCTATTGGGTTATTAAACGGAACATCAGATTGAGTCAAACTCTCTGTAGCGAACACCTTGTCCGACTAAAATGCCAGTTATACGGAGGTGTTCACTAAAGACAGGCGAATTTCTTAGTGTTCACTGATCAGATGTTGTTCTCGAAAAAGAGGAGCGCACTAAAACAAGTTTAACTGCAGTTTGTTTTGTAGTTATCTTATATATCCAGAGATATTGTCATGTATACAAAAGTGCAAAACACAAAAAGATAACTTCTTGATAAAGAACTGAGCCTGGTGAAAGGGAATTAAGTAAGCTAGATGAGGGAGGGGGGTTAGTTACAACCCCTCCTCACCCCTTCCACATGCACAGTACACTGCTGAAATTGATTGAACAAAAACGTTTTAAATACTCTGGAAAATGAACTGGCGGGGGTGTTGCCCTGTCTTTCTCCACAAAACAAGCTTTGACATTTCTTTTCTTACTTTCATGTGAGTCTAGGGCGTTGCCACGCATATTTCTGGGAGATCGTAGGATTGGGTCTTGGAGGTCACCAAATCATTACTTTGCTTGATATTAATTTTATTTTAAATAGGAAATCATGTTACTTTTTTTAATAGATCATATGTTATGAAAGCACAAAAGGGTTGATTATCGTGGGCTGTGTGTAAAATCATATTTCACCACGATTGTACAGGGCTGCCTCGCAATAACAATACAGAAATCACGGCGGGGGAGACTTGAGGGATTGTAGACAAATGAAGGGAGGAAAATGTATCTCCCTTGATGGAATATTTATTAATTGGATGGAATTACAGAGCACTTTGACTGAAAAAAAAAACACAATAACACGAGAACATGTGTGACACATTGACAAAAAGGAAAACAGTGAGCTGAACATGGGATGTGTTTGTTAAGGATATGTTGGGAGTGATATTATAATTTTATAAACTCTAAAAAAAAATAAATATCAATACATCACAGGTGGGAGAATGAAGATAAATGTCGCATTCATATGTTGGGAAGGAAGGATGCTATTTTTCGACATATCAGTTTATTAAAATATTGTTTTGGAAGACCAAATTGGTCTTCACTTGATAAGGAAACTGGCTTCATGTGGATGAAGTAGACAAGTGACATTCACACCCAAATGTTACACCATTATGTTGCACTTGCGCCAAAATGGGGCATGGATAGTTGCACTTGCACCCGAATATTACACATTTGCTCAAAACCGAGATCTGTTGCTTTGATATAACTTCGAATAGGCGTCAGACGACAGAGAGGTAGTATGTTACTGCTGATTAAGGAGGTTGATTTTTTTGTTGTCCTCTCGCCTCGAGAATATATACCTGATGGTATTAATAATATCGTCGCCCCCTCCCCCGCCCTTCCCCCGCCGCCGCCCCCCCCCGCCCTTCCCTTCACACGCAGACACGGACACACGCCCGCGGAAAAATGCTTCAGACAAAGGCGATGTGGGCGCAGAGCATGGCAAAAAGTGTGCGTAGGGTGGGGCTGGGGGCGGGCGCTTAGCTTAGAGGGAAAGAGGGCAGGGAAACAGTTCCAGGTTTGGCGCAAGACTATTAGCTAGAATAAACTTTTTTACAACTGGTGTGAATCATCACGAAAAGAATCACATTTCATGGTTAGTGTGGGTTTGGACCAAAGGTCGTGCTTAACATTGACTAAAATGAAGTTTGTTTCTTTTCGTTTAGAACTGTCGCCGACGTATGCTTTATGGCAGGTGTCAGTTTCTGAGTAAAAGAGAGTGAAAATTTTCCCTGGTTGTAATTAGTTGGAACAATTCTCTGTGATTGCCTGTGATTGGCCAACTTTAGGCACCGCAGATTCCTGACAGTGCACACGCACGATGTCCACCCGATACATCTTGTCGCCATTTCGCTATGCCGCCATATGTCTCGCTTTGTTCTCATTGGCCAAGTGCCTACCGTCGAGGGAGTTGCCGCGTATAAAAATCACACTTTTTTACGCTTTATTCATTAACTGGTGCCATGCAGCATAGGGAACAGCAACATTAAGTTGTTTCAGAGACCAAATTTTTACCCACCTCAATCCCCATCCTCCCTAATCCTTACATAAGCGTATGCATACCACGTTTGCTTGTACGCCCAGCCCCCAACACTTGTATAGCGTTCTAATGTATAGCTTGCAGTCTTGCCACCCTCCCCCTACTTCCTCAATTACCTCGCTAATGTTGTGCGAGTTATATTGTTGTTATGGTTATGTTGCACACTCCCGTTATCGTGTTTAATGTATAAGTTACACCCTTGCCAGCCCCTTTCCTGTTGTCCCTGCTTTGTTTTATTAATTGCGTAGAAGGTATATCTGTATCACGTTTTCTTTTTTTTTTTTTTTGTACCCCCCACCCCAGCTCCCATCCCACTTCCTTCTCATAGCGTTGTTGTTATGCACAAGTTACTCTTTATTATATAGTTTTGTTAGTGTCGGACTTTTTTGGCACCTTAAGTGACTCCGCTTTGCGTTATTTGTATCTTTCTGTGTAGTTCGATCGAGACAAAAAGCAGCGGAAAAATACAGTGTACCAAAAACATTTCTACTTTATAATCGAGTTCAACTGACTGTTCTTTGCCTGATTCTGTGCTAGAGACGCGAGTAAGTTATTTGGACATCGTCACTGGGTGGAAGTTCCAACCTTTCAAAAATGTCTTAGCACTTCCGATCTCTTAGATCCAGTGCCATTTAAAAAAGATGATATTTGTTCATACGTGCATATTTGGACTTTTATGCGACCGGATTAAATATTTTATCGATACCTTAGGCAAAATAAGTTTCTTTGCAGGTGTTTTTTTTTTCTGATATTTTTCAAGTAAAATGGAATTACATTGGATACTTTAAATAAACGGAAGCTGGCAATTCTTACATGAAGAATACGCTGTTTATGTATTTTAGGAAACAACTCGCAGGAAAAAAGAAAAACAGCAGCGTAATTCACAGGGACGAGGAAACTCCGATGGAAAAGTTCGAAAATCCACCAGTTTTGTAAATTATAAGGTAACGTCTTTGTTATTTAACTTTTCTTTTCTTATCACTGTCTCAGTTTTTTCGCATATACAACTCTTATCTCCTTGAAGTCGTGCGTTTTCAATGTCACAAAAAAAAATTAACGTCACCAACTATAAACACGAGGAAGTTATGTCTGCTCAGTCTATATTTAGACAGTCTAGGGTATGTTGAAACTGTGGAAAGAGGGGAAAACAGAACTATACAGGTAGTTTATTTTATGGATACGATACCTCAAGGAACACAATAAAGACCATTTCTGAGAGGCGCGGCCCCCGGCGTGGTTGGTTCGAGATCTGGCTTTCAACCAACAGTCTTTGCTCTCCCACCTAACAGTATCCGGTTAAAACAAACAAGTGTTAGACTTCCACGTATAATTTTACTTTCTTTTCTGGATAATTTAAGTTGGCTTAGTCAGGGGTTGTATAACATATGTTCCTGTTATTCATTACACGTTTTAATCAATTGGTACAAGCGGTTTTCATAAAAAATGTAGCAGCAAACCTTAATAAATAAAACCACAGCAGCGGATTACATTACAGTCGACTTCTGACCCATCCCCCGTGCATCGTTATTAAATATTTTGAAATCATGAAAATTAATCACTGCGTTATCAGTATGCTGTGTGAGACATTCCAAGCTTATTTATTTCGTTGACTAATTAAATGATTTACATCAAATGTCATCATGCTATTGGTACGCAGGGATATTAACACACATATGCGCTCGGCATCTTTGGTTCCCATAAGGGATAGATAAAAGGGGCTCAGGGGAGGAAGGGTTAGGGCCCAGAAAGAGGGGCACATATGGGGCATGGTTACATCAATTGCCATCACTGCTGCATGATTTACATACAAGGAATTTCCACGATTCTGTACCAAGGAGTCTGACAGGATCTCTCACGAATTGTAAGACAATAGATGTGAAAGTCAAACGTTGACATCATCGGGTAATCTTTCCTTTCCTGTGTGTGTGTGTGTGATTTTTTTTAATATATATTATGAGGTGTATTTATTCATGAAGTCTTTTTCCTTGTTGTGTCTTTAAATAGAACTGTACCACTCGTTCCTGTGTTCTCCCGGTCAATGAGATCTCCCACAAAATTTAGAAAGACTTCCTGGTCCGTCACTAATGTTCGAGAGATATTTCTCCTTACTTCAGTCACGGACACGTATATAAGTTGTTGTTCGACTTCCACACTGTCATTGTCTGGTTTTGGATAGGAGGAGAAAGTGGTAACACTTCAAAACATTATATTACAGCTTGCAAAAAAAAGGATGAATTTGCATCTGCGGTAAAATGACTGTGGATTCATGTGTATGTTAAACTTTTTGCAGTTCAATAAAGAATGCATAAAAGGCAGGCATTAAAAAGGCTGGGAATCAAGCGTTTATTTTTCAAGCAGCTGGGACAAAAAATGATTTTTATCTAATTCCATTTAATTACAGCTTTTTTATAATTAAGTAAAGGATATACGGCAATACCGTGTGTTAGCAAAAATCTTTCTTGGTCCATAGAAGTCTCTGAATGTATAATCTATAATCAGGCTAAGGCTTGTTCTTATAGCAGAATAAACTTTCAGTTTGAGCTGTTCGTTCTTCTGGTGACAAACTGTTCACACATGACAATAGTTATTCGTTGGTAGCTGACTTTCTAACGAAACCGAGCATGGGAGACACTGGTGTGAGGGAGGAGAGGGAGGGGGGGGGGGGGGGTAGTAGGAATAGATCCTTAAAATGTCTTCATCGAGATGAACCGTAAAACCACAAACAGGAAAAGATTTTCTGTATTGTAAAACAAAAAATACTTAATCGGAAGAATGCATCTGAATGAGGATTGTTGTCATTGAACATGACTAATCCTAAGATGATCAGGCTATGGAATAACTTAAAACACACACACACACACACACACACACACACACACACACATATATATATATATATATATATATATATATATATATATATATATATATATATATATATATATATATATATACATATATATATATATATATATATATATATATATATATATATATATATTAATGAATTGTGTGGCTAAAACCGATGTTCTTTTTTTCAGACCGGGAATAATCAGAGAAGGGAAGGTGAATCGGAGATGGGGACAGTTCAGGAGAAGAAAGCCCTTATACGACTCATCCAGGAAAATCTGGTGCATGTCATCAAAACAAACTCCATTTATGGGGAACAGTTTGAGCTGGATGGAATTATTTGCATATCAGGTATACCTCTTCTGTTTATGCAGTGTGTAGTTGGGAGTCTGCCAATCTTTATTCGATTATACACATACGAATTGTGTGCGGATTTCTGTGTAAAAATGGATTTAAAAAAGAAAAGCCCTTCATTGAAAATCATATCTACAGAAGACTCAACCCCCAGGTCTTTCTTAAAACCATCCTGGAGGCCACTCTGCAAACACTACCCCAGCCTAACCTCTTTCCACTCACTTTCGGTCTCGGTCTCCAGGATGTCCCGAGGGGAAAGTTGTAAAGTCTTGTGTCCTTTTCATTCTCATGTTTCATCTGGACTTGAGGATATTAAATTCTGCTTGAATTGCAATTCGAACAGGCCACTTTGAGGATTCGTTTAACCTGAAACTGCTTTAAGGCTTAATTCGGAAAGAAAACTAAGCCAACATCGGAAATCTGCATCGAAATTTGCGGGTCGGGATTTTAGTACATTTGACAAAAAGGGAGAAATTTATGACGGCAGATTTCGAGGCCATTTCAGCATTGGTGCCATGTCGCAGTTGATGATGTCGTGTAAAGCGTTGCCAATTCAGACTTCATACACAACTGAGAAATGTGCTCATTTTGCTGGACATGCAGTGTATAACATTTAAATAATTACAAGCAAAAAACCTAGATTTTAGGGAATTGTTCATATTTTCAGCTTCCTAGACTAAGAGGACATATAAACGTTCATTGGTATCTATCACGCCACACCATACTTGAAAAAGTCCATAGTATTTTAACCTTCAGTTTTGTAGGGATAATGATCAACTTAAAAAACATGGGAGGGGATCGGCGCCTTTAGTCGAATATCAATGAAATTTGGCCTGCCTAATTTATCGTTTCTGACAGATACCATTTAAAAATGGCTGCAAAAAAGGAAGTTGGGTTTGATTGGCATAAATTAAGTCTTTCCTGTGGATTGTATTTACGTTTGCGTCAAGATCCGACGTGTCCATTCCTGTTATTATATAGAATTAGAAAAAGGCGTCTATTTACCTCGCTTTATGTATTCTATAAGACGGGGATATATTTCATCGATAAGAACGAAGTAAATTATATAATGCACAAAAGGAAAGGGTACATTAATTGGAAATCGGTGTATTTAGGGTTTGACAGGTTGGCTATTTAATTCGTAGTTTTTTAGTGCAGACAATGCAAAAAATTGCGGGTATATCAATTGAATGAAAGAAACAGTCGTGCTTTGATAAGAAAATTTGCATGGAAATAAACAAGTTCTGTAAAGTTACAAACATCAAGTAGATAATTTCTATGTTTCACAGCGACCCCTGATTTTAGTAAGCTCACAGACGGACGACCAGTTCCCCAGTTAGCCTTTCTGAAGTAATTCGCCTGAGCACCAGATAAATAAGTTAATAAAAAAAACAAACCAATGAAATAAAAAACGATAGAAATGTATCACGTTAGAAGAGATCCGTGAGATGCTAAACAGTTCGCGCTCTTTTCACACCGTGATCTAAGGTTTTTCTCGATATTTTTACTTATATCGTACATAAGCTAAAGCCACGCCCTTTTACACTGATACGTGTTTTAGTAATTATAAGTAACCCGAAATTGTAATATCTGGAGCATCTGGATTTCTCACCCCTTATAATAACTCACCAACCTTTATACAGCCCCAATTGACTGCAGTTAAATCACAAACGTACCAATGAAAAGTAGTCTTTTTCGGCTTTTTTTTTAATTCATAAAAAAATAAAATGAATAAACAAGTCGGTAATTTCAGTAATTTCTTTTTAAAGTACTTATTGATAATGCCCCTTGGTGTTAAATCGAACCGACCCGATGATCTTGAAGAAACTTAACAGGTATTTCGCTGATGAGTCATTCCACAATCCTCTTCCACGCTAACACCCACTAGGATTCATGCAGTTTCAAATTTACCCATCAGCAGCAGCAAATAAAAAAAATCAATCATGCATGAATTTATGACAGTAAGTTTTTAATGAATAACAAAAAAAAAATGATGACTACGAATCAGAACTTGGTAACTTGAGGCTGTGTGAATCTGGTCCACAAAATGAGAGGGAATCGTGACTCCCACTTTTTGCGGAAGACAAAAAAAAAGTACGTTCATCACCACCGAATCTTTATTATTATTATATATATATATATATATATATATATATATATATATATATATATATATATATATATATATATATATATATATATATATATATATATATATTTTTTGGGGGGGGGGTTGAACTGTGAATGCGACATAGCAAAAACAATAGCAGTGACCTGTAAGTGCGACGAAGCAAGCACATAAATCAATAACAAAGGAAAGAAACTTTGATCCATAACCAATGTTTGTTTCTTATCTGTGTTTTTCACAGGTCAGAGAGAAGGTCAGGAATTAGTGGTGAAACTTCATGAAAGATTTGGTGGTGGTCCAACCGCACAGGCAAAATTTCCTCCCAAGCACGATTTAGACTCGGAAAACAACAACCGTCGTTTAGACCTGTACAAGGCTGGCTACCATGCGGCCCACAATAGCCTTTTTCCCGCCAATCCTCCACCGTATTTGCCAATGAATGACTTTGAACCAGAGATGCTTGATTTACGTACAAACAACAGTAGAAATAACGACAATAGATGCGACATATCAAAACCCGCCGAGACTGGCTATTCCAGCCCGGCAAAGCGCTATAAAGTCGATGGTGTCCCCATTTTCGAGTCATCAAAATCGAATGAAAACGAAATGGAGAGATCCTACTCCTCAAATACCAGTCCATCACTGGATGACCAGGTGGAAAATCTATCGACAAGTGCGGCGAATTCGGAAGATGGCGGCTCCGTAGCAGCATCCCCAGACAAAGGCCAGTATCTAGGGAAGGCGCCATACCTGGCGTCACCATACCATCTCCAGAAGAAGACGCCACTGAAGCAGGAACGCTGGACGCCCAGTACGCCACTGCCATCCGTTCCCGAGTGCCGCCAATGTGGCTTCACGTTCGAGTCATTCGAGGTGCTAAGCGATCATAACGAAGCTGTCCATAGCGTGTTCACGTGTCAGCATTGCCATAAAACATTCACTTCGCGGTCCAATCTGGAGCGTCATTCGCGTCTACACACTGGTTTCAAACCATACGTCTGCGCCATCTGTGGAAAGGCCTTTTCACGGAAAGATCATCTATCAAACCACTCCGCCAAACATGCCTTCAAATGCGGAAACTGCAACAAGCGCTACGCTGATAAACAAAGCCTTGCTTCGCATTTTACTTATGAGCACGAGGCGCTTTTGACGAATACATGCGAGTTCTGCAACAAAGGTTTCTCTAGTCTAGAAGCTTGTGAAGAACATGTGAAGACCCATCCGCAATATCAGGCGGTGCAGAGAGCGTATCAAAACAAGCCAATCGAAATAACACCGAGTAAGAAATACAACTGCGAATCTTGTCGATTCGTCGCTCAGGAGCGCATCACACTCATCAAACATCGTCTACTACATATCGACGGCCAACGCTGCTATACATGTCTGTCCTGTGCCAAGATGTTCAACGACCCACTGCAGTACGATGAACATATGCTGACTCACGATGGCCAGCTCAATATCTACGAGTGCTGCATCTGTCGTCAGATCTTCCCCACCCTAGATGTTCTCCAGCGACACGAGGTGATACATCTAAATGAAGACCTAAGCGAGCTTATGACTGCTAGTTTGCCTTGTCCACATTGTGATAAGGTGCTGAAAAGCATGCCTGCTCTCCAAGAACATATCTTACAGCATGCCCAGAGTCTTGCCAAGAAGCACAAATGTCTCTACTGCAACATGGGATTCAGCACGTATGCTGAATTATGCCGCCACATGGACGAACTTCGCCACTACCCTCCTGACCCGAGGATGTTGTTTAGCCTGAGCATGCCACAGCCATTTGGTGCCTTTGATTCGCGAAAATTTGCCGACCTTTTTACTCAAGGCCACAAGAACGCAAGCCGTGATTTAATACTCGGTGATCGCTTAGTTTCTAAACCAGAAGAAAAACGTGAAAGCGTAACTACTCAACGCCAGCCGTCCAACGAAAGTAGTCATCAGGATGAGGGGGAGAAGAACAAAGAGATTAGGGTGAACGGTGAGATTCAAAACGAACCCAACGCTGAAACTAATGGGAAACTAGACGACGACCTTGAAAATGACATTGGGAGTGATATTGAAGTGGTTGAGCCGGAAGCACCGGAAGATGACGTCACAGCCAATCAAGCTCGTGCTGATTCGTTCAATGCCGATTTCGAAGTCAATGAAAACAAGTCAAATGCTATCGAGGTTGGTGAAAATAAAGATTGCAAAGAATCATCAACCATTCAGAATCAACCATTGAAGAGTATGCTATGTAATAAAAACAGCAATAATTCTGTAGAGGCCGAGATACGATCGAGGGAAGAAGACAAATCAGGTGACGTGAAAGCGGCTCCTCCGCCAGCTGAGAACAACGACATGCCAACGACAAACGGCATAGACGCTGTCGCTCCAAGCATGCTTCATAAAAACGTCAGCGATAGAGCCCGTAAGCGGAAAGGCCCCAGTCCTGAAAAATACGTCAACGATGGAGAGCCAATGGACATGTCCTTGAATGAGTATTACGACAATTACGACATGGAAAGTCTGACTTCGGAAAATTCCAACCCTGCTAACTTTACTGATGGTTTCCCATCGAGCAATGCATTCCATAATCATTTGCCTACTTTGTTGCAACGCGGCTCTCCTTTGCTATCGTCTGAAGCCAAACTTCAGATGCAGATCCACAGTGAAAGGAAGCGAGAGGTCTCTAGAATCACCCCAAATAAGATGTCGGTGGATATACCACCTGGGCCATGTGTTTGCTCAATTTGCCAAGTGACACTAGCGAACTTTCAGGCCTTAGAACAACATTGCTTTGCCGAACATAACCGTTGTCCGTGCATGTTTTGTCCGAAGACTTTTGCGCAGAAAGCAAATCGCGACCGCCACGTTTGTTTACACACTGGTGACAAGCCCTATGAATGCCCAGAATGCGGAGAGAAATTTTCGCGCGGCGATAAACTCAAACTGCACCGAGTGCGCACTCATAACATTTCTAACAACCCCACAGGCTATGGAAAACGAGATTCCCTCACACCCAGTCGGGATTGGGTCATCCCAAGCCCATCAACCAATCAGAGCGAAGCTGAGAACTGGGGCCTGATGCGGGAGGATGGCGGTGCGCTGGTACCAGGTGGCGGCGAATGGATGGTGCAAGAAAATATCCCTTATTCAGCTGTTTGACTATTTTAAATATTGCTTTCAAGTTGTGCATTATTATATATTTCTATATTTCAATATTCTGTATCTTATTTATATTAGTGTATTTATTACGATTCTGGATGTTGGCTTGATTAACCGCATAGTATACACTTTAACCATTTTTGTTTATTCAACACCGCACCGTTGCTATAGTTACATACAATCAATTGATAGGAAAATTCATCTGGCGATAACTCGATGTCAGAACTTTCCGAATTTAACAGCTTGGCTCCACGCTAATTTGCCAGAAAAAAAAAAACACTTTTGCAGTTATGTTTTATTTTTTTTCCAAATTAAATTCATGCTCTTACGTCATTTGCAGAATTGAATATTCGCTCTTTTATTTCTAAAGCACTGGGGGAGCTTTAGTATCAGTTGCAGCTGTAGTTTGGAAAGACTAGCGTTTCCAGACCAGCTCCGAAAAACAGGAATAGGCGAAACAAGGCGATATGAAGTTCAGGTTAACTTGGACTTAGTCGTTCTTTTCATATTGGCAGTAAAAAAAATGCGTAATCGGTTAGTTTATGAAAATCGAATTGTCTGCCAGATCGCTGTTAGTGTGTGTGTTCAAAAACATTTGTTGGGTTAAGCCTTGACGAGTCTTTGTCAATCCTTGTTCGGCTCATTGTTATTGAGGTGTATAATGCATGTAGGTACAGGAAATAGGCATAGGAGTAGTTATCTTAAAGTAATTTGAGTATTTATTTGTTGTATGCTAGAGTTTGATTTGATGTCATTGCACTTTGATCTATTTTAGTAATTGCGTGAAAACAGCTCCATTTAGGAGCTATCAATATGTACACAAAATTTGTTGCGTCACCAACCCAAAGCCCCTGATCCCGCTTCCACCCCACCCCACCCCCACCCCCACAGTACTTACCTCCTTTATGGATGAGATTGTTCGATAGAGCGAGCAATAAGTGAGATAAATGAAGTGCCCTTTTTTTTCTTTTTCGTTGCGCGTGTTTGTTATTATTTGCCTATTTCTTTGCATTTATAGAAATATGTATGTCTTGCCAAAAACACGACTCTAGCTATGATATATGAACCGTATTTTGGACGTTGTAATCAAAAAAGTATTCAAGTCGTTTCTGAAATTAACGTTAGAAATTGCAATTGGAAATATAATTTAAAATGAGTGTCTTTGACAGTAAATGTTTTATAGCGCACGGGTGCAATGCTGAAAATTCCAAGAGTTACGGCCTATAAATACATCTACATCTATATTAAATCAAAATAAACGTGTGATCTCATTTCAATTTTAGTCTTGTTGATTAATGCGCTATATATTAAATATCACAGAATATTTATTGCAGTTGATAAATCACCAGTACCTTTTTAATTAAAAAAAAAAAAATTCTTTATTTGTTCTGTTTGTACTATTGTGCTTAAATATGCTAACATTTGTTATAGTTGTTATTGATTTTAAACACATTTCATTAAAATTGCACACTTAGTTCTTATTTCAAACACAGCGTGGTTACGTTCATGTTTAATTCACAAATGAGCTGATGTAAAATCTAGCTTTAGCGCATTGTATTTTTTTCTGCTTTTTTTTCTTCTTTTTGAAATTATAGTAAAGTGTAGAACTTAGTAAGTGCTGTGATACGAATTAAGTGTTGCATAGGACATTTTCACATATATCCTGACTTTCTTGGTTTGAACATTTAAGTTTTCAGTGAAAATTCTCTTTAAAGTAACTGATGAAATATACCTTTTTTTTTTACAAAATTGAGACGTATGCTTTTCTCAATGATAGCCAGCATTCTACATATCAGTGAACTTGATTTTCATTTTTTGTTTATTAGTTTTGTGGAATTTGATGTTGTAAAGATACCCGTGCCATACAAAAAAAACTTTTGTACCGAATCTGTGTAACAAAAGAGTTTGATTTCCATTAAAAAATACACCATTTCTGTTTCATATAATTTGATTACTTTATAGAATTTCTTGTTTGGAAAATTCAGCTATATATTGCAGTGTAATAGTACTGCAAGTGCATTTTGTTTCTCTACAACATACGATGTTTTTGATAGAAAGTTTAAAAAAACTGTAAATTTTTTTCTGTCTGTGTTACTAAAAAAAACTCTGTCCATATTTATACTGGGGCAAAAAGGCAGAGGCACGCTTGATATTTTGAGTTTTTTTTTCAATAACGTCACAACACCTGTTCTCAGAGTTAAAACAGTATAACACTTGCTTGAAAAATATTCCTTAGTCAATTTCGTGCTTAGTTATATCATACAAATAAAGTTAATGAAGAGTTAAAAAATGAGATTTTATGTAAATTAATTAAACATGACTAGGCCCTAGTTCTATGAATAGATGTAATCATCATTTTTATGCAAGTTCAGGGGCGAATAGTCCCCGGAAAATTGTCATTCCTGAAGTTAGAAAGGCGTAGATTCCCAGAGGTCGGTGCCAGCGTAAATTTGTTTTTAAATACTGGCATGCCTCAGAATCGTTTGTCACATAAACTACGCTTGCATTGTTCCCATTCAATGTAGTAAAATGCCTGCGAGTAAATTCAGATGCATTTGTTGTTTGTTAATGGTTAATTTACCAGGCTAAAATGCCTACGGTCACATGACTGTTCATTAACATAAATGCTGTCAGAACTGGTTTGTGAATGCAATATATATATATATATATATATATATATATATATATATATATATATATATATATATATATAAACACGATGCCTGAATTTCCTTATGAAACCTATAACGTTTAAAAAAAGGAGAAGTTAACATTTTAAAAGCACGGCTGCCTGCAAAATGTTACATAATTTGGGTAAATGCTGTAATTTGATTGGGTGATTGCTAAATAAATAATTTTTAAATTTTGACCGGAACGATAGCTATTCCAGTTATAATAAAAACAGCAGTTAAATTGTGTACCAAGACATATATTCGCTTATTTCGAGTCATCGTGACGATGATATTGACCCTTTTCGAAAGTGTTGACATCAAGGTCAACATTCTCTTACTGGTTAATACTACGTCATGTTGATTCCAAATAAGTCAATATCTGCTAGGTGTTACTCGATATTAATTTGAAAGGCCTTTAAAAAAACTGATAATTAGTTCCAGATTTCTGGGGGGTATGGAGAACAGTGCCTTTTCACATAAAATTCTAATAAACTGAAGCTATTGACTAAATCAATGAATGCAATATTGTTTAATTAGTATTAATGTTTATTGTTAAAAACTGATACAGTGTGTTTGGTAATGTCAAACGATTAATGGGCACGTATAGAGAAAGAAAGGAGTTTCATGCAACACGGACTTGAAAAGCTGAAGGTCAAAAAATGTTAGGCCATCATTTATATCAGAATGTTCACACCTGTTGGTTAGAGGTTTTTAAAGAAACGTAGGATTTTGACGGAAGTGTTTAGCGCCAGAAATTCGTACTTTTCTCATATACCGATATTAAAAGGCCTGTAACTTCAAATAAAGCAAAAAAAATTTTATCGCCTTTTGTAAATGTACTTTATTTCAAAATCTATAATCTTATTTGAACTTCAAGATATGGATCCATTTATTTGTCATTTTATTTATTCTCTAGACAGTTAATCAAAATAAAAAGAGTTGCATTATATCTCTCATTTTTTCAGAGTTTTAGTTGGAGATCTTTGGAGGGCGCAAAAGTGGCAGTTGTCCGTATACGTGTCCATGCGTGTCCGTATACGTGTCCATGCGTGTCCGTATACGTGTCCGTATCCGTGTCCGTGCGTGTCCCTATACGTGTCCGTATCCGTGTCCGTGGGCCAGTATATTTGTCGAACTTTTCGTGATTTCCTGCCATTTACAGAATGTGTAACATATTTGTATCAGATTATTTGAAACCCAAAATAAACAACAATGTCCCCAATTATCTCTAAATACTTAATACAGGCTTAATATAGATTTTTGTTCAATTCTGTCACTTCGTTCTGTAAAACGTATATGCGTATGTATATTCGTATATATTTTGCTCAGGTAACTCTTTCAACAAATTAAGAAATCAGTTTTAAATAAATAAATAATAATAACAAAATGACCTTGTCGCTTTCACGCTTATATATATCTCTCTCTACCGTAATGGGAGTAAAACTTTGGTGTCGTTTCAGCAGAAAAAGACATGTTCACAAGTTTCACAAGTTTTTGTCATATTCTGACCTTTTGAATATTTTGAATGACAAAAGAGAAGTTGTTTGAAACCAGTTGGAAATGTGTTTATCAAAAACACTCCTTGCAAATGGACATATTCTGGGCATATTTCCATACTAACTTCTATGGGAAAGGTCAACGTCAGTTGTCATGAAGCCAAAGTTGCCCGAGGTTTTAGCTGATGTGGAAGGATGGGTGTTGTCCGTAACAGAACAATTAATGGCTTGTCAGATGTATATATACATATATGTTTTACACAATCGGTTACCCAAGGTGTCTCATCTTTCTGTAGTAGTCGACAGTGTTGTACAGTCCAAGACCGGAAGTCGGACTAAACGCTGAAATGTATAAAATTTGTGTTTTCTGGCAACTGGAAAGTTGCTAGAAAAATGTCTCATTTATGAACCTCTCTTATTTGCAGTCGATGCAACACGGAACACAAATTCCTCAAAATCGTTTCCCGGCAGCCGAGAAGTTTGAAAGATATGTCAAATAACGCATTCCAAATAACTGCGGATATCTTCTTCCAGCCATTTTGAAAACAAAACGATAACATGGTAGCGGTAATAACTTCCAAAAAACGTCAGGACACCATACAAAAGTCATGGGATTTTGAAAATTGCATTACTCAACACTCGTCGGGTCAAAATTCAGGGTTCTTATTATTTTACAGATTTTCGCATAATAAAGGGTTAAAGAATCAACACGCGGGTTACGAAGCAAAAGAACTACCTAGCCCTATTAAGCCTAGCGACAAGGCAGTGCCTTGTTCATCAGATTTTTTTCCCACAACACAATCATATCCTAGCAAAAAGGGACATACAGACCCCTCCCCACAAAAACAAACAAACAATTTCGACACCCATCCCCCAAAACCCCCCCCCCCCCCCCCCCCAAAAAAAAAAGCAGAGCACATTCGGAGCCAGCCAGACAGCCCAGATAAACCCTCCTCTAGAGTATACCCCGGGGTATACTTTGTGCTAGTTTATTTTACACCTCGAGATAAAATAGAGCCTAGCCTATAGTATAGCCCCACTTTCAGAGTATACCCCCCCCTTCCCCACCGTACTCCGACTATTTAAAGTTCAGTATATTTCCACAAAGCAGTGATTGATAATACTCGGATAACACATGAAACATAGTTTAATCTTCTTTGATATGTTAATTGCAATGCTCGGATAATATATGAAACATGCTTGAATATCGTTTGATATGTTAACTGCAACGCAGTGCAATTTCGAAATGTATTGAATATCACTCTGTGATTGGATAATCTCATCACAGAGTAGAAATAGAGAACAGAAGGTTCAAGTACAGATAATCTCATAAAAGATAAGGCACTGGGCGGAAATTGCAATTACACATTGATGTTATAACGATGTAAATCTACCACAGTTTACCGTGAATAATCCCATCACACACCGACCTATAAATCCATAAAAGAAACGATCTTTAAATACAATCTCTACAGACTCCGGATAAATCCCGGATTTAACCTTCACCTACTCCGGATATTAGTATAAAATGTTCGCGTTCTTGCGTTCAAATCAACTCATCAGAAAACGAGAAATGGATGACAATACGTACAGAGAAATTCTTAAGTTCTACACATCAGTAGACCGAAAGTATCCGGACTGAATTTACCAAATCCAAGTCGAGAAACGAGCTGATGCAAAATCGAGGTTTCACCAGGGCTTGCGACCTTACAAAGTGGTAGATGGTGTGGTGATGCACGATGACAAGCTGGTTCTGGTCAGGAGCAAACTGGATGATGTTTTGAAAGCGCAAGCCTGTCGTGATAATCCAACATCTGGTGGCCATTTGGTCGCGACACCCCGTTCCTGTCCCAAGTAAAATATGAAGCCTCGTTACAAATGATTTAATCGACCCATTACAGGGATCCACATCTGGAATATAAATGCATTGTCGCTGTCACTGAACATTATTCCAAATGGACAGAAGCGAGTGGCATTCCAGACAAAAGTGCCAAATCAGTCGTGTGTCGTATGGGATGTATGGATTCTCTAATCAGTGACCAGGGAAGAGGGTTTGTGAATCATGTTGTTGACAAACTTTTGGTTCATCTCCAGACGCACCACCTTATATCATCTCCGTACCAGCGGCAGAGAATTGGTCAGCGAGAGCGCGACAACCAGACCCTGAAAACGGCTCTAGCAAAGCTTGTTAACGAACGCATCGACGATTAGGATCAGCTTAATCCCGGATTTTTATTTGCGTATCACATGTCCGTTCATTCTTCCACAAAGTGCACACTATTTGAGGTTATGTATGGACGCAAAGCTAAACTTCCTTTGAATATCACGGACTCAAGTATTAACGTCGATGTCGAACCGATCAATCCAGAGTTGGTGAAAAAGATGAATCACATCTGGGACGATATCACTGCAAAGACTGCCCAAAATATTTCGAACGGTCAAACGCGTCAGAAAATTTCCTACGACAAGCGTCACTACAGCGTAAGTGATATCCCAGTTGGCTGTCAAGTGTACGTAACAATGCTCACCGTATTCACCGAATGGGCTCCAAACTAGAACCGCGCTGCACTGAACCGTACAGAATCGTGGAAAACCTTCGGAAAGGACTTCACAGACCTTAAGGTGTACTCAGCTGAATCCGCGCCATGTGATTCCGCGTCTCCTGAATCCGCGCCATGTGATTCCGCGTCTCCTGAATCCGCGCCACGTGATTCCGTGTCTCCTGAATGCGCTCCATGTGACCCACTGCCAGCAAAGCGCCAAAGGCCACTGCGCTACTTGTCCCATTTCTACAACCGCCTAGAAGAACTGTTACATGGTTCTGGGTGTTCCGGTAACTAAGATTGTATATTATGGAAAGAGTGGATCCCTAACGCAGCCACGGCGTATGTACGTAATCAAGTGCGACGGAAACTGCTACTTTCGTGCGATCAGTGACATTGTGACATGAACAGAAAACTGCCACCTTTCAATTCGTGATAAAGTTGTTGGACATGTGATGGGACCCATTAACGCTTCACTGCAGAAATACCTTAGTTCCAATGTTCACGACTACCTCTAAAGTAGCGGGATGAATGGCAGTGGACCTTGGGCTACAGATGCGGAGATTCCAGGCTAGTCTTCTGGGATTTGATATAGTCGGAGACCAGCTGGACTGGATAACTTATCCTGCCTCTTTCCACAAAGACTGTACGACAAAAATGGGACTATATTTGCAAAACAACTCCGAGCATTTTAATTTAGTTACAGTTGGCAACATTCGGTGTGTACTAGTAGACGTTGTTAGTGGTGGTGGATATTAGTACACAAAGTCAGTTTGAAAGATCTGGCGGAGAGGGGGATATAAAATGGGCGCGGGGGGAGGCATATTTCAGTCCAGCTCAATTTATACCCCGGTGTATAAAATAGGCTAGCTCAATTTATACCCCGGTGCATAAAATAGGGTAGCCCAGATTATACCCGGGTATGAAGTGGTCAGGGGGGTATAGTCTGGGCTGTTACACCGGTGTTCGAAACACACAAACCCCCATGTAAATAACTTCCTCCCCTCTCGCCACCCCCTCCCCTGCCCTTGATTATAGTAAAAATGTGTCAACCTGCCTTTAACGCAAAGAAGCCCTACTTCTTCACACTACATGATTATTAGATTGCATTTACGTTATTTTGATGCTTTATTTTTCTCCGATTTCTGAAGTTTTACACTTGGAAATTTTCATATCACTTTTGAAATTGTATGGAAATAAGTATGCTTCTTTTTTGCTTACGTTTTTCGTGTCATGGTTGAAAACGTTCAGGATTGGAATATTGTCGTTAAAATACTGAATTTATCTGTATTTCAGTTACTCAACTGAAGTTAAGTAGAATTACGTTATGAAATGTCTGCTTGTTTGGGCGAACGTACCGAAAAAATGTAGGAATTTAATGTCCGGATCTCTCGAAACTGTAGACTCCAGGAGGTCGGTTCTTTTTTCATGCATCAGGACATGCTAACTTGCCACAAAAACTAATATCCGTCCTGGAATCAAGCTGGGAAACATGTAAACGGAATCTGAAACTAATCCTGTGACACATCCTGGAACAGTTCCTTGCTGTGAGGTTAACTTTAATGAAAGGAGTGTTCAATGAGCTTTCGTCAGATTGTTCAGTCAAGAACTCAAATTTGAGATCAAATGAAACATTATAAAAAACGGGAGTTTTCGCAGCTCTAGCGGCGAAGCAAACAACGATCATGTTCAGTCTTCAGATTTGACCAACGTATGTCGTTTTTTTTTTTTTCGTCAGTACATCGGCAACAAGAACAAGAATGTCCAGGAACATTGTGACCAGCCGAGCTCTAGCTAATCAAAAATCAAGAGGCTTGTAGGGTAGCCAAAAATGGTACATTAAAAACTGGTTATTGAAAGCTTTAAAGACTGGCGTTTGCCTTTTATATGGCGGATCCCCGCCCCTCCCCCCCCCCCCCCCTCGAAAAAAAAAAAACCTTTCGAGAGAGGTCTAACCTTGCACTACACCTGAAAGCAATATTTGACAAGAACTGCATGCGGCAGAACCATTTTGACAGAATGGATCCCTGAAACTTTCAATTGCCATTTTAAAGAACTGTCAACAAAAGCAATTGTTAAAGAAAAGACCGTCCGAATTTTACAAAAACCTTATCAAACTGCAGGAGGGAACGCATTTTTGAAAAGTGGTCACCAAAAAACAAACCTTCATTTTGCAGATCGCAAAAAAAAGAGGTAACTTTGCGGAGAAAACCACCAACGGAATAGTTATGCTGAATTTGAAATGAATCCAATCAGCATTGTGGAAGAAGCATTTTGAAAACCTGCCACCACAAACTTAACCCCGCCCCCACCCCATTTGGCTGTTTTTTTGTTTTTTTTGGCGAATCACAGAAAAACTCATTTATCAAGAGACAAGTACCTAAAGAATATTCACTCAACATTTGAAAAGACTCCGATATATACTGGGAAAGAATATAGGTAAAAGGTAAAAGTTTGCATCAAACAAACGACGGATGAACCCCACCCCCCCCCCCCACCCCAACGGCGAAGTCATTTAATTTAAAGAACTGAGACTACTTGATTCACATTGAAAATGACAGTGCCTACGCTTACCTCCCCCTGCACCCCCCCCCCCCCCCGGACAAAAAGTTCATTGCAAGCGGCTGGAGGTGAGAATAAACAACTTGCAAGAAGGAATAGAACCAAAAATTCAATTTTTAAACTTTATTATATATTAGAGTCAAAACAGTTAAACCCATAGTCTAATTAACAAAAGAAAATTTCTCACACATTAGTAAAATTTGGCTATGAAGGTTATGTAGTTTATCCCACAACCACCCAGTTTATAAATATCTGTACATATATGTATCGTCGAACAAAGCGAAAATTTATGATGGAGCAATCACATAATAACCAATGTGACAGTTTTATCAACTAACAACGTAAAATTTGAGCAAGTTTTTTTAAACCAAACATCTCCTTTTAACTGCATCTTAAGACTTTGACCTGAGGTGTTTTTTTAATCAAATTTCCATTAAATTTCATATGGGGCGTATTCACTTGTGGAAGTAACATTTATTTAAGATAAATTCAGAAAATAAACGATCCCTAAACATTGTTTTGTTTTAAAAAAATATCTAAAACAGAACAATCCATGATTCACAAAAATCACAACAAAACTGCTTCAAAATGAATACTACTCTATTTTAAACAGAAAATACCAAACAATATTCCCCCACAAATACTTTAAGGAATACTTTTAACAAAATACACCCCTTTCCCTTGAACGGCTAACTGTACTTGTAAATTCACACTTAACATACCAAGTCTTTCTACGTTACTAACAATGGGTTTATACCTTTATCTTTTATGAAACTGAAATGCGTCTTTCGCCCAAATCACCTTTAAAAATGCATTTTTGTCATAAGCAAAGCCCATAATCTATAATAATATATCCGTAATAATAATAATAATTATATATATATATATATATATATATATATATATATATATATATATATATATATATATATATATATATATATATATATATATATATATCGCTAGATTACTAGATTCAGCTAGTGCTAATCACATTTATTATATATACATATACACGTGAAATGGCCAAAATATGTTTCTTCACAAGATTTATTTATGTACAATTGATATGCAGTTCGCTAAGCACACTTGAAGTTAAAAACAACTAAAACTGAATGATGACTTCCGGTTGTGTAAGTCTCATTGTTCTCGCCTTCACGTAGTGTAGTGTTGACACGCTGACAAGATGTTGACAAGATGTCAGATCTTAGTCAGTCACCCGATATTAAGCAGACAGTAAGCTTAAGTAATCTTTTACCGTAACTGCACCAAACCGATTCGAAGCAAAAGCCATATGATAAAGTTTACTTCAATTTTCAAGCACATAGACATTTTTATGGTTCACTGCATAATCCTCATGCTTTACACGTGTATTCGTGAGTGCAAAAGTCGCCACTTTCTTTTCAAAACAGCACGTAATAGCGCATTTTACGCGGAATGTACTCAGTTATGTGCTATCTACCTAGCGTCTATATTCTACAGGGGTTAGTCATCAAAGAATCAAGGAATGTTTAAGCTAAAGTACAAAATATGCTTCGCAATTTTACTAGAATTGTTGAAACTAATTTGAATCCATTTTAAATAACAAGGATACATAAAGAACTAATTTAAGCTAATTGTTTCCAATACATACATATAATGTCCTCATTCATGTACACGCAAACATATACACATTTCAAACAAAAAATAATCAAAGTGCGAAAAAGAACACACCTAAAATGCAATCATAGAACAAAAGTACAATCAATAACTAGCATAAATAGGATGAAGCTTGAATATTTTTTCACAGAGAAAGAACAGGAATGTCATGGAATCAACTGGCTTTCTATTTACAAAAGTCATAACGCGCTAAACTAACCACCTCTGGAATGATTACAGACTTCGAGATTACACCCTTGTTCGGGCAACCGCACGTGCATGAACAAAAAATGCATAAGGAAACAAAAATACAATCAACAAGAAAAGGAAATAAAAAAGAATAAAATTAAAACATGAGCCTCACTACCTTGTACATCTGGGGTATAAAGAAATATCTTTACACTAAAGTAAATACACTTTATTAATTCTGAAACTGTAGAACAAAACAGAAAAAAATATTTTTCTAGACTGGAACTAATAAATGAATGAGGAACAACAGATTACATTAATAAGTCAACAAAAATTGTGAAACGGTACGCGAAAATGTTATTCTAATGAAAGCGAGGTAAGACCTACTGAACACATACCCAACTGTTATGACTTTTTGATTTTTTTTTGTTTAAATCATGTTGAACTGGCTAAACAAGATCTACAAGGTGAACACAGCTTCAAAACGTTAGCAAGATTTAAAACAATTATTTCTGAACACGTAAACGTTAAATGGTAACCGTTAACAGATCATGATTTTTTTTTTTAATCTGAATAAAATTACTCACATCTGAACACATAACATGGCCTACTCAACGTAAGCATGTACTATGGGGATTTCTAGCACTTGAGAATGTAACGGTGTAAACTATCCAATCAAGAACCTGAATATATTAATTCCTTTGACTTGAACACATATTACTCCTAGAAAACCACTCGCAAAAAACCTTTTCTACCTCCTCAAGTTTTCCATTAGTTAACTTTTAAACAACATCATGACGACATTATACGGGATTATACGGGAACTAAACCTGCTCTAAACGAAAACCCCGACTCAAATAACATAATGCGCTAATGTAATTCGCTACACCGACGCCAACACGTGGACAAAGTAAACTAAAAAAAAATAATAAACATCAAGTTTGGAATTGGAAATGCTTTTAAAAACCAGTGTGGTGTTTCAAGAATGTTTGAGAACGCTTTATGAAACAAATGCAAACACACTGACATTAAGCAGCAGCGCTGATGCGACACTGCGCATACAGCTCCGTATAATTACTACTGGAAACATCAAATCAGGCCAGAGCCAGCAAACTTAATCGGGACATGTTTAGGTGTCCCCAGAAGTGGAACAATGCATTATTTCTTTCAATATTTTCGTAACTTGACGTGTTGCAATATGACACATAAAAAAAAGCAAAATGCATGCATTTCGACTAGTACATTGGAACAGAAATGGAATGTCTAAGGAAGATGTTTGTTTAATGAACGCAGTTTGAATCACGGGATCATAACCCTTTCAAAAACTGTTTACTCATCGACGCCAGCACCGACTTCTTTCGTTTTCGTATTTGCATTCTGGTCCTTGCTCTCCTCTGCGTTGCGCTTATCCACCAACTTCTTCACGGCGTCCATGACCTTTGTGCCTGATAGTGTAGCTTTCGACGGCTCCGGGGTCTTCTCCACGGGGGTTTCACCGGTGGGTGACCCTGACCTAGATGGGTTTGATTTCGGTGACATGGAAGGTGTAGCCTCTGCCGAATTGCTTGTGGATTTGCCCATCAGCGAAGAGGCTAAGATGGAGTTAGATGTCTGGCAGTTGGCCACAACGACTGGCTTAGGCACGTTTTGCACTGGTTCTATAACAAGCGGCAGGGCTTGCGGCACAGGTGGCGACGGCGTGATCACGAGCGGCGAGGCCGTCACGCTGCGGGTAGCCGAGCCCGCTATAGACGCGGCGGCCACGAGCCCGGCGGGCACGTGCGACGAGGAGGCGGAAGACGGCATGATGACGAGCGGCGACGGAAACGCCGTCGAGCTGACGCTGGGGATCGTCAGTGGCGAGGCGCAGGCTGCGGTCGTCAGAGAGCCACCGCTCAGGTTCAGCGGCGACGCCACGTTCTTGCGGGACCCGCCAAGGCCGGCGAAGCTACTCAGCGCCATCGTCGGCGAGCCGCGAGCTTCAGCCATCGAGTACACCGAGGCAACGATGGGGATCTGGCTCGATGGCGACAAGGCATTTGCATTGTCCAAACTGGGATCAATGTGCTTGAAAGCAGGGATGCTTTCCAACTTGATTGGCTTCAACGGTGCAAGGGCATCCGTGTCGTTCTTCGTCGGGTTTATCTTGTTTGCCGGTTGTGGGTTATTAAGGTACAGCGGCGTTTCATCGATAAACTTGGTGCTTTTTCCGGTCTCCATCTTGTGGCGGTAGCACTGTTTGAGATGGGCAAGCAGAAGGTTCTTCTTGTCAAAGGCCGAGCCACAGTTACGGCACCTGTCCTCCTGGTAGCTCAGTGTGTGAATGAACTGATGTTCCCGCATCGAGTCGGGACGGCTGAAATTCTTGTTGCAGTCTGGGCACGTGTACGTCTTGGCGCCCAGGTGACAGCGCATGTGACGCGTGCGGTTGTTTTTGCCTGAGAAGGTTTGCTTGCAGTACTTGCAGGGGTAGCGCCCGTGGCGAATCATACAGTGGTCCTCGTAGGCGGAGAAGCCCAGGTATGTCTCGCTGCAGCTCATTTCCACACACTGGTATTCCTTATTCTCATCCACGGCAGGCTCAGCGACGTTTTCAATCTTCGACTTGTTGACAGGGGTCACGGAATTTGGAATGTTGCCAGCCTTTTGTTTTCCCCCGGACTTTTTCGGATCTTGGTTCGGAATGTATCTCTCGGGTGTGATAAGTATCGGGGTGGCCAAAGGGAGGGTTTGTGCTAATCTTGGCTGTCCAATTTGATAGGTTGGCGACAGAATATTTCCCAAAACGACTTGTGGAAATCCACTACTGTTCTTAGCACTATTGGTCGGTTTCGGAAGCATAACATTATGTGACAGCGACTGCGCAATCTGACTCAAGGTACTGGACGCCATATTCATGCCTTTAGTGTTGACGCCTGTCGGACCGGGAGTGGATACGCGCGGCCTCGTCACCAGATTCTCCGGCTCATCCTGGAACAGTAGTCTCAGGTCGCCGCTCTGCATGGACACGTGACCAGCACGGGGACCAGTCTTTTCCGCCCGTTTAGCTTTGGCCGCCGGCGAGCTGTAGTACATATTGTCGATGTCAAAGTCGTCGTCGTTCTCGTCTACGATCTCAATGACCTTGGTCGGTTTTTGAATCTTTCGCTTACGGGAGCCACTCGTACTTCCGGTGCTGCATTGACTCGGGGTCGGGGTGGCCGTGTCGTCGGGACGGTTACTGACGTCAGTCTGAGCAAGCGGTGACTTGAACGCCACACCATTGGCTTCCTTTCCGCTTGGTCCATTGACCAGCTCCAGACTGATCTCCTCCGCGCCACACGAGCCGTCGTCTGCTTGCTTCAGATTGGGCAGGGGGATGTCCTCCTGATCCATATGATCCATGGTGCCTTCGCTCTGCGTGTCAATCACCAGCTGCTCGCTGTCGCTGCCGTCAGACGAGTGCAGATCCACGTCCATGTCATTGTCGTGCGACTCGGACGTCGTCGAGCTCGGCGGGCCGTTCTGGATCAAGTTGTTCGTGTGATCCTCCCTGTGCTTCATGTACTCGTCTTTATCCATGAACAGCTTCTCGCAGATTGTGCACGCGAAAGTCGCCTCAGTCTCTTTGTGCACCTTATACAAATGCCAGCGCAGGTTTTGAACACTGAGGAATGTACGGGGGCATTGTGGGCAGGGCACGACCACATCGTCCCCGGACATGCCGTGCTTGTGCATGTGCAGCTTGAGATCCGTGCTGCGCGTGAATGACTTGGAGCACATCTTACAGCTGTATGGTTTCGTTCCCACGTGCAGGCGCTCGTGGCGCTTCAGGTTGCAGCGCAGCGAGAAGGTGTTGTAGCAGAAGCGGCACACAAAGCGCTTGTGCGCCTCCTGGGTGTGCGCCTGCAAGGCGGGCAGTCCTCCAACGCACAACTGCGGGCAAATCTTGCACTGCATTTCATTGGGTGCTTTCTTCTTGTCTCCTGGCAGTGTGCCCATTTTCTGCAACATTGGCATGGCCTTGGCCCCGAAAGGTATATTTCCAGATGGGGGAATGGTCATGGATTCATCAAAGACTTTGCCGGATTCTGATCCGGAGTCGCTACTGCCGTTCCGGAGTGGCGAAGCACTAGCACCGTTGTTGTGTTTGAACGCTGAGATTGCCCCCTCGTTGGCGGGGGAAACGCGGGGTCCGCGGAGATCTACGGGCGCCTCGAGCGGGTCCGGGCTGGGGACGTCCTCATCCGGGCCATTGAATGATAAGAAACGCTGCTGTGCTGCCTGGATCTTCTCCAGGGGGATTTGCCATGGGGAGCTTCGACCACTGCTCGGCTCGTTCCAGCTGCTCGTACGGGGCTCGATAGTGTCATGTATCTTCACAACAATTTGCTTGTCGTTTTTCTTGCTCAGTGAGATGCACAGGACGCCGTCAATCTCCAAATTCTCAGTGATGGGAGGCATATTCTCCACGATGACCTTGCCCAGGGATTCGTGAATAGCCTTGCTTAAAGCTGGCTGGTGAACCTCGGCCAACATTGTGCAATGTGATATGTAACGTATCCTTTAGCGAAAGAGTTTATAGTGTACCAGAAGGTTGATGGGGTACCAAATTACTACTGTGTGTCGTGAACTCTTCTCAGCTGTGTTCTCATGCCAATGTTTCTTTCAAAACCAAATCTGCAAACATAAATACAAAATTTCCGTTAGTACAAACAATTGGGTAAAAAATTCATACCGATTTTACATTGTAGAGGCATTGGTTTCTGAAGCGAAAATCCACGCAGTAAAATACCTCACGGCACAAATTTTATGGCACTGTGAACTTTTTTGTTATTGTTCGTGTCACCGGGCGTTGATGCACTCGTTCAAGTTACCGCACATTTGTTGCACTTTGAAATGAACACGGCCGTTATGAGTCTATTTTTCTCTGCGGTTTTCCGCATATGTAAATGCATTTTGTAACACGTTCAAGGGTCTAATATGCCAAAAAATGGCCACTTGAAATCCAGATTTTTCAGGGAGGGGGGGGGTGTGTGTGTTGAGTTTGCGGTTTTCTACGTTTGCCTAAACTTGTTCATCATCGCGTCATTGAAATCGAGCATAGGCGGGTTCTATCCACCCAACCCCCCCCCCCCCCCCACCCCCAACTAAACCGCACGATTAGGCAAAACCTTATATCAAAGTTTTTTTGTTTTAAATCACTGAACGGAAATAAAATCTTGGAAAATTTAAAATGGTGTTTTTGATTGTGCTGTGTCATTAACATGTGAATATTACACTCTTCAGTGACTCCGAAAGTAAGCCATTAGGGAAACAAATTAACTATTTGCTAAAAAGCCCAAGACTTAACTTTCCCAATGTCAGTTTTCACTCTCAAAATAGTGTTTCAATCCATATGTTTCCATTATATTTTGTAAGCGTTTAACTATCAAATATACAAGTTGTAATCTGACCTTTTTGGTTACTCGATTTGTGAAGCACATTTTAATATTGTCCTTCGTATCCATTTATGTAGACTTAGTCATAATATCCCACATGTTACCTGCCCCCTTGGTTCAAGTTTTTCAAATGACTGGGCACAGAACAGGCTTTTGAAACCAGGATGCCAAAGTTGATATTCACCCTATTCACAACTTCTTTCTTAGACGCAGTTCATGTGTTGTTAGAACAGATCCACGCCTAGTTAACCCCTTCTTAGACTAGTGCTCTAAATGGCCCAAATGAATCCACCCCACCACAAAAACCCACGTGAACCCTCTTTCTGAAGTGAATGTTTTCAAGCGTAATATGCCTTCAACGAATCGGCATCTAATTACGGGATCAAAACCGAAAACCAAAGGCTGGTGAATAAAGCACTGTGAGGAGAGGGCGAAGGGGTGAGAATGGGGTAGCCCGATTCACCCTCCATACCAGGCAGTCAATCTTTGTGGCTTTTTTTTCCTCATGTGACAATTAGTATACTATGACAAAAAGAGCCAAACTCTGGACAATAATGGACACATTGTGCATGAAACCCATGTGAAATCCTTATTTGGTAGAGGTCTTTTATTGAACAAAACCCCCATGGAGTCAGTGTGTATAATAACCCTGAGCACATTTCAAAATATAATTAACACGGGACCCGCTGGCGCACACATCTTTTTTTTTTTTCATCCAGTGGGTTTGTCGACCTCTTGACCTCGGCAGATAGGCTACCTGACAAGCAGTAGTAATTCACGGCGTTGAAAACGAATGCCTACATATGCACATAGCGCTTTGACAGCCAGCGCGGCATCATATGGATATTGATCATGGACACATATGCTACAAGCATTTTGATTCAATGCCAGTAACTTGTGCTGTACGTTTCCATGATCATGAATTATTTCAGTTTTATAAGTGCACACATACGCTGCACACAATAACATCCTTTTCAAACAATTGCAATATTTAGCTTTCCATAACAAGAGGAAAACGTGAGTGTGCGTTTTATTTTTCCAACCCCGCTTTGGTAATACTTTAATTTTAGAATTCTCTGTAATATCTGGAATGACGAAATATTGGCTTTTCTTAGAAATTCTCATTGAATGAAACCACCTGGTCTTAAAATGTTAAAATATCTAAATGCATCATTTCTAGTCATTTCATGGTTCTGCTACAAGCTGTTAAATTTGGTCCGCGCATCATTCTTTGCATATAGCCACGGGGCACTTTTGTCTACAAGCGAGACACCCCACCTTGTCAAAAATGAGGTTGACAAAAATCACATTTTACATAGAACTTAGCATCAAATCCGGCTAAACTTCAGTCTTTTGAAATGCAAATTTGTGCAAGGCCTTTTTAGGTCAGCACCACAGCAGTTGGCTTAAATGGCGCGCTTGAAAACCTCCGCTTTTATGGCTGTCACCGCAGAAGGTCATGGCCACTGGAGAGCGCTGTGTCACCGCGTGGTGTGGCAAAGCGGCTGGCGGATAATGGATAGATTTTTTGCACAGATTTCAATACACACACATGCATACCACGATGAATCAAGCCAGTTTTATTTCCATGTGCAAGATGGCGCACTCTTTGTTCAGCAGTTTGTGGCATTTGAATTATATTATCCAACATCCAGCTGTATCTACGTGGCATGACAGCATAACTTTCGCTGGGTTGTTTAGATCCTATGAATATTTTAACTAATGAATTCAAAAGAATTAAATCGTGGCAACCAAATTTCAAAATCTATAAACGGTAGAATATCAGTTCTAGAACTGTCAGATATCTGAATTACCTCCCCCCCCCCCCCAAAAAAAAAATAATAATAATAATAATAAAAAATAAATAAATACATAAAAACGTATCTACCATTTTCTTTTTGATGTCCAAGCCATGTTTTTTATTCATGTATAATCCAATAATATATTAACGTCTCAATATCTGTCCACTGTTTATAATAAACAGTCAAACAAGTAATATTCCTTCAATTACGTTCTCTTTCTATCTTTCTATCCTGTTCAGTTTAAATGTACTGGCTTATTCATCATCTTTTCCAAAACAGGAAATGGATCTAGATGGTTAGTGGCCACGCTTATAAACCGGGATTCAGAAACGGAAGCCCAAACCACCGCTGATGTAAATAGGATTAAACCACTGAGTGGGATGGAATTCAAACGTGCTAACAAGCTTACGAACATGTCATGAGTTCGTGTCAACTGCTCACTTGTCACTGGGGATTAAATCGTCTGCACCAACACCACTGTCTCTTAATGTTTCAGTCTCCGGATTAGGGGGGCTTCATGAGAAACGCTTCATTAAGAAATGCTATTAAATGAAGTTAGCTAAGGGGCGGATGCGATTGCGGTGATATGAAAAAAAAACCAGGTTTGCTGTTATTGGTTCTGATAAAGTATGTGCACTGGAATCCACAATGGAACGATGTGATTTTTTTCTATTATTATTTACTAAATAAGTTGAGGAAGCACAAAGGGATGTCTAGAGAAAACAAGTCCAGTTTAATAACATCCACGGACAGCGCATCAAGGGACGGAATGCCTGCGACAAATCGCTCGAAAATGGCAATAACGTACAGATAAACCGTCGACAATATCGACCATACTGAACGTTACCAATTTATCATTGCCGGTTATTTATTTAGTTACTTTGCATAACTATATCAAGGGACATGGAGTACCAGTAAAACTGGCTTGCAATTAGGAATAAAACGGGCTTGCAATTAGGAATAAAATAAAATTAACAATTAAGCCGCTATATGGGAACAATGTAAAGCACATTTTAGAACGATAAAGATGCGCCCTCCTCGGGTTGATATTCTGGTTTTCCTTGCAGTTGCCAATCTTTTGGAAACGCAAAAATATTCAAGCGATCCTTTCAAAATGGGTTAACTTTTCTTTCGACTTTTCTAAGTCTCAGTGGCCCTTTACCGGTTGCGAGTCTCCCCTACTCCCCCCCCTCCCCTACCAAAAAAAAATCGGAATAAATAAATTAAAAACCCCTATAGCCCTTTAATTTAGCATGTGGTCTTTAATTTAGTATACCTGACCCTTACAGGCTCAGGTATACCCAAAGGGCCCACCATACCCCCCCCCCCCCAAATTTCTTTATCTACCACTGAATTCCGCACTGAACTTTTCGGTCGTTGTCTGCAAAGGGGTTCTTAACTTTGATCCTGGCATCAAAAGTTTCTACAGTGTGGATTCATAATATTTTTGTGACATAATTAGATTACAATTACATTCTGGCATTGCTTTCTCCGGAGCTGAAATCAATACTGACATGAACTGTTTTATGCTACAAAATAGATATACCAAGATTAAATTAAAATTTATACAGGTTGACGTTGCTCGTAATGAACTACGTCTTTCCAGGCCTATTCAACACGACACGTTGTTTCATATGACCAAAATCTACCGCACAAATTGTGTAGTTTTGTCGTTTAAATTTTAATTGCAATGTACTGGTAGATGACCCAAAAGAGAAAAAAAACACTGCCCATTCGAAACTCAAGGGAAGGGGAGGGTTGTCATTTCACAGGAAAAGTAAGCACGTTAATGCCGAAGAAAATGTGAGAAAACGAAAGTCAGGGGTATTTTTAGAACCAGTTGTAAAAAAAAAAACAGACTCAGTATTATCGATACTGTGATAATATTCAATGAAAAGAAAAATCATATCGTGATACTTCGGAATTAAAAAAGGCCTGTTTTAAACGATGTAATTTCTTCAGCGATGAAGGTCGCCGCGCTTTAATTCTTATCGAGACTCAGACGCCTTATTCGGCGCATTCCTAACAGCAGGATCATCCGGGGGTATGTTACAACAGCGTAGGAAGCATTAGGTTTTGAAAACGCGTTACAGGTGAAAATGTTACCAACAGTGTCATTAGTTAGCACTTCTCCATAATGTCAGCAGAGGCTCGGGGTCGCGGGTGGGGGGGGGTAGGGTGTCGTTAAGATTTCCTGCAGACGAACCAGACAAGGAAAATTCTGACCATCTCCGCAAAAACCATTTCGTGGAAGTTTCCCCTGAAAACATACTCCACTACCTTTGTCTACAAAAGCAAGTTCAACAAAAAATGCGATTTTTTTTTTTTTTTGTGAGGGAAAGGGATTCCCCTCTGCCTTTTCGCTACCGCGTTGCCTTCAAATCCATCCTAATTCCCACGCCTACTACGTGATGGCAAAGCTGTGTCTCCTCAGTAGGGCAGCATTCTTATTATTTCCTATGGTAGTCCACTGGTCAGATTTTCATTCGCTGGTGGTCATTTGGTACGAACACCTTAAAAATACCCCCCCCCCCGCCTCTCCGTGAATGAAAGGGCACCTCGCCTTAATTTTCACGTGACACCGGCCGCAGCGCACTCTCCCCTCAACCTGCGGTAGGAAGTCCTGCGCCTCCCCCCCCCCCACCCCCCAACAGACAATCAAATAGTAATAAACCATTAAGAGAACTAAGGGTTCCAAACGCAACTATATTACTTAAAAATAATGCAAAAAAAAAAAAAAAAAGGCATTTATTGGGGAAATATTTAACGAAAACCACCCCTCAGACCAATCGCGCGACTCCCCCCCCCCCCCCCCCCCAGTTTTTATTGAGGAGCTAACACCGGAGGCGGCGATCTATGTGTTATTTATAACCGTACAGCGGATGGATATTCTAAAAGTACTTCCTTTCTTAAATTTATGAGTGCCATTTTCGCGGAATCCTCATTGGGTCTGCGAGTAAAAATTAAGGTGTTATACAAACAACACCGAACCGATGCCGAGGTTGGTTGTTGGACAACAAGGCGCTCCACCCCGCTCCCTCCCCCCCCCCCCCCCCACAAGAAAAAGGTCCTGGCTCGGCAATGTTTATATTAATTTGTTTGGATATGAATTATTTTTATCGCCATCGGTTCGCTGCGGGTCATGACTTGTCAGAAAAATTATTGTGCCAAAATATCAAATAGATACATATAAACGTATAAATCATATTAATAAAGTCAAACTTAGATTTCACCGGATCAAAACCCACCGAACAAAGCCAATAAATGCAACCTGATTATCAACTGCTATTTATTTATTTCTAAGGCCAATAACGCAGCGTTGCGATCCCCCCTTTTCTGTGCAATGCTTATATTTTAAATGATATAAATAAGATATTTAGTTATCCGATCTTAAATGTAAACAAAGAAGACCACGTGCCAAATAAACTTTTCAGATTTTTATGCAGTGGCAATATATTTGCATGATGTCAACACTTTAACAGTTGCGTAGTAGCTATAACCAAAACGCACGTGTTAATCTTGCTAAAATGCATTTTATAAATAGTTGAAACAAATGAACAAAAATACACAGCAACTACCACAAAGAATGTTTCATTTAATAAGCTGAACTGTTGACGTGGATATTTAACAGCTGTTGTCTGGAACAAAACTGATACAGCACTATAACCAAATAAAAGTCCATAATTTTACATCAAATTTTCAAAACATAATCTTTCAAATATACTACTCACCATCCCATTTTTATTTTGCTAAATTTTAATCCGAAAAGCAGCTTTGAATCCAAAATAAATTTCAAACCATATTTGGTATTCACAAAGACAATCCACGATGGCGCGAATCCATAACAGCCAACAGAAATCACCACACCTGTGGATTTCAAAGCCTCATTTCAACAAAGCACATCACACGGAAATACTCTAGCCATGTTTATCTCTTACCTGGCTATTCATTGGATGGTACTGAAGCGTCGTGTTTATGGTTTTGGCTCTGGACTCCACTTATTTACGTAGTCCTTGTTTGAATGAAAAATTTCCTTGTGGAGCCCATGCAATCTAACTAGGAAGTGTTATTCGGAGACAAGGATTCATTGCTGTTATTGGTCCGTTAACAAAGTGAACTCACGTGGTGTGGAACAATTGACCTGGATCGCGATCCATGAGAGGGAGCATAAATTTTCCAAACCTTATAACGAAATATGTCACGGGAGTCTTATTCAAATACTTTCTTATCACAAAACTATATATCCATAATAAAATAAATTCCTGCCGTTCAGTTATATCAGTTATATTCAAGTGACACAATTCAAGTGTTTTCACTTAATTTTGCAAGATAGGCTGGGTTTAGAGCAGTCTGAAGGTAAAAGCACGGTTAGTGGTCTCCATATAAAATATACTGGCAATGGGGTTTCATGGGAACAAAAAGGGGTTTGCACATTGGATTTCAAAACATAAGGGCAATTTGCATATTGCCGTGTATGGAAATGAAACAGACTGACAACAAAGTTGCAGCTGTGTGTATTTGAGTACTATAATCGTTATATCGAGGTGGTACTGGAGATCGATAACCATATATGGATTGTAGCGTTCATCCATTTTTCTCCAGCTGTTAAACACCCCGGCCACTTGCATTGCACATGTCATTCAGTACTTGGTAGCTACTTCAAGGATCTTTATTGGAGATGCTGTCACCTTTATGTTGTAAAATGAAAGCACTGCCAAGCAAGAAAAAAAAAAAGCCCCGCCACTGGTGGTGTAATGGATAACAAAGCTTTTCAGAGAAAATCCAGAGTAGTTTTGATGCTAAAACTTCTTCTGTACTTCGGTCCATATCGAAGATAAAAAAAAGCTCTTGTCGAATTTAAATGTATCTATCTCTCCGGCCTGTTGTCATTTTCCGTTTAATTTGCACAATAAATTTCTGATTTTAGCTAGTTTACCCAAAAACGATGCGTTCGATCGCTTTCCCAACATAAAGCACTCCCTTAAAATGTCCATGCATATCATTCAATGACACCAGATCGACATCAAATTTTCTTTCCTTCTTTTTTTATTTTTTATTTTATTTATTTATTTTCTTTTTATTGTTTTTTTTTTTTCATGAAATATTCAAGAGAAAAAGATTGGTGAGGCTTTGAAAAGTGTCAAGGTGCGTGCAAGTTTTTCTTAATTCATTTAAAAAATCAATGAAAAATTAATTTGGAAAAAAGTGCCGGTTTGACATTTTTAGGCTTTGTTTCCCCTAAAAGAGGGAGGATGGTACTCACTTGCGTAATGGCTACCATATTCACGCATTACTCTTTAAGGAATCCCGGTCAACTCCCTCCCCCCCTCTGTCGTCTGCCTCCCTTTTTGCAACCCGGTCGACTGCCCCCCCCCCCTTCAAAGTGGAGGGGTGGTCACTTGCCCCCTCCATATACTATTTTTTCTTGGGTTCTTGGCTTACAAAGACACAATAAATAAAATTATTTTTTACTGTTGAATGTATTGCACCTCGGTAAATTGCAATTCACCAATAGGAAACTAATACAATTAGAATTGCAATTAGCTTACGGATCAGTCTCTCCTAAGATCAATATTGGTGAATGGATCAATGAAGATCAATTGTTTCAGAGACGAAGTAGACGGGGACATCACAATTGCCTAATTTTTAAAGAATTTTTTCCACTGAAAAAAGGAGGGGGGGGGGCAGATGACGACCCCGTAAAATTGCAGGGGGAGGGGGGCAGTCGACCGGGTTGCAAAAAAGGGGGGCAGTTGACCAGGGGCAGATTACCGTTTACCCTCTTTAAGACAACCTCTGAACACCCCTGAACGCCGAGTGCTGCCAGATTACAAGACACCCAGACACTTTCCAACTGGACGCTTTCCAACTGTTTGGTAACTGGACATTCCCAGCTACGGTATTATTTTTGAGATTTCATAAGTGTGTTTGATTGATTAGAAACTGAAAAACGATGTTTTTTCGCTGAGATTATAATTATGAGATATTTATTAACGGATCGAGATATTTATTCACGTGTGAATTAGCTAGTCATTCGTACATAATAGTTCTCCTTTATTTATAATTCACCTGGAAATGCGGTCGGGTGAATCCGCATCATTGCAATGAATGTACCACCTTTAGTTGAGCAACAGTTTTTTTTGACCCAGTGAACAATGCGACGTTGGAACAACGTTGGAGCGACGTCAAACCGATGCTGGATCAGCGTCGGGTTTTGGTTGATTATGGAGATCGAAACAACGGCTATCCCCCGACTTTGGATAGACGTTGATTATTCGGTGTCTAATCACCGTTGTATGGACGAAGGGAAAATCTTAATCTAGAATAGCCGTCAAGACAGCGACCATCACAGTGTAGTTACAGTATTCCCACCCTTGGGTCATCCGGTCACCCATGAATATTAAAAAAACTTGCGAAAGAACTTGCGGGCTCTTAAAATTCTCATATTTTACGTCCTCGTTTCGGTCTACTTTCAAATCGGCCTATCGTGGCTGCCATTTCCAGTGAGCGATGACACACGGAAGTTGATTTTTTTTGGTTGTGAGCCCGACATCTAATCAAAGTCGATTTCCGACGGTTTTTCCAGCGTCGATTTTCCGACGTCCAGTCAAAGTTGACGTTGGAGACAGGTGCAGTTTGGTCGTGCCTAAACAACGTTGCTTACTTAACGTCTATCCAAAGTTGTGCCAACGACATTGTTAAATCTGGTCGTGACCAATTTCAACCCAAGTAGAAACAGAGTTAATATGTTGTGGTTTGGTCGGATCGACGTCACAACGCCGAATCGACGTTGGGCTTCGTAGAAAGTTTGCTGGAGAGCAACGCTTCGCCGAAATTGGAATCTAAGCCATTTAGCCAAGATATTTAAAAAAAATTGTCTTCTTATATTTGCAACCCGAAGGTTGAATTTATACAATGTTGCTGACTAAGATCCACTAAGAACGAACTTGGTTACTATTATTATATACACTGTTATTATATACTATTATTATATACGCTATGTACAAATTGTCGATCTGGGTATATAGTCCACATGCAAGTTACCCTAACTAAGCAGACAGATATATAATTGTGGGAGATTTCTTTTTATTGATTCGTAAAAACAAAAACCAGAAAATAAAGTAGTTAATAGTTTATAATTATTGGCGAATTGTTTCTGTCTTTTTTATTATTTATAATTAATTATAATCATAACAAATGATTATAATTATTTATAATTCTAATTAGAATTTTTAATAATTTATAATTAATATATTTCAATTGATCGGTCAAATTGAAAAATGGACTAATCCAACAACTGATTCTATTTTTTTTTATTTGTTCTAAATCCTTATAATTCCATGCAATCGATTATTTTGTAATATCTCTTTTCAAGTACGAATAACCTTAAAATACCAGCTTTGGTTTTCCTCGGTTTGTTGTTGAAATATCCATTGCGAAAATCCATGAATTTTTTTCAAAACGACTGCTTTTATATGCACTGGATCTGTTCTCCATAAGAAATGAGCCTATTTATCAGATAATTTTGGATACTTTGTTTTCTATGACTCCTGAAGGGAAATTAAGCAATTGCAGTTCGGTGATAATCGCAATTTAATAGCTTCTTACTGTCCGATCAATGAAATGGTGTAAAATTTCACGTCTTGTATTTATTGTATCTGTTAATTGTAATTCGATGAATATTGCAATTACACAGCTTTTAAATATTATCTCCGGCATATGATCAGTTTAACGCCTAATGGAACATTACGTATTTTAAGTCGAAATACCCCGACCCCTTGCAATGTCCCAAATTCTATTATAATCGAAAAGTCCTCTAAAAACGTTCATTTTACGTTTTGAGTATGCGTTTATATAACCATGCGATATCTCTGGAAAAATAAAGAACGTCAAATTTGAATGAGGGATCAAAATTGATTATTTTATTCAAAACTTCTGAATGACCTAGTTCTCTGGGACCGGTTTTAATTGATTAAATATGTTTAAAAGAGAAAGGTCTGTTATAACAACGCCTTAGTCGACTCGTCCAGCGTCAGGTGTCATTGCCAACTGAGCAAATGAACTCACAATTCCATTCAGTTAACGCAACTGAAAAAAAAACAAGAGAAAAATACTGAACTCAGTGGAATATCGAAATAATGAAAAGATAGTGTCTTGCAAATCGACACTTTGAAGCGTTGTTCTGACAAATTTAAACTTCAACGGCACATGAGTCAGGGTTTAAAGTTAAACTGCAATAGTAACCTCAAATTAGTCATAATATTTTCCCGTTTTCCAGAAAACAAAACGTTTCAATCATTTTGTCATCATGTGGAAAAAGAGAGGGAAAGGAAATAGTTCACAGATGCGGGCCTTATACAGGATCCAGTTTGGCAACTATTTTTTTTTTTCGCTTGTAAGTCTGTTCTGTTGCTTTTCTGGAAAGATCCGATTTAATCTAAAAAATGGAAAGGGGTAAGTTTGTGGCCAGACGCGTCCCGCGAGGATTGCCAATTTCGTTTAAAAAGGGGTAATATTCATCCAGTACTTCTCGTTTCCCACAAAAATGGGTTTTTTTTTATAAGTGCACTTCGCTTTTAGTTAAAATAAGGGGGCGTATTTCAAATTAGCACCCGCGTTTTTCAAAATTAGCGATTTCAAAATTAGCACTCCGCGTTTAGGGGTTGTTTTAAAAAAGTAAAAAAGGCCATTTAGTACATAGGTGGTCCCCGAGTTGTACATTTTTCTTCGTCGCTGTCTTATTATCCTCCTTGTGCTTCTTCTTCTTCTTCTTCTTCTTCTTCTTCTTCTTTTTCTTCTTCTTCTTCTTTGTTATCATTTCATCTTCTTCGTCAACTTCATATTGCTTCTTTTGTGTTTTTGTTATTCTTATTGTTGTTGTTTTTATTATTATTGTTATTATTGTCCTTATTATCCCTCATGAAACGGAGGGATATAGTTATGAGCTTGTCCGTCCGTCTGTCCGTCCGGAAGTCCGTCTGTCTGTCCCCATAAAGTATTCAGTTTTATGCGGCCGACTTCCCATAGAAGTGATTGTCATAGGAACCTGAAACCTTGCATGGTGAAAATATATATATTGAAGATGTGCAACGTGGCATTATTGTCAAAATGGGGAAAATTGACGTCGTAGGAAATTGTCAAAAATGGTGAATTTTTGGCTTGAACTTAGCCGTGAAACGATATTTTGTCCGTCCGACTTCATATAGAAGGGATTGTCATAGCAACCTGAAACCTTGCATTGTGAAAATATGTATATTGAAGATATGCAACGTGGCATTATTGTAAAAGTGGGGAAAAAAATGACGCCGTGCTGTAACCGATCAACAACTACTTTAAGGGTAAATCAGGGAATATTAAAACACTGGATTGTGAAAAATATATAAACTGAAGTTGTTATTTTGAAAATCTGCCAAAAATTGAGGAAAGCTGTCAAAAATTGTTAATTTTTACCTGTAACTTTTTCATGCATTTTACTTTTACTGCTTCACGGGCGATCCTGCCTTACTGAGGCTCTATTTGATATTATCATTGTTGTTATTGTTATTATTATTATTATTGTTATTATTATTATTAGCAGCATTAGCAGTTCATTACTGTAGTATTAACGTTGTTATAAAACAGCTGACCTCTCCGCCGATCTGTTATGCAGAAAAAGTGGATGAAATACTAATTTCGCGGGGTTTGCAATGGGTCTGCGGAGCAGAAAGATGTTCACAACAGATCGAACCTCTGTAGACGGTGGCTGATGGGTAACAACGCCCAGTCAGATAGACCAATGACACATCGCAGCCCGCAAATCTAGGGTGTGGTGGCTGATCTCCCTCACCCCGGGTCAAGACAATGGGGGTTACAGCCCCCCCCCCCCAGCCCAACCGTGCTTCCAGCTGCCAAGAGACTAGCTTCACTCCTTTTCAGCCGGGGGTAAAATCAAAATGATCCGCGTTAGCCTGTATCAAAATTGACAGGAAGTAAAGTGCCAACCCAGTCATACGAAAAATGAGCGAGATATGCCCAGATGATTTTAAAACACTTGGGCCTGAACGTTTAAAACTCGAGGAGCATGCTACTGGTACAGGATGCTGTAAACTGCAGAAAATGAAACACAACAAAATACTTAACTATCTGAACAAAATGATAAGTGAAGGAGGAACGAATATTTTGTCAAATTGTTAACATGGATTGCCGGCAATCTCAGTGATTCTGAGTTATGCGGGAAAAAACTACCACCATCATTTAAACAAACTAGGACGTGAGCACTCAAGGAGAAGAGGGTGGGGGGGGGGGGGGGTAGTTTGTGTCTACGCTGGCGTTAGGTTACGTCAATGACATCACATTTTTTTTCATGCGGAAGGGGGTGTCAGGTCAGACAGCAGTACCGTGGAATAACGATGAAACCATTTTAAAATCATATATACATATACATGAAGTTTTAGAGGAAGGACATATGACTTAAGGATACTGGTAGCACCATCAGGATGTGTTCGCTAAAATCCACGCCCGCATATTTACTCTTAGTCACACGCGATTTCTAACAAGCTTCCATTTTATGGCACTCATCTTGCTGGCAAATAAGTGCTAACAAGTCGTTCAGTCTGGAGAATCAGAGCTACTTCGTGCCCATATATGGGCTTGTGACGCAAATTATTCTATTTCATCTCCATGGGAAATGGATCTGACGGCCAGCAAACAAAGAAAGAACCCTGGCAAGCCAGAAAATGTGTATTGATTGAAATGTCTTGGGATGCGCCGCAGTAGACTGTTAATCACAATCCGGTTGCCCCTGTCACAAGGTTTAGGGGGCTTTGTTGACTGGCAGCCACTGTGGGGTGTGGCACTGTGAGGGCTTGGATCTATAGGCATTATAGATTGCCCGGATTGTTCAAGGCAGTGTGGGGCTCATTAGCATCTCTTTGCCATCCGTATTTGAGTGTTTGCCAGTGCCAGCATGGAGCTTTGTTAGGCAAGGCTCAATTCTATGTGCGGTGACATTTATCCCCATTTATCGGCTTTTCTTCCCATTCTAAACTGAGACAATGAGTCAAAATTCCAAACAGATTTTCAACGAAAAGCAGTTCTATTGTTATCAAACGTCCCTTTTTGTTATTGTTCTTTGTTTAAAACAGGCGTAACTTTATTATCTAGACATACAATACAAAGTCTCGGAACTCAGGATTGGTGGCAAATTTGCGATAGCAAAGCGATGAACTGCCTTTGTCCTATATTCACCTGTGTCTCCTTCCCACACACGCACATACATTTTATTTGAGACTAATTCAATGCTTTTCACAGGACATTTCAAATATGGTCTATAAAAATCCCTACAAGGAAATTTAAGATACATTCAAGCCTATCCCACACTGGAACCCGTTTTGTATGCGCTGGCATTCCACTTCAGTCAATAAAACCGAACAGGATTTAAATTGAAAAAAAAGGTTATATTTAAAAAAAAAAAGCTGTTACATTTTTGAGGGACTCGTCACATAATTACAATGCTATTTATTACAAGTACCAGTCTTCCAAATAAATTCAGTTAAGAATACCAGTTCATAAAAAGGCATTTAAAATTTGTGATTTTTGTGGCATCCATGGTTTTAATTTTAAACGTTTTCAAATACAGTTCAGTCCTTCAGGCTAAGCACATTTTTGTCGTATGGTTATTAGGGACTCACCGTTTTTGGTGAGCAATAAGATTTTTAGAGTCTAATTTGAAGAGTTTCTTCTGGCTATTCGGTGCTTTCAATCGAGTGGGCACAATGCACTCATTCAAGGTTTCAAAACGAACGCTGTCGATTTGATTTGGAATCCTGAGAAATCTGCCACAGAAATGTATCTCCTTTTTTTCGGATTTGAGACCGAAGCTGATTTCTCTCTTGTGAATTTACACTGTATATTGATAACGCGTCACCGTTGAGAGATATAAATTTGATTGCAATTTCTTTCTCATATTGCAGAGCACAATTCACTGGAGCGATCAAAAGCAGAATATCCCCTGTTTACACTATCAGAATATCCCCTGTTTACACTATCAGAATATCCCCTGTTGACACTATCAGAATACCCCCTGTACACACTATCAGAATATCCCCTGTTTACACTATAAGAATATCCCCTGTTTACACTATCAGAATATCCCCTGTTTACACTATCAGAATACCCATGTTACAGTAACAGGATATCCCCTGTTGACACTATCAGAATATCCCCTGTTTACACTATCAGGATTGACACGATCCCTTTCTTTTACAACTAACAATTTGCAAAAAACAAAAACAAAAACAAAAAAAAAAAAAAAAAAACAAAACAAAACAAAAATAAAAATAAAAAAATAACAAACAAAACAAAAACAAAAAAAGATAGTTGCATCGTGCGGTTTGAATCAATGGAGAAATATTATGCACGCCTTGTAGATGATATTACATTCTCCCTACACCAGCAAACATACGAAAAAAAGACAAAAAAATATACATACACATAAAAAAACACGAGCCGGACGAAACACCACGCGCAGGAAGCGATATGTCACATGCTGAACAAAAAAGTTTTTGTTGACTTCAAAGAAAACATTGTTCACTGTGAAAGAATTGAAAAGCCTCAGTTCCACTTTTTTCCGGAGAACTTGCATGCACAAAGTGTTCAGTCAAGGAAGCAATATTTCACAAATTGAATAATTTTAACAGTGTTTCAGCCAATTTTTGGTCACTGTCAAAGGTAATAAGTTTCACATTTGCTAGATTCTTTCAACCTGCCAAAATTCAATACACCGGGTGGAAAAACCTAAGTCCAGGAAGCAATATTTCACATTTAAAGCAAATTATTTCTTTTAATGTTTTGATTTGAAAAACAGCACTCGTGTCAAATGCTCACTGTGTAAGCATTCTGTGTAAGTATTCCATGACCTGGCTTGCACAGTCCTGGAGGAATGTGTGCACAAATCACATTGAAGAAGGTACTAATGGAGAGAATTCCATTTCCTTTTTTTTATAACAAATTCACTGTTTAAAACTATTTCGAGTCTTGAAGATGTTTAGAGTAGATTATTAAATGACATGAGATACATGAGATGCTGATATCATTCAATCATCTTATTAATAGGTAAATGAAAATCAACTGAGAAACAAGTTGCTTTGGTGCTTTAGACAAACGGTACATTGTGTGACTTGTCAAAATCACATATAGTTTATTTCATTAAATACTATCTATTAAATAAACGTAAATAGATCATTTTCAAATACTCCAAACAGGACACAAATGAGGCAAGCGGTCTTCATTTAAGAACACGGAAACCACCCGCCAGCAAGACAGACAAGAACATTTTGACCAGCCGAGATCTGGTCAATTACCTATCAATAGGCTTGCAGGGGTCATCTAAAAGTGTTTGCCATATTGTTAAACCCGGTTGTTGAAAACTTGTACAAATTGATAAAATAATCCGGTCAAAATTGTGGGAAAAGAAGCTTTTTGAAAATTGGCTACTTAATATTTTAAATGCTCCCCTCTCCCCATTTAGTTAACTTTAGAGGACAGTCTATTAAATATTTATTATAAATTTGAATACAATCCGATCAAAATCGTGGAAGAAGGGCTTTGAAATTTAGCTTAAGAAAAATGCGCCCCCTCACATTTTGGCAATTTTTGATTGTTCGCCAGAAATGTAACTTTGCAATAGATGGCAGGCTAGTGAATATTTATGCAAAATTTGCAGGCATTCCTTTTGCAAGTTTGAGAAAAAAAAACCTTTGTAAAATGTTAAAATTCTCCCCCCCCCCCCCCCCACTTAGCCAATTTTTGGCGGATCGACAAAAAAGTAAATTTTCAAGAGAGAATATATAGGGAACAACCGCTCAAAATTAGAAAGAAATCCAATCAGAATTGTAGAAGAATCATTTTGAAAATTCGCCACTAAATCTTTTGGAAATGCACCGCCCTCTCCATTTAGCCAAAAAGGTAACTTTTCAAGAGAGGACTGGCTAGTGAACATTTGTGCAAAATTTGAAGACAATCCGATCCCGAGTATGGAAAAAAAACCTTTGGAAAATTGGCTACAAAAAAATTTCAAAATGCCCCCTATTTGGCCAAATTTTGGTAGATCGCCAAAAAATTTCAAGAGAGGCCTACCCAGTAAACATTCGTACAAAATTTGAAAGGAATGCAGTCCAGATCGTGAAAACTGGTCCCAAAAATTTTTTAAATGCCCCCCATTCATCCAAACAAAAGCTAGCCTTTCAAGAGAAGACAGCCTGGTGAACATTTATGCAAAATTAGAAGATAATCCGATCAAAAACGTGGAAGAAAATTTTTTTGGAAAATTGGTTACCAATTTTTTTTAAAATGCCCCGAAACTAGAGTCTCAGTCAGACAGGATCCCCGTGCAAGGTGAATTATATACAATACACGTTTCTCCAAGGTCAAAGTCCCGGCCTACGAAATTTTGGAGCAGTGCGCATGTTGATCTAGCTTGCGTTGATGCGCGTTTCTTGTTTTAGACCAGTGCGCATGTTTATTTAACTTGCTTTGGTGCGCGGTTGGCATTTCGAACCAGAGTGCATGTTTATTTAACTTGCGTTGATGTGCGGTTTGCACTTCGAACCAGTGCACATGTTTATTTAACTTGCGATGATGAGCGTTTCGCATTTCAGACTTCAGGGTGCTTATTTTGGACCAGTGCGCATGTTTATTTAACTTGCATCGTTGCTGGGTTCGCATTTCGGACGAGTGCGCATGTTTGATTAACGTGCGTTGATGCGCAGTTTGCAGTTCGGACCAGTGCGTATATTTATTTAACTTGCTCGAAGCGCGGTTCGCATTTCGGACCAGTGCGCATGCTTATCCAACTTTCACTGATGAGCACATGTTTATTTAACTTGTGTTGATGCGCGGTTCTTATTTTGGACCAGTGCGCATTTATATTCAACTTTTGTCGACGCGTGGTTCTTTTTTCGGACCAGGGGGGCATGTTTATTTAACTTCCGTCGATGTGCGGTTCTTATTTTGGAATAGTGCGCATGTCTATTTAACTTGTGTCGATGCGTGGTTCTTTTTTCGGACCATTGCGCATGTTTATTCAACTTGCGTCGATGCGCGGTACTTATTTTGAACCAGTGCGCATGTTTAACTTCCGTCGATGCGCGGTTCGCATTTCGGACCAGTGGGCATGTTCCTTTAACTTGTTTTGATGCGCGGTTCTTATTTCGAATAAAACTCCACACGACCCTTGGGGATGCCCCAAACCAAAAAATAAATGAAATCGGATAAAAACTGTAGGAAGATATGCATTTTGAAGTTGTTTTTTTTTTCAAAAACTCCCCCAAAAAAACTGAAAAATTTCTCAATCATCTCAAAAAGCACAAGCCGTATGGACGACCAATTAGCAATGCCTCATAAATGACTTATAAGTTAGTTATAAGTTAGTTATGGGTGGGGATACTATGGCCGAGGACCTTATAGCAGGCGACGTTTTGTCCTAGATTCCACTACGACAAACTTTGCTTTAGGGGACGTATGACCATAAATTCATTTAAGGACATTACGGCCGGGTACCTTATGGTCGGGGTAAAGCTTAACAAAGCATTAATTTAGGTTATACGTTTTTGCTTTGGGGATGTTTTGGCCCTAAATTCATTTGCGGAACTTATGGCCGGGTACTTTTAGGCGGTGGACGTTTTCTCCTGGTTTCCACGACAAATTTTGCTGTTGGGACGTTTTAGCCCCAAATTCATTTGGGGACCACATGACCTGGGGAAAGCTTAATAAAACACTAATTTACGTTATCATATGTTTTTTTACTTTGGTGACGTTTTGGCCCTAAATTCATTTGGGGACCTTCTGGCCGGAGACATTATGGCCGGAGATCTTATAGCCGGGGACGCTTTGTCCTGGATTCCACTGCGACAAATTTTGCTTTGGGGATGTTTTGGCCGATCCAAATTGTGGGAGATGAAGTATTTTGAAAACAGGGTATCAGGTAATTAATATGTCCCCCATTTAGCCAATTTCTGGCGGACCGCCAAGAAAAAACTACTTTTAAAGAGAGGCCTACCTAAAGAACAAGCGTACAACATTGGAAAAGAATCCGATCCAAATTATGGGAAAAGAAGCATTTGAAAAATTGGAAGCCAATAAATTAAATAATGCCCCCCTCCCCCCATTTGGCCAATTTTTGGCGGAGCGCTAAAAAAAAAAGCAACATTTCAAGAGATGGCTACGTAAAGAATATTCGTGCAAAATTAAAAGAAAATCTGATCAAAACTGTGGGAGAAGCGTTTTGAAAATTATCAACCATAAAATTATAAATGAACCCAATTTGGCTAAATTTTGGCAGATCGCCAAAAACAGTAACTTTTCAAGAGAGACCTAACTGGAGAATATTCGTATAAAATTTACAGAAAATCTTATCAAAATTTTGCGAGAAGAAGCATTTTCAAAATTGACAACCAAAAATTTTTAAATACCTCCCATTTGGCCAATTTTTGGCGGATCGCAGAAAACAGGTTCAAGAGAGGCCTACCCAGAGAAAATTCGTTCAAAATTTGATAAAGAATCCGATCAAAATCAAGGAGATGAGGCATTTTAAGAAAAAGTTTACACAAGTACATACGTCCATCCGTACATACTTATATACAGACGACGGATGCCCGTCTACTTATGTGATAAGACCAGCCCGACAAGGTCGGCTGGTTTATAAACCAAAAGGCATGGAGTTAAATATTTTATTTTATCACAATGCCATGACGTCACAGTCGTTAAGCAACATCTTTCGTATTCACGAAAACTCTTTCCACGACACTACATACATATGAACAAACAGACAAGAATAAATCTCGCTTTATATATCGAATTAAATTCCAAATTGTTTTCTAACAGCCAATAACTAATCATGATCAAGTTACCACTTCTGTCTGGAATTACCACACTTCTAATTCTAAAATATTTGAGAGGAACGTCAGATACACATCCTGAATATCTCGGGTGATACTGACAGGGTTACTGAGATCTTATACACACACACGCTAAATGCTCGCATAAACATGAGTTCATTTCGACTCAAAATTGAAATCTGGAATGCGATATTTACATCAGCACAATAAATCAGAGGAGCATTTCACCATGAAAAATAAAATGTTTGAACACTTGGAATTTTTATGCAATCCACACGAACAATCTGAGTACGCGCAGTCGGTTACTGTAACGGGAGCGAAGTCGAACTAATATACCGTGAATATGGGCTCATTAACCGCTAGGCGGATCAAGTGCACTTCGACAGATTAGCAATTAGGTTTCATCATTTTCGCATTGACGGTAACAGACCTTGTGGTTTGTAAAATCGGTACATAAACCGCTGTCCAAGGGCCGAAATCTACGGTCAAGATCGTTTTCTTTTCCGATATACAACAAATAATACTAAAATGGTGTACAATATCACAAAAATCTACTGAAGAACCAAACTTTAGTTTCAACTCTTTTAGAAAAGAACTTATTTTACCTTCCAAATTCGAACTTAATAACATGTCAACAAACCTGTTGCCTTAAAAAAAATCACTTAACCATATAAATTCTGTAACCCGTGTTATAAAAACAGGATTCAGGACATAGTTTTTGTTTTCCTATCATTTACACGATTCTCCTTTTAAATAAGGATACCACTTCACTCGTAAAAAAAATCAAAGGAAGTCGCAAAAAAGTCAAAACACCACATTTTGACAATAATCTTACGTCACGAACTGAAATACTACAGCAAACTCGATGCTTATTACATCATTGAGAACATCAACACACACAAGCGTAATCAAAAAGGTCTCGAAACATGTTTAGCCAGAAGCAAACTTATGTTGTTGTTTTTTTTTCATATTTGTTACGCGGAAAAGAAAGCACACTAGCGTAGGCTCTACCTTCCAGCACAAAAATTGGAAAAATTTCTAGTTCTTGAATATTTTCAATTTATAATACACTGAAAATGTCATTTACCCCTAAACAAAAATCAATACTCTTAATAGCTAGAAAATAGCTAGGAAAAAAACGAGGAAATCACAGCACCTAGACAATCTGTTTTAAAACAAGGTTTTTCTTTCAAATTAAAAAAAAAATGTTAAAAGCCCAATTATTCGCATATAACGTTAACAACAGATACTCGATAACTGAAACTTCGTTTTATCACGAGCATTTTAGTTATCGATTTAAGCTTGGGCGGTCGTAGGAATGGCTTGAGCTCTGTAAAATGAATTCTAACAATCAAATCTGAACCGGATCTTCCGGAAAACAACGGAAACTGTTCGCCGTAATATTTCTCGAGCAAGGAATATGTCTTCTCTCCTAAAGAGCCATCAATAAAGAGCACAAATAAAAATTTGAGACAACCCCCACTCCGCCACCTGTGCGCCAAATGTACCACCTCACCCCTTTATTACAACATTAGGGCACGAACGCACCCCCCACCCCATCTCCCCCCCCCCCCAACCCCATTCTGCTGAAGCACACACACCGGGCATGCACAAATACACACAGCACCCCTTAATAAGAGTGGCTTCCTCAACCACACGGCTATCAGGAGGACTTGGGGTCAGGGGTATGCCCCCCCCCTCCCAACTCACCCTTGTAGCACAGTAGCACATGGGATTACATTATCCAATTCTAACATCTTTCTCACAGGAATCAATGAGTGCGCCTGGATCTCCAGAGAATTCGTGCCATGACAGAACATTCAGCGATTATGAATCATTTGTACAGAAATGAGGCGAAATGTTGTGACATAATAAGATTAGAAATATCGTATCAGTATCCAAAACAGATAAAAACATCATCATTAAAAATTACAAAAATCTTGCTTAGAACGTTTGAATTACGAATTAAAATTTAAATCCGGGAATTTTCCAGAATTACACGAATTCCCTAGGCACATGGGATCCAAGCTTGCACAAATTCCTCATGGCTCATACACGACACATAAAAGCCAAGCGACCTCACTGATATATCAACTGAATATCCCTCATTCGAAATGCAACTGATACCGAAATTGTTTATTTACACACAAAATCCTACGCATGAAATCAATGCTGAGGTACCTGTCAGCACAAGCACCTTAGCCACTGCCAACACAAACATCCTCGCCACTTCCAACACAAGCATCCTCACCACTGCCAACACAAGCACCCTCGCCACTGCCAACACAATCACCCTCGCCCCTCCCAACACAAGCACCCTCACCACTGCCAACAAAAGCACCTCGCCACCGCCAACACAATCACCCTCGCCCCTCCCAACACAAGCACCCTCACCACTGCCAACACAAGCACCTCGCCACTGCGAACACAAGCACCCTCGCCACTTCCAACACAGGCACCCTCGCCACTGCCAATCAGTTACCATCTCAGATCTCTCCTTCCGTTTCTTTGCTCTTATTTTTACCATCTCAGGGTGAGGCATGTTTGCTTTAACTTTTCAGACATTTTTGGTACAGATTTCCTGTAATCATTACCTGATCGGTGTTTTCATTACATTCGTGTCTCAGGCATATCAAGCACGAGAAACGGCAAGAAATGTTCATGTGTTCTCCACAATGAAACAAAGCGTGAGGATCACTCCCCTCTCCCCACCCCTCTCCCCCCCCCCTCCCTCCCCGGATAAAAAGCTTGTTCAAATTGTTTAATGTCTGAAAATTTCCATGCAAAGGGTTCACAACACCAAAAGGAATAATCCATTTTTTTCACTCGAATTTCAATATGAAACATTTAATTCAGTCATTTTCAAGTACTCTTGATTGACCTCAGTGGAACTAATATTAGCACGCAGTGTCATAACTGTGCCACTGAAGCACCGGGTGCCATCCCGTGCCAGTCAGCACCGGGTGCCATCCCGTGCCAGTCAGCACCGGGTGCCATCCCGTGCCAGTCAGCCCACTACTCCTCCATGTCGGAATCGGTCGGTATCTGTCCGTCCGAGTCGTCGCTGCCGGTGACGATGGAGGCGTCACTGACGCTATCGTCATCGTCATCGTCGTCTTCGCTCCTCTCGTCTAGTGGGTCGCCTGTGAGCGCGATACGGGCGTAGTCGTCCGTGTCGATCGACTTACAGAAGTGGATGGCATACTTGAGCTTGGCCTGCAGCACGGCGCGGCACGAGTAGCGCGGCAGTTTGAGCAGGAAGAAGCACGTGTAGCTCTCCGGCAGGAAGTTGTCCGGCGGATTGTACTTGTCCAGCACCTGGTGGCGGGGACACACAAACAAGGCGCTCTAGTTTCTCACACTCTTTTTTTCCGAGGGCGGTTTCGGGGGGGGGGGGGCGGGGGGGGGAGGGGTATTTTAAGGGACGTCTGTTTTGGGGTTGGCGGGTTGGAAAAAAAAAACCAGAGAGTCAAAGGGAAGGGGAGGATGGAGGAGGTAAGGATGGAGCGTTGAGAGAAAAATAAGAAAAGAGAACGGAGGGGCGGAGAGGGTATGGAGGGGAAGGGGAATAAGAGGGAATTGGGGTAATGGACGGAGGGAAGGTGTGGGGGAGGGGGTAGGGGGGTTAGGGGGAGAGAGAATGCCCCACAAAAGCACCAGCGCTACAATGCTTTGTAATTTGTGCACGGATTTTAAAATGAACAGTGAAACAGGCTAACAATTTAGAGATTGACAAAATTATTCTTCAGTTTATCTAAGCGGCTATTCAGCCATGCAAAATGCATGTGCATTCAAAGGCGAATACCCTGGCTGGAACGTATATTTAATGCGATATATAAATAGCTTCGGTTTGTTGGCTAAGAAACGCTGACTATGTCCCCAAACCCACGCGACTTCCTTCGTCACGGGATTACTGAGGAGGAAGACGTTTCCTTGTGAAAAGAAAACAAAAAAAAAAAAAAAAAACAAAATGCCAAGTGTCAGTGTGAATTTGCACTGGAACTCACTTGAACCATCGAGAAGGCAGGACTGTTTGGTTGAATCAACACAAGTTTTCTTGAGGAAGAAGCCAGAACTAGAATGGCCAGTGCACACAAAATGTAAAGGATACATCGTTTGCTTTCATTTGAAGCCTATTTAATTTCTTGATTTTGTGAACAAAACATGTGTCTCCCCGACCTAATCCATGGTTCTGCAATACCCAGTTTCTATTTTTCTTTTAACAGATAAAGAAATATTTTCGTTCTCAGCAAATACTATCATAACTCATAATTCATGAAAAACTCAAGAAAACACAAAATTGTTCGCAGTACTGACCGTCAAAATATTCCAGAAACTTGCAGTATGTAATTATATGCAATATTTTTTAACTATGGGATACGTCACCTATCATCCCCCTCACCCAAACCCCTCCCCCCCCCCCAAGAAAAAAATAAAATAAATAAATAAACAAGTTTGTCCAAGGACAAAGTCCCAGCTTACGAAAAGCAATAAGACCCATTCCAGCGTGCATGAGCGAAGGAATTTCCCTGAAATATCAAGCTTCAAAAGATGAGACGGCAAAGAGCTAGCTCAATAATTAATTTAGCACCGGACCAGAACATAGACCGATAAATGCATACAAAGATTTCTTTCCCAGAAAAATGGGGAACAGATTTTTTGTATATCTGGTAGACTGGATAGTTTGCCATAGATACCTTCAAACAACGCTCGCATTTCGGATCAGTGCGCATATTTATGTAACTTGCCTCGATGCGCGGTTCTAATTCAGACAAGTGCGCATGTTTATTTAATTTGCGTTGATGCGCGGCTCTCATTTTGGAACAGTGCACATGTTTATTTAACTTAATAAAGATTAATGCGCGGTTCTTATTCCAGACCAATGCCCATGTTTATTTTACTTTCGTACTTATTTTGGACAAGTGCACAAGTTTCCTTAGGTTGTCTTGATGCGCGGTTCGCATTTCGGAAGAGTTTGCATGTTTATCTAACTTGCACGGTGCTTATTTTGGACGTGTGTATATGTTTATTTAACTTGCGTTGGTGCGCGGTTTGCATTTATGACCAGTGCGCATGTTTATTCAACTTGTGTTGATGAGCAGTTCGAATTTCGGACCATTGCGCATGTTTATTTGACTTGCGTTGACGCGCGGTTCGAATATCGGACCAGTGCGCACGTTTATTTAACTTGCCTTGATGCGCGGTTCTTATTCTGGACCAGTACAAATGTTTAACTTGCGTTGGCGCGTGGTTCACATTTCGAACCACTCCACACGTTTATTTAAGTGGCGTTGATGCGCGGTTCGAATTTCGGACCAGTGCGCATGTTTATTTAACTTGCGTTGATGTGCTGTTGGCATTTCGGATCAGTGTGCATGTTTATTTACTTGCGTTGATGTGCGGTTCTTATTTCGGATCAGTGCGCATGTTTATTTACATTGTGTTGATGTGCGGTTCTTTTTTCGGACCAGTGCGCATGTTTATTTAACCCGAAAATTACAACTTTCTTGCACTATCGCCCAATGTTCCCTATTATCGACCATCCGAAAAATATCATATTTTCGGGTCACAGAAATGATTCCTGCACTTTTAAAGCGAAAATTACAATTTTCTTACATTATCGCCCAATATTCCCTATTATCGCCCACCCGAAAAATATCACATTTATCATATTTTCGGGTCATAGAATTGATTCCTGCACTTTTAAAGCGAAAATTACAACTTTCTTACATTATCGCCCAATGTTCCCTATTATCGCCCATCCAAAAAATATCATATTTATCATATTTTCGGGACACAGAATTGATCCCTGCACTTTTAAAGCGAAAATTACAACTTTCTTGCATTATCGCCCAATATTCCCTATTATCGCCCATCCGAAAAATATCATATTTATCATATTTTTGGGTTATAGAATTAATTCCAGCTCTTTTAAAGCGAAAATTACAACTTTCTTACATTATCTCCAATGTTCCCTATTATCGCCCACCCGTAAAATATCACATTGATCATATTTTCGGGTCACAGAATTGATTCCTGCACTTTTAAAGCGAAAATTACAACTTTCTTGCATTATCGCCCAATGTTCCCTATTATCGCCCACCCGGAAAGTATAACATTTATCATATTTTCGGGTCACAGAATTGATTCCTGCAATTTTAAAGCGAAAATTACAGCTTTCTTACATTATCGCCCAATGTTCCCTATTATCGCCCACCCGAAAAATATTATATTTATCATATTTTCGGGTCCTAGAATTGTTTACTGCACTTTTAAAGCGAAAATTACAACTTTCTTGCAGTATCGCCCAATATTCCCTATTATCGCCCATCCGAAAAATATCATATTTATCATATTTTCCGGTCACAGAATATATTCTTGCACTTTTAAAGCGAAAATTACAATCTTCTTACATTATCGCCCAATATTCCCTATTATCACATACCTGAAAAATATCACATTTATCATATTTTCGGTTCATAGAATTGATTCCTGCACTTTAAAAGCGAAAATTACAACTTTCTTGCATTATCGCCCGATGTTCCCTATTATTGCCCACCCGAAAAATATTATATTTATCATATTTTCGGGTCCCAGAATTGTTTCCTGCACTTTTAAAGCGAAAATTACAACTTTCTTGCATTATCGCCCAATGTTCCCTATTATCGCCCACAAGAAAAATGTTATGTTTATCATATTTTCGGGACATAGAATTGATTCCTGCACTTTTAAAGCGAAAATTACAATTTTCTTACATTATCGCCCAATATTCCCTATTATCGCCTACCCGAAAAATATCAAATTTATCATATTTTCGGGTCATAGAATTGATCCCTGCACTTTTAAAGCGAAAATTACAACTTTCTTGCATTATCGCACAATGCTCCCTATTATCGCCCACACGAAAAATATCACATTTATCATATTTTCGGGTCACAGAATTGATTCCTGCACTTTTAAAGCGAAAATTACAACTTTCTTGCATTATCGCCCAATGTTTCCTATTATCGCCCACAGGAAAAATATCACATTTATCATATTTTCGGGTCATAGAATTGATTCCTACAATTTTAAAGCGAAAATTACAGCTTTCTTACATTATCGCCCAATATTCCCTATTATCGCCCACCCGAAAAATATTATATTTATCATATTTTCGGAACAAAGAATTGATTCCTGCACTTTTAAAGCGATAATTACAATTTTCTTACATTATCGCCCTATATTCCCTATTATCGCCTACCCGAAAAATATCACATTTATCATATTTTCGGGTCACAGAATTGTTTCCTGCACTTTTAAAGCGAAAATTAAAACTTTCTTGCACTATCGCCCAATATTCCCTATTATCGCCCACCCGAAAAATATCATATTTATCATATTTTCCGGTCACAGAATATATTCTTGCACTTTTAAAGCGAAAATTACAATCTTCTTACATTATCGCCCAATATTCCCTATTATCGCCCACCTGAAAGATATCACATTTATCATATTTTCGGTTCATAGAATTGATTCCTGCACTTTAAAAGCGAAAATTACAACTTTCTTGCATTATCGCCCAATGTTCCCTATTATTGCCCAGCCGAAAAATATTATATTTATCATATTTTAGGGTCCCAGAATTGTTTCCTGCACTTTTAAAGTGACTTTCTTGCATTATCGCCCAATGTTCCCTATTATCGCCCACCAGAAAAATATTATATTTATCATATTTTCGGGACATAGAATTGATTCCTGCACTTTTAAAGCGAAAATTACAATTTTCTTACGTTATCGCCCAATATTCCCTATTATCGCCTACCCGAAAAATATCATATTTATCATATTTTCGGGTCATAGAATTGATCCCTGCACTTTTAAAGCGAAAATTACAACTTTCTTGCATTATCGCCCAATGCTCCCTATTATCGCCCACACGAAAAATATCACATTTATCATATTTTCGGGTCACAGAATTGTTTCCTGCACTTTTAAAGCGAAAATTACAACTTTCTTGCATTACCGTCCAATGTTCCCTATTATTGCCCACCCGAAAAATATCACATTTATCATATTTTCGGGTCATAGAATTGATTCTTACACTTTTAAAGTGAAAATTACAACTTTCTTGCAGTATCGCCCAATGTTCCCTATTATCGCCCACCAGAAAAATATTATATTTATCATATTTTCGGGACATAGAATTGATTCCTGCACATTTAAAGCGAAAATTACAATTTTCTTACATTATCGCCCAAGATTCCCTATTATCGCCTACCCGAAAAATATCACATTTATCATATTTTCGGGTCATAGAATTGATCCCTGCACATTTAAAGCGAAAATCACAACTTTCTTGCATTATCGCCCAATGTTTCCTATTATCGCCCACCTGGAAAGTATCACATTTATCATATTTTCGGGTCATAGAATTAATTCCTGCACTTTTAAAGCGAAAATTACAGCTTTCTTACATTATCGCAAAATATTCCCTATTATCGCCCACCCGAAAAATATTATATTTATCATATTTTCGGGTCCTAGAATTGTTTCCTGCACATTTAAAGCGAAAATTACAACTTTCTTGCAGTATCGACCAATATTCCCTATTATCGCCCATCCGAAAAATATCATATTTATCATATTTTCGGGACATAGAATTGATCCCTGCACTTTTAAAGCGAAGATTACAACTTTCTTGCTTTATCGCCCAATATTCCCTATTATCGCCCACTTGAAAATATCATAGAAATGACCCACTGACAACAAAATTACTGAAAAGTCCAACCAGAAGTACTTGCATGTAACATAATGTGCCCCTCTGCAAATTGAAACTTTGCTTTTTTAAGAAGAAAAATGGAAATTTCCAATTTTTTAAAAGCTGCAAACTTCGAAGCTCAGTAGATTCAAAAATAAGGCGAAATTCAAAAATCGGAAAATGTACTTTTTTCACCCCTTAGTTCTAGTTTCTTCATAAAAAATTTCGGAATCTTCCGATGAAAAATGAGGGACTAGATAGATTTTTTCGGATTTTGCCCAAATTGGCAATAAAATCGCTAAAAATGGTTTAAACCAATAAATAAAAAAAAATCCTAATGTAGTAGAAGGTTAAAAACTCGCGTTTAAAATTTGGTACGAATCGGATGAAAAATAAAAAAGATATTCCACTTTAACTACTTTGTTAAGAAAAAAAAATTGGAAATTTGCCAATTTTTAGAAGTTGCAAACTTCGAAGTTCAGTAGATTCAAAAATAAGGCGAAATTCAAAAATCAAAAAAAGTACTTTTTTTACCCCTTAGTCCTAGTTTCTTCGTAAAAAATTTCGGAATCTTCCGATGAAAAATGAGGGACTAGATAGGTTTTTTCGTATTATGCCCAAATTGGCAATAAAATCGCCAAAAATGGTTTAAACCACATTTCCTAATGCAGTAAAGGGTTAGGAACTCGTGTTTAAAATTTGGTAAGAATCGGATAAAAAATAAAAAAATTACTTCCACTTTTAACGGTCGCGGGACGGACAGACGGACAGACGGACAGACGGACGGACAGACGGACGACACTTGCCCCCATCTGTATAGCCCTGTTGGCTAAAAAGCCAACTGGGCTGAAAAAAAAGACATCGGATCAAAAATGTAGGACGAGATACATTTTAAATTTTTTTCTTCAAAAATTCCCCAAAAATTAAAAAATCACCCGATCGACTAGAAAAGCACAAGCCGTATGCACGACACTTTAGGGGTGCCTCATACCAAAAATAAATCACATCCGGTCAAAAATGTAGGAGGAGACACATTTTAAATTTTTTTCTTTAAAAATTCCCCTAAAATTCAAAAATCACCCGATCGACTAAAAAAGCACAAGCCGTATGCACGACTCCTTAGGGATGCCTCACACCAAAAATAAATGACATCGAATCAAAATTGTAGGAGTAGATGCATTTTGAATTATTTTCGAACTTTTTGCTTTAAAAATTCCCCAAAAATAAAAAAATTGCGCGATCGACTAAAAAAGCACAAGCCGTATGCACGACCCTTTAGGGGTGCCTCATACCAAAAATAAATGACATCGGGTCAAAAATGTAGGAGGAGATACGTTTTAAAATTTTTTCTTTAAAAATTCGCCAAAAATTCAAAAATCACCCGATCGACTAGAAAAGCACAAGCCGTATGCATGACCCCTCAGGGATGCCTCACACCAAAAATAAATGACATCGGATAAAAATTGTAGGAGGAGATGCATTTTGAACCAAAGTTTACTAAATAAACAACTAACTAACTAACTAACTAACTAACTAACTAACTAACTAACTAACGGACACCGCCCGCAAACCGATAGGAATACCCCAGCTTACGTGTAACGTAAGCTGGGCTAATAAAAAATAAACACGAAAGAAACAGCCGTCCGATCGACCCAAGGAATAACCATACAAAGTCACAACTCGATAAGACTTTCCGTTTTTTGATATATTTTGCACACAAGATGTTATTCGAAATATATATTTTAACGTAATGACGTCATATGTTGTACTCGTTTTCTAGATTTGATAGAATTTGATAGAATCTCTCGGACCTTCAAAGCAACAATCCCGCCGAATTTGAACACTAGCTCCGATAGTCAGCTCCTGAGAAAATTTGCACATAAGTTTTTACGTAATGACGTCATACGCCTTCCCTTATAATGCAACACGCGTCAAAAGTTGACAGAACCGCCCGGCCTACCAAATGAATAAACAGACCAAGTTTCATCCGAATTTGCGTCCTGCACACATTTTGTTCACAACAAACAAACGAACAAACACAACTGAAGTCTAGACTTGGTCTGAAATCAGGTTTCAAACCCAGTCTAGACGGGGTTTTGTCAGTTTATAAAGACATAGAAGATCGCAACATGAGTGTGGTATGGACCATGGCTGTGAAATTCACTATGGTCTGAAACCCAGTCTTAACCGCGGTCTAGACTGGGTTTGCTCAAAATCAGGTCTAGACTTAACTTGCGAAATCGGCCGTAGATGTCTCCGCTTTGTCGAGGATACCAATTATATCACAGCGGCGTTGTTTTCAATTCCACCCACACCCCAATTCCCATTTTATAGTTACACTCACGTCTGTGTAATGGATGCGCTGCAATAAGGCAGCAACGCTGGTGAGGAATTATCTTTACATTTTTTCATATTGATTTGCCCCCCTGACACTCTCACCTGTAATACAAAATCTCTGCCCCTAAAATCGGCAATGGTTCTCGGCAAGCGGGTCCTTCCCCAGACGAAGCGAAGGAAGAGGGAGCGCTCCTCGTTGCTGAATTCCTCCATGACCTCCCAGAACCAGCGGATGAGCTCGCTCGTGCCGTCCACGTTCTTATACGTGGCCACCGACTTGAGGAGTGTCAGCGGTATGTCGGGGCTGCCACAAACCTGAGCCAACAACAAGGCCGAAGCAGTGGCGTGAGAAAAGGCACGTGATGGGCATTCTATTACAGTCCAATGTGTTTGTGTGTGTGTATGTGTGTCTTGTAGGGTGGAGGTGGGTAGTGATTGGCTGGGCCAGCGGCTGGGGATTGATGCTGTCTCCACCATGTAATCCCTCCCCCACCCCACTGCCATACTTCTATCTAAGCACTGTGGTTGGATTTGAACCCAGGGATTTTCAATTTATTCCAGAGCCTTCGTCCTCATATCGTGTCACATCAACCCCAAAACATTTTTGTAGATATTTATTTTCTTTCCGGAAAACATCTCCTGCACTCACCATGGTCTCCAGCTCGTATCCCGTGAAGAGCGAGAGCAAGGGCACCGGTACGACGCGGGCCATGCCCTCCCGCACCCACTGTGCCTGCTCGTCAAACTCCTGCAGCCTGCAACACCAACACACACCCTCTGCACTCTCGTCAAAACCCAAACATTTCGCCATTCTCAGCCGCTATGTTTACATTCAAGTTTGTTTAGATATAGTAAGTCATAAATAGCATTTACTCAAAATAATATTTAATTCAAATTTTGACCTTTAAAATTCTCAGCGTAGGTTTATTTAAGATAGAGCCAACGCATGTTGTTATTTTAACAGATTTATTATAATTATCGCTATTACTACAATTATTTTATTACTGATGTTATTTTACATACAGGTGACATTTATGTTGGGAAAACACATGGGTTTGCATTTCTACTTTGCGGTATCTGTATTTTACCTGTAATTTAGGGCTTGCCGCACGAAATCGTTTCTATTCTCGGGAACAATTCTATTGCGCTTGGCACTGAGCATGACGTCATTTCCGGCCGCGCTCGGGGTACTGAAGGGCATCTCCGACGCCCTCAGTGTGTCCTCGTCCATGTCGCGTATGCACATCAGACCTGCACGGGCAGCCACAATGCACTCGTATTTAGTGTGTATTTTTTAATTCAACTTCATAACGCAGTCTCAGCCAGGAAATCTGACCCCAGCAAAAATGCCAGTCAAAATTTGCTTCCATGCGCAATTTGATCGTGAAAATTTATTGTTGACATTAGACGATATACGGTAACACCGTGTAATATTTTGAATTTCTATTTTCCTCCTTCCATTTCGTACCTGGCACATAGTCCTTGTCGATTTCAGTGAGGTCACTGACGCTGAGAGGCAGGCCAGCCAGCTGCTTCCATACCGGCTCTGCCAGGCTCAGACTCAGCGGTGAGCCCGATCTAATGGCGATACCAATCAACATACCAAGGAATCTAGGGAGGAAAACATAGCGTGTTAGCGGATAATGAGACATGCACTTTCATGCAATATAAGCTCCATCCCTCCTCCCGCCCCTCCCATCCCTCCCCCCTCCCCCTCCCCACGCTTCCTTGGAAGTAAGCCTGCATTGAAAAAAAAACCTTGAGAGCACATGCTCTACATGTTTACGATTCGTTTCCATATACTGCAAACTGTACTTTAAAATGGCATAGAGAAGCCACACACCTGAACATATTCTGGTGTAAGGAAGAGGTGAGGTTGGGATTGAGGACGTAACAGTCGCGATTGGAGCCTGCCTCGTCGCGCCCGTTGGGCGTCTGGATCAGCAGCGGGACGCAGCCGTTCTGGAGCTCGTCGCACACTTCGGCCACGGATTCGCTGTAGCCACCGCCGCAGTCGTCCACGCTCTCACCTACACGCGCATGCGCAGCCAATCATAACAAAGTGAATAGCAATATCCCAGTGAACTATTATATGTCATGTTTGATTTTACTTATTCTTTAATAATACAACTTTGATTTTTGTTTGAATCAGCCAAGATGTCTATTTCGTGCATAGTCATTTGCTCATATTCACATCTATCAACTTAAAATCTTTTTTTAATCCACATCAATGATGTTACAGAAATGATCACTGTAGAAATTACCTATAAACTTGACCTTCCAGATTCTGTGCGGGAGCATTAGAGCTTCTGGTGTAAACAGACTCATTTTACTGACCAACTGTCCGAACACTGACTTCATCCCGTCGGGTCCCGCCAGACCGCCCTTACTGCGGGACCGCTTCACCTGCATCCGGTTAATCTCGATCACTGGGCCGTGCTGCTTATCGCGGAGCATCGTGGCCTGCACTACTTTTCTAAACGCAGTCTCTTTTGCCGACGACACTAAGATACCGCGAAGCGTATTAATACTGCTCGCCTCGGAGGTGCAAAAGCTGGGTTTTTCCACGGCCGTGTCCTCCAACGAGAACATCGGAATTGATGGACAGAAGAGATCAGAGAAGTGGTGGAGGAGCACGAGGCGGTTTCGCAGCGTGGTGATTGGCACGAGCTGCAGGTGGTTGTACTCCATGGGTATGTCAACGGGTAGCTTGCCCGCGTTGATTGGTTTGTTGGTAGACCAGGCTAAGCTATGCGCTGAGCCGCACGCTACTCGGTTGATTTTCTTGCCTGAACGAAATTATTAAAATGAAATGTAAGAAATAAAATCAAAGAAACCGACCGAATACCAAAGCAGAAAGACAAAAATGTTCCATATCGTTCTAAGAAAGCCCAATATATTTGTCCATATTAAAACCGAGAACATTTTAGCCTGTAACAATCAGCTAAAAATTGCATGTCTTCAAACAGTTTGCTTGGTGATTGGTATGTACGAGAGGGAGCAGGACTTACCATTGAGAGCGGCCACTTGTCTGGGTCTCTGAATCGCATTCGTGGTGCCGTCTCCCAGCTGTCCCTCATCGTTGTCTCCCCACGTGAACACCTCACCTACAGCAATACAAGTAGCATCTTCCTAAATAACACCTGGCCCCCTCAGCATCGTCAACATATAAGCCGCTCCTCCCTTCCCCCAGACTGGCAAGCAATGTAATTGGTCAGAAGCTCCTTCACTGCACGCCCCCACCCCAGCAGGCAATGAAAGCAATCTGCCATGTTTACCTCCCTCACAACTATTCCTAGGAACAAGAGAAGGTAATCTGTTCATACTCCCCCCCCCCCCACCCAAGACACGCCATCACACGCCTCGGCTTCCTCCCCCTTATCCCACCCCTCCCCCTCCCACACACACATCCCGAGCAAGAAGGGTGCGGCTACCGGTATCGGTGCAGGCGACACAGTGGAGCGAGCCGCACGCCATGGACACGATCTTCTTGCCCTGTAGTGCCATCACACGCCTCGTCTTCCTCCCCCCTCCCTCCTCCCCCACCCCCACCCTCCTCCCCTCACACATCCCGAGCGAGGAGGGTGCGGCTACCGGTATCGGTGCAGGCGACACAGTGCAGCGAGCCGCACGCCATGGACACGATTTTCTTGCCCTGTAGTGCCATCACACGCCTCGTCTTCCTCCCCCATCCCCCCTCCCTCCCCCCTCTCCCCCCCCCCACACATCCCGAGCGTGAAGGGCGCGGCTACCGGTATCGGTGCAGGCGACACAGTGCAGCGAGCCGCACGCCATGGACACGATTTTCTTGCCCTGTAGTGCCATCACACGCCTCGTCTTCCTCCCCCATCCCCCCTCCCTCCCCCCTCCCCCCCCCCCACACATCCCGAGCGTGAAGGGCGCGGCTACCGGTATCGGTGCAGGCGACACAGTGCAGCGAGCCGCACGCCATGGACACGATCTTCTTGCCCTGTAGTGCCATCACACGCCTCGTCTTCCTCCCCCATCCCCCCTCCCTCCCCCCTCTCCCCCCCCCCCCCCACACATCCCGAGCGTGAAGGGCGCGGCTACCGGTATCGGTGCAGGCGACACAGTGCAGCGAGCCGCACGCCATGGACACGATCTTCTTGCCCTGTAGTGCCATCACACGCCTCGTCTTCCTCCCCCATCCCCCCTCCCTCCCCCCTCTCCCCCCCCCCCCCCAACACATCCCGAGCGTGAAGGGCGCGGCTACCGGTATCGGTGCAGGCGACACAGTGCAGCGAGCCGCACGCCATGGACACGATTTTCTTGCCCTGTAGTGCCATCACACGCTTCGGCTTCCTCACGTGATCGTCCGTGCCGTGCCCGAGCCGGTGGTAGTCGCCCTTGCCCCTGAAATATTTCACAATCTCAATCACAATTCTATTTCAAACAATCCACCTTAACATGCTTCAATTCGTCTTCTTTTTATAGTTGTCCTTCTTAACAATTTCCACTTTGTACAACTTGTCAAAATTGAACTGTTCGTTATAATCCAACTGAATTACAGTTGAACAATTGAATGTGCCTAATATCCCATAATCCCAAAATGGTAAAGGTGAAGTTTTGGGGACGCTCCTAAATTTATAGCCACTTTATTCCTTCTGTAGACTGACCCTAACCTCAAACCTGATCCCGAAGCTTAACCTAATGCCTTAAACCAAACCAGATTACTGATACTTACACACTAAACCACGTTTAGTTGCTAATGTTTGGTTGCTAATAACCTACACCTTTGCGAGAAAAGAACTAGACAGACACGATCAACAAGTAGCGCGGGTGACGTATGAAATCGGTGCTAAGGTCGGTTTATAAATTGTCATACCACATTCATCAGTTGTTTTTTTTTTTTTTTTTTTTGGACAATTATAACACTTTTACATTGTTAAGCTTGGCAAAAGCCAAGTATTGTATTTAAAAAACAGTTATTTTGGCAATTATATAAGATGCGTTCGGAACAACATGAATATAGATTACAATCTTTTTAGCTTTTTGATGTTTCTAAAAACTGACTGTTTGGTACAGAAGGCAACACACCTTTCAAAATGAAACTTACATCTCTTATGATCGGTGAGATTCGTTCATTCCAACGATTTTTCACGAATCACAACAGACATACGACGCTGAACATGTTAAATATCTGTTCTAATCGTGTGTGCTATTTTAAAATAACCCGACAGCCCGTTCTGGAGACACAGCCTGGACGACACATTTCATTACGCGGACAAAATTGTATCACAATACTAAGGTTTACCAAATTTCGAAATACTGTCATTTTAGCCATTTTTTATGAACAAAAATACAGGGCTGCACATTTCCGATATGTGCTCTGTATGTGTGTGAGATTTCAACTTAATTCAACGAGCAGTTTTGGAGATCTATCCTCGAAACGGCGACGAAATTACGCTAAGTATTACTAAATTCCAAAAAAAATGGTCAAGTTGACAATTTTTCATGAATCCACACCAAAATACGACGTTGCACACATTCAATATGTGATCCATCGGTGTGTGAAATTTCAGAACAATTCGACTTATAGTTTTGGAGATTTAGCCTGGACACGACGCCGAAAACACGCCAAATTTCACATTTTCACAATTTTCCATGAATCCGAATAAAAATGAAGCTGTACACCTTCAATATGTGTCCTATCTGTGTGTAAAATTTGAAAACATTCTGAACTACAGCTTCGGCGATATTGCCCGGACAAGTTTGCCGCCCGAACGGAAGAGCTCATAACTATATCCAACTCCGTTACACGGGGGATAAATATGGTAATATGGTCAATGTACCGAAAAGTTTTAAACGTCTTGGTGCTCCGTTTCAAAAAATGATTGGTAGACGGAAGTTGATAGGGCAGTGAGGTATAAATAAACCATTCAAGGGGTGGAACAGGATAACAAAGTGGTACGTACCAGGTGTAGACCGCCCCGGACTTAGTTAGCGCCACACTGAACTGTGAACCGCACTCGACCTTGCAGACGCCTAGGCCTTGCAGTGCGTCGATCTTCTGCGGCACTTTACAGCCGTCGCTGCCGCCGCGTCCCAGCTTGCCGTAGTCGCCGTCGCCCCACGACCATACCGTGTCTACATCGGTCAGGGCCAGGGTCTGTGCGTCACCGCTCCCACACGCCACGTCAATCACACGCTGGCCCTTCAGTGCCTCCACCTTCCAACACGTCACATACAACACTTGCCCAATGACTGGGCTTTCATTTTATCCTTATTTTTACTCATAATACACGTAGCTGATTATATTAGGTTTAGCAGTCGCTGTCAACCTCCCTAATTATCGGCGAAGAAAAGGCCACAAGCAACTTATCGAATTAAACACCCGTGTTAAATTGGTTTTTCTCCACCATCACTTTCCCACAGTAACAGCCAAGGAATCATAAGCTGGACGATTCTCACGAGTTTTGGGCGGGTGAGGTCCTCGCTATCGCCATGGCCCAGTCGCCCGTAGCGGCCCTTGCCCCATGTGTACAGCTCGCCGGTGGAAGTGATGCAGGCACTGTGGGCCCCTCCCGCGGCGATGTCAATCACTTCTATACCGCGCAGTGATTCGATAACACGCGGCTTATCACACGGACTGTGACAACACAGAAAAGACATCTCATTTCATATAATAACACTCATATTATATATAAGTTAATAGCGTTTGGTCACCGTAGGCACAAACTTATTTTTTTCACATCCATATTACTACCAAACTACTAAAACTTTGTTCCTGAACAACTACTTTCCTCTGACACCTTTCTCACTGACTTGCCCACTTGCATAATTTCGAAGCCGGCCCACACTTTATTTAACTTGACACCAAATAACGGCGAACTTGTCAACACTTTTCGGCCAGATAGATTCTAGGTGGCCCCGTACCTTCTGTTGCCATGACCCAGCTTCCCGTCTTCGCCCTCGCCCCACGAGTAGACCTCGCCCTCAGCACTGAGCGCCAGGCAGTGCTTGCCGCCGGAGTTAACGGCCACCATCTTAATGAACACGTGGCGGATGGACTCTAGGAGCGTGGGTGCGGCCACGGAGTCGCTGCTGCCGATGCCGAGGCGCCCGCCCGCGCCGTAACCTGTCGCGTACACCTGCAGCCACACAGCCACGCAGTACTCGTACACGTCCTCCCAGTACTCGTACAGTCTCACAGCTCCCGTACACAGCCACACAGTACTCGTACACATCCTCCCAGTACTCGTACAGTCTCATAGCACTCGTACACAGCAATGCAATACTCGTGTATGGCCTCACAGTACTAGTAGACACACCGCGGTCGTATACAAACTCAAAGTACTCGCACACAGAAACACAGCCCTAGTGCACAGCCACACAGTGGTAGTACAGAGCCTCACATTAATCGTATGTAGCCATACAGTACTCGTACACGGCTTCACAGTACTCGTACAGAGCCACACAGTACTCATGTATAGCATCACACATCGCAGTCGCACATAGCCTCACAGTACTCGTACACAGTCACACAATCATGGAGGGAGGAAGAGGTGTTTACCTTTCCATCGCCAGTGACAGCAAAGAGTGTCTGTTCGCCTCCGACGACCTGCACGGGCCGGAGCGCGGCCAGTGATTCGCAGACGAGCGGTAGCTTCACCTTAGCCCCGTCCACGCCCCCGAGCTGGCCTCGATGGTTGTGGCCCCAGCCCAGTATCTGCCCGCTGCCTCCCCACGATAAGGTCCAGTCGTCCGGCCGTCTGAAATGATGACGTCAAAGTCCTCACATGTCGCAAAAGTCGTTTATTTTTCAAATCATTATTAGACGATCGAGCAAGCAGTGGACTTTTTCTGGAACTTTCCGCAAAAAAATGTGAAATTTAAGTATGGGCACCTGTTCAGCCAGAGAAGGAGTTGTTCATCTTGTTCAAAGCCAAAGATCATATGATCCTCGTGGTCTCGATTAGGCTCCTCCCCCTCGGCGCAAATCTCGTGTATCTTCTTCATCACCTGTCAATCAATTCGGGCCTTATACATACCAAAGTGATTGGCACTTCCTGTGCAAGATAAAGCTTTGGTGAAAATGTCCAGAAATGATTCCAGATAGGATCTGTTTGTCCACACCCCCCCCCCATCCCCCGCGCCCCACCCCACCCTGCTTGATTTTGTTTTACGCTTCCAGCTAAAAAACTAAAGGCTCTGTCTTGTTCTCATGCCTGAACTTGAGCACTTCCTCATTCAACAACCTTAATATTTACCCAGACCTTAATACCCGACACAATGACAATAGTACTTCCTCTTTCCTATAGTGTCTCAGTGTAATTTATAAGACATTCAAAAAGATTAATTAACAGTTAATTATTGCCATCACGGCACACTGAATAAGCATGAAAAGTTTCGTTATCACCTCTTCGGTGAAGGCTAGCGGGAGGGTGGTGCGCCTCTGCAGGGAATGCGCCACGCGGGCAGCCATGCAGTAGCGCCGGAACCACGACCACTTGTGCGCCTCGCTGCAGGCGGGCAGTGAATCCAGGCCCAGGTCACTCGCCAGCGCCACCAGCTCCTACAGCAAAGAGGCGCCACATGTCATACCTCTACCTGTCACCCATCTGACGTCATAATACACAACACTCATGGCTGCCTTTCACCACTTTTGACAAACATATGTTTACCTATATTTACATACACTGTTGACTACAGACTGACACACTTCTTCTCATTTCTGTCACTGGCATAGGAAAGTACACTTTATGAAACCCTTACAACAGTCAAGTTCAAGTTTTAAATAGAACTACCACATCATTTAACAAGAACATAGACCCGGGTCGGGAAAACACTGACCTTGAAGAACGGGCTGTGGAGCAAGTGCTTGCCGCTGCGCACGATGGGATCTTCGTACTCAAACTGGCGCTGCAGGGCTTCAGGCAGGCCCTTGACGAGAGAGGCTAGCGCCGTGCCGCTCAGCGCCTGAGACACAAACCACGTAAATCCAGAGAAAAATCAAAATGACTTGACTCCATAAATTCGACATAAATATTGAACTTTTTCCTAAGCATTTATTTCTTTATTCGCTTTATGACTGAGTTGCTCGTTGTTTCTGAGGTCAAGAGTGAAGCCAGGCAATAACAAGGCGTTTATTCTCTTCTTATTTCATCACAACAGTTCACATTATAGACATGAACAGTCGTCTGCTGTTTTTCTCACTCACCGAAGTCATGCCCTTCTGAGAGCTAGATTCGGGCTGTTCAGTTGTTGGACTCGACATAAGCGACATGACGTTAAAGTTGTCACCAAAGTGTGACGTCATCAGCTGACGTAGCTTCTTTAACGCCCACATTCTCTGCGGTGCCCCTTAAAGAATATTGCGAATAGGACGTTATAAATGGCGCTACTTCATCAAGGATTACACTAAGATCTAAAGTATCATTTCTGAGACTTAAACACTTAAACTTTCCATAAAAGAAAGAAAAGTTTCAAAGTTTACAGCTTACCTAAGGAGCTGAGTTGAGCACAGGCAGCCAGGGCGGTCGCAAGTCTGGGTAATATATGCCTGTCATTTCCGGTTTCAAGGTTAAAATCAAGCAGGCACGTGACCAAATCAATCGATGGCCTGGATAGTACTTTGCGGTCGCTTAGCATATCCAGGGGTGCGGCCGAAGGCATTATGGGATACACAGTAAATTTCCATCCCCAGCCATTCACGGAGCCGTCGCTGGTAAATTTCCAGCGTATCTCGTTGCCGCTGACGCGCAGCTCTTGCGACCAGTCGGACCAGTCTCGTCCCGAGCGCACGGACACGGTACGGCCCGAGCTGTCCACGATGGTGAGCGGGTCGTGACGCTTCTCCGTGGAGCACTGATGGTCGAACTCAATCCGTAAGCCCTCCGCTCCTACAAGGTGGGCCACAACAAGGCAGTGTTAGCACGTCAATGTCACGTCATGACATGTCACGTTAAAAACATTTCCTCTGCCTTATCAATCAAATAACAAGTAAACAGTGAAATTTTTGAGAAACAAGCCGAAACTTTCAGTGTGCTTGCATTTATTATTCACGACTTCTTGGCGAAAGTGTGGTATTTTGTATTCTACTAATTTTACTCTTTTTACATTTTACTCATTTTCGTACAAGACAGGGTGGGTTTACTGGTATTTTGAGGGTGGCCGTTGAGGTGTCTTGTACTTGTAATAGTGCAGGCTCTCCTGCAAGCACTGCGGAGTCATATGACATGGGGAGCACTGGACAGGCCCTCCTGCACCACAGGTTGAGCCACGTAACCGACACAGAAAGCCAAGGGAGTCGGGTGGGGTGGTCACCTCGTATGTAGAGGTAGCCTGTGTACGGGTGATTTTTTTCTGCACCACAGACTGGGTCAAGCGACTGGGGCTGAGATGGGGGATGGGAAAGGGGGCATGGGGGTCACCAGGAATTTTGAGCTAGCCGTTGAGGATTGTTTTGCCCATTTAGGCATGCCAGCTTTCCAGCACCACAGACTGGGTCAGGGTGAGAGAAGGATCTGAAGGGAAGGTGTGGGTGGGTCGGGGTGGGGGTCACGTGGTATTTTGACGTGGCCGTTGAGGGTGGTATAGTCCGTGCTGGGGTGCGAGCTTTCCTGCACCTTAGGCACAAGCTGGGCCGTGAAGGACAGGATGGTCACCTGGTATTTTGACGTGGCCGTTGAGGGTGGTATCGTCCGGGTAGGGGTGCGAGCTTTCCTGCACCACAGGCTGGGCCACGTGACGCGAGCACTCCGTGTCCACCGTGACGTCCTCCAGTTCTGTTACGCACAGCTCCAGCAGCAGCTCGGCCACCTTCGTGTGTATACGCAAACACAAGCCAACAATAAGTGTGAGTTTTTTTGTTTTTTTTTGTTTTGTTTTTTTTTTGGGGTGGGGGGGTATGCACAGTTTGTTTTCTTTGCCTACCGGCAGATGTCAAATAAATCTAACAATATCTCGATGGAGTCAGCAAATGGAAGCGCTTACGGAGCCAAACTTTCAGTCGAATGTCTGGCACTTAATGCTGAGATACTTAAAATGTGGTGCAACTATCTTCTTCATTTTTTCTGTGTGAAAATACCTGTCAACAAATCACCCACGTGCTACCTCCACTTTGTCAAATCGAAGCAATCAAGTCATAAAAATTGTATTTCTCATTTATATTTTTTATCCCCTCATTTCCTGCCTCAATTAAACACAGAGCGTTTAGTTCGATACCTCCCACCCCTCCCTGCATTTTCTCTATATTTCCATCAAACAGGGCACGGATCGCTGTACCTGTGGATATGTCTTGCCCAGCGCAGTGAGGACATGCGACAGGGCGTCCTTGCCAAACTCGCCCGCCCTCCTGGCCACGGCTAGCTTTAACAGATCGACCAGTACTCGGGCATCTTCTGACGTCAGATTCGATGTGAACTCATCTAGATCTGGGGATGCTGCCAGAGTCTCCTCCGTGCTCGTCACCTGCAGGTGCAACAGTCCACAATCGTCACCCTAATCATCACCCTTTTTTCTCGCCACATTTAGTTTATTTCTGGCATAAGAATACAGCAACAACACAAGGGATCCATTATAGTTAGATTTTTGGGGCTTGCACTACACATGGAAAAGATTCTTGTTCTTCACAATTTTCATCCTTGATGCAGATTTACACGTGGACTGGGATGGGGGTAGCGTACAGACCTGTTCTGTTGTGGTGAACGTCTCGGCTATTAGACTGGTGGCAGGCGACGCTTTAGCCAGGCTGTGGTACGACTCGAAGAGCTCGTGGCTGCTCGACATGATCTGCGTCACTGAGTCGCTCATGCGCACTGTAATATCGCCCGGGTCAACAGGGCCGACCAGCGGATGCGACGCCGCGTGTGTCGGCGCCTCGGGACTCGGTAGAGGGGACACGTCACTAGGGGCAACGGAGGACACGTGTAATGTGGTGGAGTCCGTCATGGCGGACAGCAGGACGCCGTCCTTGACCAGCGAGCTAACCACAGCTTCCCTGCAAAATATCACAGCGCACGTCATCTAAAAATAACATCACAGTGCTCATTCTGCAATATCAAACTGTTGCCAACACTTTCTTCCCCCAACATGCACTCACGGCACCCTAATGAAAAACCTCACCTGGCATACATAATCTGGAGCGCTTGCAGTATCCTCTGCAGTGCGTGTTGCTTGGCCTGGGAGCCTTCCAGTGAGAGCACGATCCGGGAGAGTGACGGCCGGTTCATCTTGGACACGGCAGAGATGGCGTTAGCGTGGGCTGGAATGCCTGCACCAGCGGTAGGGCTTTCCTCCTCGCCGCTCTCCCCAGGCGCTGCAAATGCACACAATTTGGTCTATCGAGCTCACTTTAATAATTAGAGCCTGAGATAGAGACGCTCCCCCCGTGTAATGCGGATGACCCACGAAATTGGTGCTAAAATAATTTTGCAAAGTGCATACTGTTGCCACTTTCATCACGTTTTTCACAATTCCAACAGTTCTGCAACATTAAATTGCGACATAAGCTAAGTTTTACACTACAAAAAAGATATTTTGACAATTTTCAATATCTGTTTTATCCGTGTAAGAAATGTTTTAAAAAAATCTGAAGAATAGTTTTGGAGATACAGTCTGGACCACACGTTCAATTACGAATCAAAAGTTGTATCAAAACGCAAAGTTTTACTAAATTTCAAAACACTGTCATTTTGACATTTTTTTATGAATCCGAACAAAAATACGACGTAGCACACCTGCAATATGTGCTCTATCCCTGTGTGAGATTTTTTAAAAATCGAACATTAAAATCACTTGTTTTGTCATTATTTATGAATCCGAATAAAAATACGACGATGGACACTTTCCATATGTGTTTTAACCATGTGTAAAATTTCAAAACAATCCGGCCTATAGTTTCGGAGATGTAACCCGGACACGAAGTTTCATTACGCGGATAGTATTACATAAAAGCCAAATTTTATCAAATTTCAAAATACAGTCATTCTCAAAAAATTTTATGAATTCGGACAAAAATACGATGTTGCACACCTTCTAATGTGCTCTATCCGTGTGTGAAATGTCAACACAAATCCGACCTATTAGTTCGGAGACAGAGCCCGGGCACGACGTTCTAGCAGACGAGCAAAATTTTATGAATGCTAATTTTTACCTCATACAAAATATGTCATTTTGACAATTTTTTATGAATCGGAATAAAATTACGGGGTGCTGCACACCTTCTGTGACATTTCAAAACTATCCAATTAATAGTTTTTGGACATCCAGCCTAGAGAGACGTCGAAAATACGTCGAAAAAGTTCCAACAATCGCAAAATAATGCTCCCATTCTGACAATTATTCATGAATCCAAAATATGACGCCTTCAATATATGCTCTATCCGCGTGGGAAATTTCAAAACAATCCGATCTAAAGTGTCGGAGATATAGCTCGTACTCGCTTGCGGACTGACGGACAGACGGACAAGCTCATAACTACATCTCCGTTATAAGGGGGATCAATAAGTTCCTTCACCGCTAATGTCACCACGTGTAACGTTACTGAGCTATCCATAATTAGGTGCATCTGCTGATGCTCTTAAGAACACAAACATAAAATCAACAAAAACAAATCGTTCCCCACGACCGCCGCCCTCTTCCCGCTTGCCTTTCGTTGTTATCGTGTTGTTATAGTTATCGTGTTAACAAAATCAGGTGTCTATAACAAACGCAAACGCTACATAAATATACACACAGAAAGTACAAAAAACGGGGAAAATATAACACGCAGTTAGGCTAGAATTGCGCTGTAAAATACCACTACAGCCTCACCTACGATAGAGGAGCCGAGGGGATCCCTGGCGGAGGCGAAGAGCACGGGCTCATGTGTGGTGGGCGTGCTCGTGTCCATGGTGCACCAGGCGATCGAGTGCGACGAGCCGCAGGCGACGCGGCAGATCTTGTAGCTGTCCAGGCCCTGGACGGCCGCCGGTTTGCGGTTCACCGTCGTCGTGCTGTTGCCCTGCTGCCCGTGGTCATTGTCACCCCACGCGTATACCTGCAACATGCCACACTCTCGTAACCCCAATGCTTTCTATATGGATTTAACTTCTTTGTAGTCAAATTAATTTTCAGATACCAGTCCCCCCCCCCCCCCCCCCCCCCGAGGTAAAGTTAACATTTAAACATATTGTCTCGAACCTGGCTTTTCACAGTGTGACAATTTTTGGCATTCTGTCGAATATTACGCTTATCTGCTCGAGTATGTCTGCTCTGAGTTTCCAATAGCCGCCAACATCTATGTTTTAAAATTATAGCAATTCACACTGCAGAACTTGCACACGGACTTTCGCGTGATGAGCACACGTGGCCTTGAAAGCAGAGCACTTTGAGCAAAAGGGACACTGAAAACACGTGACTTTGAGCACACATGACACTAAGAACACGTGACTTTGAGCACACATAACACTGAGAACACGTGACCATGAGCACACATGACACTGAGAACACATGACTCTGACAACGCATAACACTGAGAACATCCTGACCGTGAACACACACGACTCTAAGCACACATGACACTGAGATCACGTGACCTTGAGCACACGTACCTGCCCGCTCTCGGCCACAGCTAAGCAGTGCAGAGCACCCACGGCGACGTGCACGATCTTCTTGCCCTTGAGCGCTTCCACCATCTGCGGCTTCCTCACGTGCGCATCACTGCCGTGGCCCAACCGGAAGTAGTCACCTTTACCCCTGTGACATGGTTCAAATTATAACATGCCGTACGTCCTAAATGGAATCTTTACACTGATAATGAAAAAAGAAGTTTGCATATCGTTCTGGCAAAGACTGGTGAAACACATTAAATCAGTTTATTCTCTGTGTATACACTATAATTTTTTACAAGGACCAATAGAGCTTATTTGCACTTACCAAGTCCATACTTGCCCAGACTTGGTGAGTGCCAGCGAGAACTGAGCGCCGCACTCAATCTGGCACACGCCCAGGCCCGCTAGACGCTCGATGGGGTGTGGAATGTTGCAGCCGTCACTGCCGCCGCGGCCCAGCTTGCCAAAGTCGCCGTCGCCCCAGGAGTACACCTGGCCGTCATCCGTGAGAGCCAGAGTCTGCGCGTCCCGGCTCCCCAGCGAGATCTGTACCACTCGCTGCCCCGCCAGTGCCTTCACCTACAACGCCATCAGCGAAACGGCTCAGCTGAACCGCAAGTTGTTTACTTTGTCAAGCACACAGGCACTTCTTAACCTTCCATTAATTTCTTATACCCACACTCAAAAAATTTTCTTGCTTTTTTAATTTAAATTTTGAGCATAAAATTCGAACATATCTCAGGGATCTCCCTTTCCAAATTCTGTCATATTCCAACACAGGCACAATGTGATCAGAACGAAGGGTTTTACGGTAGATTATTCACATAACACTACATTTATTTTATTCTTACAGACTATATTGCTTATCAGTGTGATTAACCAAATATTTTGCAAACAATGCCGAACTTTTTAATCTGTTAAGGCCACAGGCGTATGGCCGTATTTTACCCATATAGGCCACAGGTGCCAGGTCATGTCTTACCCGTTTAGACCACACGCCCAGGCTATTTTATGCGTATTTTGGTCCCAAGTGTCACGCTATATTTTTCCTGCTTAGGCCACAGGTGTCCGGCCATGTTTTACCTGTTTAGGCCACGAGTGTCCGGCCATGCTTTACCTGTTTAAGCCACGTGTGTCCGGCCATGTTTTACCTGTTTAAGCCACGACTGTCCAGCCATGTTTTACTTGTTTAGGCCACAAGTGTCCGGCCATGTTTTACCTGTTTAGGCCACGAGTGTCCGGCCATGTTTTACCTGTTTAGGCCACGAGTGTCCGGCCATATTTTACCTGTTTCGGCCGCAGCTGCGTGACGTTGTCGCCATGGCCGAGGCGGCCGTACTCGCCCTGGCCCCACGTGTACAGGTCACCGTTGCTGATGATGGCGGCGCTGTGAGAGCTACCACACGCGATGTCGCGCACCCGCTTGGCGCGCAGTGCCTCAATCAGGCGCGGCTTGTCGCAGTTCATGCGGCTGAAGTGGCCCAGTTTGCCGTCGTCGCCCTCGCCCCATGAGAAGACCTTGCCGTCCACTGTCAGCGCCATGGCGTGTCGTCCTCCTGATCAAAACACAAAACCATCAGCAATCGTCGACCTGAGTGGACTTCAATATTGGCATTTATTACAATATGATTAATTTAAGTCACAAACGACGCAAACTCACACCTCGATATGTCGGCCTTAGGAAAAAAAACCAAACCATGAGAACAAACTGACCTGAATGGACTGCGACTTTCTTGATGACATACTGACTGAGTGACGTCAGCTGCCTAGGAACGGGGACACTGCCGGTAGTGTTTCCCAGCCCCAGCCGGCCATTGGTTGCCTCTCCGCATGCATACAGCTTACCGTCGGCTGTCACTGTTGAAAAACAGAAACACGCATGCAACATCGCCCAAGTAATACTATCAACAAAAGATATAATAGTTTTGAAATGTATCAATAATAACTACCCGCGGATCAGTTACTGACAGACACACAGAGATAGTACGTACCACAGAAGAGACTCTTGGAGCCTCCTACGATCTGCACACAGTTGAGCGCCGACAGCGTATCATTAAGCACAGGAGTTTTGATCTTGGAGCCCTTGGGACCTCCCAGTTGGTCCTTGTCATTCAAGCCCCAGACGAATACGTGTGTCTTGATGTCTTTGCTACCAGGCGGTTTTGCTTTTTTGCTCAGAGGCAAAGTTTCCTTGGTGGGCGACGTTCCTTCTTCCTGTTAGTTAACCAATGTCGAAAACATTGACCACCGATCATGTTTATGATATTAGAAGTTTTACCCAAAGTTTACTCGACGACCGATGGCCGGGGTTTATTTCGTTTACGAAACATAATCGAAATGCTCAAACCTAGCTAAAAATCATAGGTAAAATTAGCTGTAACAAATCTTACAGAAATCGTGTAATCTTAGGTACAGTATGCAACGCAGTCCATATATTATTATGTTTATTAAAATATTACCTCTGCTTTTTAATTCTCCTTGCTTATTTGAAATAAACTCCTTCTCTTCGCAGATAACACTAGAACATTTTTCACCATCCAAGCAACAATAAACTAACCTCTTCATTGTCTGACGCCAGGAAGATAAAGTTCAAGGGCGAGTCTTCCTCGTCCAATTTGATTCGTCCAATCACAGACAGCCCGTGCACTTTGCAGTCGATACCGTTACTCTTGCACGTCTTGATTTGAATCTCAATAAACTTGTAATACTGCAAAAGGAGAACGATAAAAGATATTAGGCAGCCTGCGTAGAAAGTTTACTTTCCAGTTTATTTACGGATTACTTCGGCTTTCGCAAACACCAGACGCTTTTCAGTTCTTTGCAGCTATTGCCTACCACAGAAAAGTAAAACTTCAAGACGATTTCCACTGAATTCTTTCTACAAATTCGACGTATTGTAAACATTCTTCAATTATAATGACTAAGGAAATTTTATTGAGATCATTAGGCTGGAATTTCTCTCAGCATGACGAGGCAACCAGTCACACCCCACCCTTCCACTCCCCCCCTTCACCGCCCGCGCCTGACTACCTCTTGTAATTGCTGTGGCACTCCCCCCCGGCCATCACAGTCAGCGCCGGAGTAACCTGTAGAACCCCCCCCCCCCACCCCCAGGCTTAGTACCCGCACCTGACTGACAACATGTACGCCCTGTGACACCACCCCCGCTGGCATCAGAGCCAACACCTGACTGACCTCTTCTACGTCGTGTGACAGCCCCCTCCCCCCCCCCCGGCATCAGAGCCCGCGCTAGACGGACCTCTTGTACGTCCTGTAGCACTCCCCCCCCCCCCTTCCCCGGCATCAGAGCCCGCGCCCGACTGACCTCTTGCACGTCTTGTAGCAGCGTGACCAGGCTCTCGCTCGCACCGACCGTCACCGTTCGCAGCTCCTTCATACCGCTCGTCGCGTCGCCGCCCTTGACGACCACCACGCTCGGCATGTAACTCGAGTCCGACGGCTCGACGCGCATGAAGAGACGGTCGATGACGATATCCTGCTGCATCTCCAGCCGTATCCAGTGCTGCAACAGATAAACAGTCCGCAAACCATAGACATACAACTCAGATGTCGAAATGGGCTTAGTTTAAACTCTGTATTTCTAACTTGGTTCACGTTGTAGGGTTAATATTTCACTGCAGAGATTTCGCGTTTACAGTATCTTCTCGAATGCACCTAGAAATTCTTAGCAATCGAATCAAGTGAGAATATCGGAATGTCTCCCCGTATGTCGCCCATAAATTGCATAAAACCGAGTTATTAAACACAAATTCTCGGACAGCAGGCAGTCTCACTTTGTACTAGCACATCAAAATTGTGATTACTCGTCATTCATCGTCATGGTGCAAGAAATGACTGGGAAAATTTTTAAAAATTTTCCATTTTTTGACAATTATATGTAATACATCTGAATATGTATATCTGAAGTGCCCAGAAGTTTGGCACCTCTAACCCATATCTGAAGGTTGGGGTGGGAGGGAATACGCAACTTGAGTTATCCTTATCTTAATCCTCAATTTCTATACACGTCCAGGTGCAGGTGTAGCAATGTGCAATGTGGTCATTACAAACTCGGCTTATACTCTACGTCTCTCTTATCTGGGTCTGTAACGTGGCCGTTGTAAACAGGTTTTGGTGTACGCCTTTCTTTATCCTGGTAGGTGGTAGGTGGTAGACGTTTTACTGTAATTCTTTTTTTTTTTAAGGTTTAAAAGGTGCTCGCTACAAAAAGGTTTACTGCACATTTTCTTATCCCGTTTGGAAGGTGGTCGCCACATCACCGATTTCCTACTTCATTTGTGATTTTTTTTTTTGCTTACAGTCACCCCATCCCCCTTTCTGAACGTAAGCCTTACCCTTTTACCCCTTTCACGGTATGCGTCTGTAGACAAAGTGTAGTTTATATCAGAGGCGTCTTCGTACACTCACCAGCCGAAAACCACGGGAAAGGCAAGCTTTATGATTGTACAATAGATGGTTCGGTGGAGATGGAGCAGGGTCGGGGGGGGGGGCGCATTTTGGTGCCAAAATGGGTGAGCTACTTGTCATAATACAACATAGCACGTGACCCATTAGAAAGTGGAAAATACTTCAAGGTACCATAAACGGGTTATGGTCAACTCATCCAAATACCAACTCATCCAAATTTGGTCAACTCATCCAAATACCAACTCATCCAAAAACCAACTCATCCAAATTTGGTCAACTCATCCAAATACCAACTCATCCAAATACCAACTCATCCAAATTTGGTCAACTCATCCAAATACCAACTCATCCAAATACCAACTCATCCAAATTTGGTCAACTCATCAAAATACCAACTCATCCAAAAACCAACTCATCCAAATTTGGTCAACTCATCCAAATACCAACTCATCCAAAAACCAACTCATCCAAATATGGTCAACTCATCCAAATTAAATTGGTCAATTCATCCAAGTTATTTTCTCTCATTTTTCGAGACTTGAATAAAATCTTCAAAGAGGCGTTTGATCCCTCAACTTCTAATACTGTCGCTTCTGACACATTAAATTGAATTGGATTATATGGAGATTGCAATTGTGAAATCGCGCGAGTACAGCCGCCTGTGTATTTATTTTAGCACAGATTTGATGTGCTAAAATACATAAGCACAGAAATAAGTATGTTTGTTGCACTTAAATTAATAAGTGTGTATTTTGTAAGATAAACTGTGTTAGGCAATGCATGTAGATTTTTTTAAAAACGACATGTATGCTACAAGCGAACCAGATAGGCAATAAAATACCAGTTGTTAAATAAAAAAAAAGCTTTTAACCTCATTTTGTCCAGTCCGTTTTCCCCAATCTATAGATAAACAGTTAAAACCCACTATAAAGAAACATAATTGCAATTCACTTGACACAAACCACCTTGCTTAAGCCCCGCCAAATCCGGTATCTTGTACAATTACAGTTAACTGTTTCATAAAATCTGATGAAAAGGTCAGATTAGCTTGCTTAAGCCCCGCCAAATCTTATATGAGTTGACTATCTCCCATTACAATTAACTCCGATAAAATCAGAGAAAAGGTTGATTAAAGCATTTTTACTTTCAAACGAAATGCCACTTAAGTGTGTCTCGAAAATCTGAAATGAACCTTTTTCTAATACATGTCGCATAAAATGACGATTTATATTTGAAAAAGAAAAAAAGGAAAAGTCGTTAATTTGGATGAGTTGACCAAAATGTTTGGATGAGTTGGCGAAAAAATTTGGATGAGTTGACCAGGGAATTTGGATGAGATGACCAAAGAATTTGGATGAGTTGGTATTTGGATGAGTTGACCATCTCCCACCATAAACAATGCTACATGAGATTACATAACTGCTCCCATATCTGGCAAGCGAGTGAAAACAACTTGAATGCCCATTTTTATTTAAATAAAAATGCTGCGTCATGCTATGTCCAGCCTGCCGCCTGAGCGTGAGGTTACAATTACGTTATGATGCCACATGACGTCACGTGTTGTTCAGTATCTCTATTCAGGGCATAATCCTAAGACTGAAGCTGACCCGACTTGTCGTTTCGGAGTTATTCTGTTAACAAAGTCTAATGTCCAAATTATATCACGTCATACGTTAAGCTATATGCACCAAATACATTATGAACCGTCGGATCCACCTGAGGCATTATCCGCCAAATTCGAAGCTAATCCGATATTTCGTTCTGCAGTCACAGTAATGACGGAATTGTCATGTTTTGACGCCCTATGTTGTCAGGCGTTGTCCAATATATGTCAGATACAATCCCAACCGGCGGACCAACCCAAGGCATAATCCCACCAAGTTATCGTGTTAACAAAATCAAGTGTCAACAACAGACGCAAACACTACATACACAGAAAGTACAATAACCAAAATGTTTCCCCTCTACTGGGGGGGGGGGGGGGGGGGGGGATGGGAACAAATAGCACGTCCAATGTTCCCCCCCGATACCGACCTTGCCCTGTGAGCCGGAGCTCTGCCAGAAGCCATCGCTGCCGTCGATGAGGCGGAGGGCGTGGCTCTCCCGCGACGACACCGTCAGCTGCTTGACGCACCGGTACCAGTCTTCGATGTAGTGCCCCGCGTGGGAAGGCGTGCCCCCTGACGCAGTGCGACGCTTGGACTTACCCGGCCGACCCACGTTTATTGGAATGGAAGCTGGAAATTTCAAAGGAATTTTTTAATACAAAGGTCAAAATCCGTTTCGCTCAGCTTCTGATATAAAGCAAGCTTAAAAATTCTTTTTACAGACAAAATAACCATTTTTTAACCACTTTGTGTTGTGAACAAAATTTTCCACCAACGACCGACAATTGTCAGTATAACACCGGCAATACCTCCCATCTGAACCCCTACCCGTCATGTATTACAAAAGCCCGGTGCAGCTGCCTTTAAATCCTATCATTATCTCCATTTATTTTCTTTAAATTGGACAGGCTACTCACTGGGGTCGTTAAACATGACGAACATGTGACGGTGAGACCTGATCGTCCTGAAGCAGTTCTCACAGTAGTCAAAGTCCTCGCACTCCTGACACTTGTACCTGACACCAGACACATGACACTTGACACACTCCCCTCACCCAGCTAAACTACTAAGTGTCTCAAAATTCTAAACTGCAGATTTCTAAGTGCAAGAGTATGTTTATTAAGCATATTTTGCACGGTTTATGCCGATCTGATATGTGGACTTAAAATATCGCGATTTCCAACATTTCCTGGCATCTTAATAGCAATTTAATTGCGCCTTAATAGCACTGAATAGCAGAGACGAGTATGGTTTTAGACATCAAAGAATTTTTTAAACTGTGCTCCCCACCACCCGAGCAAATCACGACACTAACCGTGGTCCCGTGATCGGGTTGACTTTACAGCCGTCGCACTTCATATCCGGGTGGACACTGGGTACCAGCTCCATCTCGTGCAGGACGCCAGTCCAGTGCTTCTGCTGCGGGAAGTCAACCACAATGTCCCGCCCATTGGGGTTGATTGACGTCACAATGCCAATGCTGCGGTGAGTGACAGAGCCCCACTTATACTGGGGTGTGGTCACGCTGGCCTTGACCCGGACACGATCACCAACCTTGATCATCTGACCTAGTGCTAAAGCAAACACAGTGGGTTTACTTCTGCAACAATCACTACTTTACTCGCACCGATGCTTAAGTTCACTTGATGCAATTAGAAACTTCTCGTTACAGAAAAGAATGATTACGGCAAACTATTTCTTAACGGGAGGGAGCAAAATATTATCTAACGTTCAAATGTGCCATCCAATTCCATCCGAATAACTCAATTCCTCAATACCACATTCTACATTCAAATCAAAACCACAGGGCTTCATTGGCACTTTCTAAAAGCCTTTCAAAAAGCCTGGACTAAGGTTAGTACAGTGTTTAGCCGAGCAGCTCCACGTGGATGTAGCGCACCCAGTACGTGCCGTTCTTCTTCTGCCACTCGTCACCCTCCCCCGCCCCCCTCCCCCCCCCCCCACCCCGAGGACTTACTGGCGGCGGCCGTGGGAAAGCCGAGCAGCTCCACGTGGATGTAGCGCACCCAGTACGTGCCGTTCTTCTTCTCCCACCCGTCACCCCTCCCCCTCCCCCCTCCCCCCTCCCCCCCACCCCGAGGACTTACTGGCGGCGGCCGTGGGGAAGCCGAGCAGCTCCACGTGGATGTAGCGCACCCAGTACGTGCCGTTCTTCTTCTCCCACCCGTCACCCTCCCCCTCCCCCCTCCCCCCCCCCCCCCCCCCGAGGACTTACTGGCGGCGGCTGTGGGGAAGCCGAGCAGCTCCACGTGGATGTAGCGTGCCCAGTGCGTCCCGTTCTTCTCCTCCCACCCGTCCCCCCCCCCGCCCTCCCCCCCCCCACCCCGCGGACTTACTGGCGGCGGCCGTGGGGAAACCGAGCAGCTCCACGTGGATGTAGCGCACCCAGTACGTGCCGTTCTTCTTCTGCCACTCGGCTTGGATGTTCAGGTCGTGTAATCCGTCGTTGTCCAGCTGTGAGCACAACAACCACAATACGTCACCTCTACACCACTTCACAGAATTTGACCTTGAGTCTCATTCTTAGAATTTAAAGTAATTGATTTACTTAACTGCTTTGAACTTTTTTTCACAGTGGCGTCCATAATGTACGTACCCAAGGGCCTTGGCGTGGAGGAGGGATGAACGCCAATCGCTTCGAAATGGACGGCGCATAAATTTTGTACAGAACGGAAGGAGATTAAAATGGGACAACTTTTGGGTGCTTATCTCATGGAGTTCTCTCTTCAGAGCGACACAATACTGTGACTTAATTAAGTTTGCGTTTGGAGAGTTAGCATATCCAGCATAAACCCGGCAGTGTGTGTAGCAGGGTGTGGTTACCTTGGTAACTTTGCCCAGATCGCCTTCCACAACTTCTTCGTACGTCTTACAGCAGCGCACCATCATCCCCATCTGTATAGCAAACGTAGTGTGCTTCAACACGTGCGTAAAATGGTTATTACATTGCCACCTGCAGCTATTCTTACTTGCTGTGGAAAAATACAATGTGTTCATAATCTGCCTGTCGCATCACCGAAGAGTTTGACTAGTGCGGCACCTTCCTGACTGACGCTACCATCCGTTTGACTAGCGCAGCACTTGTCTGTCTGACGGAGAACCGAGCAGTTGAACAAGCGCGGCACCTACCTGTGTGACGCGACAATTAGTTTTCATAGAGCGGCATCTATATAACCAAAGCAAGAATGAGTGTGACTAGGCCGACCCTTATCTGACTGACGCGGCACCAGCGTGGCCGGGAATGGGCCTCACCTGGATGTGATTCCTCACGTACATGGCGTAGTCATCGTTGCTGAGGAAGTCGCCCCGCTTCTGGTACACCTGGCCGCTTTGTATCTCCACGCCCTGCAGGCAGAAATTCATCCGCCATTAACCTTGCGTTCTTTGTTAATGTATTGCGTCTTGTTGATTATATTACATTTATAAATCATGAAAGGAATCCACAGACACACAATCCATTACGGAGAAGAATTCACGAAAAAGTGGGAAGTTATGGGTAGGTTGAAAGGATGTTTGGGTTGGCCCTTGCCTGGCTAGCTGTCGGTGAGAGTTGCTCTTCCTCCTCCGAGTAGTCGGAGACGGAATCCGTGTCCGAGCAGCCGTCCATGTCGACATAGCTGTCGTCGCTTTCGCTGTCCGAGGCGGCCAGACTGGAGTCGGAGTGCTCGAGCAGCCAGACGACCAGCGACTCGGTCGACGGCACGTCCTCCCGTGACGTTGTCCCCGCTACAATATACAAGCGTGTCTGTCATACACTTAGTCACCTTTTCAATTTTTTTTTTTACAAACCATTGTTCAACGTTGAATACTTCGTTGAACTGGACATATTTATTGCAAACTGTCTACAGATGTAAATGTAAAGCTAGTGATTCTCTCCCACACAACTATTTCAATTCATTTTAATGATTAAACTGTCATACACCACACACGTCATTCTATCAACAGTCCGCCATAATAAAGTGAATCATCAAAGTGCCTATAAAACTGTCACACTGTGATGCCATATTTGGTGATCATCAGACCACTGCTCTCACAGATCTGATCCCAATCTATGGGGAGACTCACTCAGCTCCTTGATCGCCTGTTCAACCCGTTTCTTGGGGAATCCCATCTCGACAAGCTGCATGACGGTGGGGTGGGGCGGGGCTGACGTGCTCTTGGCTTTCTTGCTCTTCTGCTGTACGCGCGCCACGGGCAGGGGGTCCGGGGGCGGTGTCAAAAACGCCGCACCACCACCTAAACATAACGGCATGTCACTCCAATATACACTATTAAACGATTTTTAAACATTTTCGATGCCACTTTTTGTTTCCACCTGAAGTTGCACCCGTGCTTTGATCTCCACAATCATGTACACCATTAAACTACTCAAAGAAAACATTTTTTCTCTGATTTGACTTTGTTTCACTTGCTCAGAAAAGTGAGTGTAAAACGGTAATAAAAATAAAAATGTTTCCAGATACAATTAAGGAACACTGAGGTAGATTTTTTTCTGAGAACAGATTCCTACACCTAATTATTGTCTATTGAACCCTATTTTCTCTTCTAATTTAGGAACACTTCTGCATGAGATATTTGGGTCCATCGCTACTCCTTATGGACCTAATAGCGCTAGGAAAGCGTCGGTTGTCGGCATACCTGCGGCTGAGGCACCGCTTGATTTCATCATGTTGTTGATGCTTGACTTGTCCACGGCGGCGGCAGCAGCAGCGGCGGTGGGGAGGGAGGCGTGGGAGGGGCGGGCGAGCCGGTGTTCGGGAGTCGTCTCGCTGCTGTACGGCTTGGCTGATTCGCACACCAGGTACTGGCAGACCGACAGAGCGGCAGCCTGCACGACCAGGATTATTCCATGCCAGTAATCAAGTCCACCATTCCTTCTTTTAAATGATACATATCGAATTGTGTAATGAAACATTTTTGCTACAGAATATTCTGTTTTGCTACAGAACAATTCCTGACGTGGATGTACGAGAATTAATTGCCACGTAAGTCTATATATTACAAGACTCAGACGGTTTTAAAGTCTGGTGCAATATTACATCGCTTGCGTAGATAGTTAATGTCAAGTTTTAATCACTGATTATTAAATGCTATTAAAGCGCTCAAAAGTAAACTTTCATACGCAAGCTATTAATTACAGCGGCAGGAATGAGGCGCAGGTGCTAGAGACTAATTAGAGGGGAGGAATGAGGCACATGTGCTATAATTCTTACGTTATTTCGTGCTTTTTACCTTGAATTACTCTGTACCTTTTCAATTTACTCCTTGCCCCTAAATCCCCTTCACCTCGAATTTCCTTTTACCACCGAGTTCTCAACTTCTACCTTTGCCCTCAAGTCCCTCCTTTAACTCCAGTTTCTTTTCTACATCAACTTCTCGCTCTACGCAGAGGTTCTCCTAAAACCCACTCCTAGTTCCCTGTACCTCGGGTTACCCATGTACCTCCAGTTTCTCCATGACTTTGAGTTTTCCATTTACCCCGAGGTCCCCTTTACCTCAGTTTCTCTCTTCCTACCTCTAGTTCCTCTTTGCTAAAGGTGGACTTGAGCGGCGACGGCTGCGTGGCACTCAGCATCATCTGCTGCATCAGCAGCTTGGGGCCACCCGCCTCCTCCTCGGGCGTAGACGCGCCCCCCGACTCGCCCGTCGTCTCGGCCGCCGGCACCGCCTTCTCGGTACTGATGAGCGGGATCTGATCGGTCGGCAGCGGCTGTAGCAGGATGCTGCGTAGCTTGTCCTGGTTGCTGAACAGCACACAGCAGGCCCGGAGCAGCGCCAGACGTGTGTACTGCGCACGAAGCTGCTTCTTGTTCACTTGCGCTATAACGAAGTTTTGAAATAATACTTTACCTTCCAATGTGACGCGACATGACAGCGGAGCAACTTATATTGCCAGTGAGCTCACTAAGAATATTACCAGTTTTAAATGAAACACGCTTATTTCTGTACACTTTTATGTTTCATTCCCAAACACCCTAAGAATTAATTCTTTTTGTGGTAAATAAATTGCGTCCCTTGATGAAATAAAATAAACAACGATATGTACTGTAAGCTTTTACGTTTAACGGTACCAAACGAAAATAATTGCTGATTAAATTAATCACAAAGTATATACTTATCAGTTTCACATTCTACAATAAACTACACTTCACCAGGTGAAGAAACACGAAAGGTTATTATTAGGCTATCCATACCGCGTCTCGACCTACAGATCACCATGACGTCATCATAAATTACATATCAACACCAACACCCCACCCCTACCACCCGGCACTAGAGGATCTACGTACCACCTGAGCAGGCCTTCTCACCTTGCTTGCTGGCATCATGACCCCTGGACCCACCCGCCCTAAGGAGGATCGCAAGAAGGGCTGTATTACCTGAGCACGCGTCCTTGCCTTGCTTGCCGGCATCACGACCGCAGGACCCACCGCCCCCCCCCCGCCCCCCCCCCCGCCCCCCCCTAGGACGACCACAGGAAGGCCTGTATTACCTGAGCACGCGTCCTTGCTTTGCTTGCCGGCATCGCGGCCGTCAGTGTTCTTGTTCGTCGCGCACAGGACGCTCACCAAAGCGGCCCACGTGACCAGGTAGACCTCATTTAGCGGGAGCCTTTCCACGTCGAACTGTTCCGGTGGCAACTTCAAATAAACAAACCACAACCCTTTATTACTCCATTTCACTGATAAGGGCGCCATCTGTGCAACATATATTTGTATTCTTTGAAAATATGCATGTTTTCCTTTTGATTAAGCGAAAAAAAAAATAGAAATCTTGGCTGAATAACTTATAATAATCCCATTTCATGTGCCCCCTACCGAGTATTAGACAACCTACCATTGTTAAATCAGTCAAGCGGCACACTTTCATAGGCCCGAAGTCATGTGGCTGTACGGTGATTTTGCCATTGGCTGCTATCTTGGAGATTGTACAGACGCCCCATTCTCCGTGCTGCGCCAGCCCGCCAAGGCGCGGCCGCTCGTCAACGCCACCTATGGTACTCAGTGTCGCCAGCACGGTGGCGTAGTTATGTGCCACCTCTTCTGGCCCTTCAAGCTAAAATCACAGTAAAATCACATTAGATCACAGTAAAACCTCATTAAACCGACGCTTCCTGCATCGGGAAATACATGTCGAACGAAGCGCTTCGGGTCGGTTTAACCGGAGCTTCAAATATGGAATTCTATTGAACTTGAGCTACTGAAATGATTTCCGATCAACCCATATCAGATTAAGTGGGTTTTCGTAGTTTTTTTATCAGGTCCCAATCGTTTTTAACAGTGAGTTTTAGAATTATGGACCGCCACTCATTTCATCAACTTTTACTTTTGGGGTAATCCAAAAAGGGCAGGGGGGGGGGGGGGAGAGGGGGGTTGACGTCACAAGTGATGCGTACAAGAGGGGGTGAGAAACAACTCTCGGGGAAAACGAAAACTCACGGTAAGCGTTCGGGGTTTCTCCACGAGCAGGTCGGACACCTTGCGCAGGCGGTCAAACATGTAGCGGTTGAGGTGCGCGTTCCACGCGTCGAGCGCGTGCAGGCGGCGCAGGAGGGCGATGATCTCCTCGGCCAGCGTGCTCGTGTACGACGCGGCCAGCGACACGGGCGCGCGCACGCGTCGCGTCTTGTTAGAGTCTGCAAGACCACCAGCGATAGGTCACTGCTCAGTGAACTCTTGTAGCAACAGTTCAGTGCTCATTAACATCATTAACAAGGGTTACATACTCGCTAATCTCAAAGGTTATTTTTTTTTTCAAATGCATAATTTATTTATTCAAGTTCTCCAAGATGATTTATTTCACCTGACAGATAACACAGTGTTGTTGCATGTTGTTTTCGAATGGTATGTTTTATTGCTATAACCACGGCCGTATCGATACCCACATACCTTGTGGCGTGAGGGTGGGGTCGGAGGCACACGCGAGCATACTCTTCCCCAGCAGCACAAACAATTTCTGCACGAGTTCTGTCATCCTGCCCGAATCTACGGTCCCCTCCCACGACGCCAGTACAGCCTTCAGCAACCTCAGCGCCAGGATCTGCTTGGGCAGCGTGCCCTTAGCGTGGACGTTATCATTGGAGCTGATGATCTGCCAGAGCAGGTCAATCCATCTGTCAGAGCTCAGGGCTCGGCACATTTGAGGGCTGGTCGCTATGCTGGTGATAAAGCTGAGGCTTGACCACTGTGTCATTTGCTCCTTAGATAAGGCAAATTTACAGTTTTGCGAATCTGAAAATTAAACTTCAAAATTAGTGGATACCTTCGAAATGGCAGGGGCATTTCTCCAAGATGGGAATAAGAACTGGCAGAGCCTTTACGAGCGCACAATGGCTGGCACAGCTTACCAAATTTATTCAAATGCATCCCAAACCGCATTTTATACATTTTACCTCAAAAGTTTAGGGGTTTTACTTGGGTGCGTAGTTTCTAAACCACCTGTAAACAGCTGAGCATATAACCGTCCACGAACTTTACTATACGCTCGAAAAAACGTACTAATCAAACTGGAGTTAGCACAATTTCTCATCCCCCGCTTCTCACTATCGCCCACACCTGGATTCAAAACGCACAAATCTGTGGGGGGGGGGGGGGGGGGGCGCCACTCACTAAGTTCCTGCACGCTGCCCTGCTCCACTATCTTCCTCACGTGACCACAGAGCGTGTCAACGGCTTCGGCTTGAGCCTGTTCGCCGTGCAGGCCGAAGCCGAGCGCCAGGCAGCGCAGCAGGTGCACAGCCGCCTTCTTCAGCTTGGCTGTCGGGTGGCGGTTAGGCGGCTTGGCGCTGTCCGCGAACACTGCACATCGACAACAACAAAAAAAAAAAAAAAAAAAAAAAAAAAAAAAAAAAAAAAACGAAAAGTTCCAGTGAGTGCTCTGCAGCCGAGCTGTGTCATAATGACATTGGTTATTAAGTCGTAATTTTTTGTGCCTGTCTCTATTAGTATTACAACTAATAAAAATGACTCGGATTATAGAACAGGACTTGATCTTAGATTATCTAGCGCACATTAGAAAATGAATAACTCAATATCAAAACTATGGCGTTCTACACTATAAAGGTCAGAGAATGGGCATACTTCGATTATACCCTGCATATGGTCCAGAACTGCTCACCTATTTCATTATCCTCGTCGTCCTCCTCCTCGTTATCGGGGCTGGAGAGGGGCTCGGCCAGCTTTAAGTCATACTTGTCCTCCTTACCCATGCGGTACGAGTTGGTGCTGCCCGTGTCCCACTGGACCCGCACCCAGCCGTCCTCGCCCAGCTCCGCTATCACCGTGCCCATGGACGGGGCCGGGCCATCCTGTCGAGCCAGCAAAGAACAGACACCCGCGTTAGGTCTTATTGAATTACCTCTGTGCAAATTTTTGTTTCAGTAAAAACTGACACCACCTTTTCAAACATGTGCCGACAAATGAAATGGGTTTCAAAACATAAATAGTATAAATAAATAATAAAAATAAATTTTCCAGCCGCCACGCTGATACCATTCTTTACATATGCATGAATCAGCCCTGCAGATTCTCTTAATAGTCTTCATGAGCTGTACATTAAAGGTAAACATTTAGGGCCGATTTTACAACTTAAGTCTAGACCTGGTCTGAAATCATGTTTCCAACCCAGTCTAGACAGGGTTTAAAAGCACAACTCGGGAATTAGAAGATCACATATGAATGTGGTCTGGGCCGAGGCTGCGAAAATTCACTCTGGTCTGAAACCCAGTCTTAACCGCGGTCTAGACTGAATTGGCTCCAAATCAGGTCTAGACTTAAGTTGTGAAATCGGCCCTCATAGGTCACCGATTCTATACTGGAGGACGCAGTCTGAGACTAGGGGGGGGGGGGGGGGGATGGGGAGAGCATAATGACGTCATAGTTGGTTATATGGATCGTATGGTTGACGGGGTAAAGCTTCCCAAACTGTTCCACACAACACTGACTTATCTGAACTAGAAAATGGTGTACTCTTGAACTTAACAGAATTGCTTTGCGGTCTAGGTTGAAAGGTTTTGTTTTGATTGAATTTAGAACACTGCCCGCTATTTAGAACAACAAAATCCTACCACAGTTATGTGTATATTGCATTGTTAACAGGTAGGGGCAACAATACCTCATTTTACAGATGAATTTTGAGCGTGTTTTCTTTCTTTTCTTTCTTCACCATAAAATTCTTCTTATTATCTTGATTAAACTTTATTTCTTGTACGATATTTAACGATCTTGATTTCTAATTCTGATCCACAATCTTCCCTCCTCAGAACAAATACGGCATTTGGTTTTCGTGTTCATGCTGAAATAACACTAGTACACATCACACCCCAGTACTCAGTACGCATCGCACCCAAGTACACATCGCATCCCAGTACACAGTACACATCGCACCCGAGTACGAGTCGCACCCCAGTACACATCACACTCCAGTACACCTCACACTCCAGTACATATCACAGTCCAGTATACATCGCACACTCCAGTACACCTCACACTCCAGTACATATCACAGTCCAGGACACATCGCACCCCTGTACATATCACAGTGTAGTACACATCGCACCCCAGTACATATCACAGTCCAGTACACATCGCACCCCAGCACACATCGCATCCCAGTGCACATCGCACCTCAGTACACATCGCACCCCAGTACACACCAAACCCCGGTGCACATCGCACTCAATACACATCACACTCTAGTACACATCGCACCCAGTACACATCACACCCCAGCATACATCGCACCCCAGTACAAATCTATTATTTCCCCCCACTTCTTACCTGATCACCCCACTTCCAATCCGGCCCACGCACCACCCTCGTGTTGACCTTCATGCGCGCGGCAAGGTCAGGGCCAGTGAGGGGCATGTTCTGACCGCTTTTCCTAGCCCTCGGCTGTTCTAACACGGCCTGCAGGAGGAGCGGGCTCTCTTGCTGGTTGTTGGTGATATCCGGCCCTGTATATATTATTTCCCATGTTGTTTTAATTAAAACGAACAATAAATTACAGTACAACGTTCCTTCAAACGTTGGAAGAAATACATAATCTGTCTTACGTTTTATAAAAAATGCGCTTCTGCCGTCATTTTCATTCAACTTCGTTTATTAGTTTTTATCCTACTTTTTTTATCCTACTCCTTTTTTACTTATTGAGTTATCATACCGGGAAGTACCAAAAAAAAAACCATTGGCACTGTTACTAGATATTTATCACACTCAGCGCCCCCCCCCCCCCCCCCCTCGCCACCCCTACCATCATAATTGTAAATCCTCGTGCACTCTTTCTGGCGTTGTGTAACACAAAACAGTTTATGATCACCAGAATTAAAAAATTTACATCCGTGTTATCATTCCCTTATTTAATATGAACATCTGTTATAACTTGTTGTGAGCTGTTTCTTGATGTTACTGTTGATTTCGAGCAGTTGCTTGTATTGACGTTACCTATGAGCCGGAGCAGGCTCTGCGTGAGCGCCAGCAGTGAGGAGTTGACGAGGGCGCTGATGCCATTCGCCTGGTGCTCAGCCGTCAGCATCGATAGGGCTGAGAGTAGGAATCGCGATACCGGCAGACAGCCTATGCTCACTCCTACATCCTGAACATAAAAACCGATTTTTTAAAAAAATTTTTCAACCACTGCCAAATCCCTCTCAGATACTGCCCCACTATTCATGTATAATGTATCATGCGAATAATAAGAAAAACAGAGCATTATCATCCGCTTGCAATCGGTTTTCTTTTGTTAATATCGGCGTCCAGAAAATGACAGTTAAGATGCACATTATCTGAGTTTTTTTCGTAGTTGTTGCTGGACTTATTTTTAAAATATTTTCCTTGAGTTCAGACTTATTTTTTCATTTTTTTTTTTTTGAGAGAGAGAAAAAAATACAATTAATTATGTTTGGTTTACGTTAAAGAGTCCTACAGTTTATACACAGTTACATTTACTTTATTAATTAAACAAGTTTCATATTATAGTTTTTGTATCAAAGTATTTTTATCATTCACTAAAATTTGAGTTAAAATCGCAATTAATTCTTGCCAAAGTGGTTCCAACAATGCTCGGTAAAAACTCGTAATTATGACGTCACAAAAGAAAAGTCAGTTTTTTCTCAACAACTGTGACGAAAGATTGAACAATAGCGCAAAACGTCACAAAGTAGCTGCTGTCATACGTTTCCAAGCAATCCAAGGAAACGACAATTTACATCACAGATTGAGGACTCGTTACTTGGAGATCTGTTCTTATAGCAACTTCAGACTTGTTTCTTGAAGCTGCGCTTTTGAGAAAAAGTTTTCTAAGATGATTTATAAAGTGATTAAGTGCGTTGTAGTCATTCTGACGGTGGCATTCTTTGTGCCAATGTCCAGTGGCTACATCAACACAGCTTCGACGCCTTTTCACCATTTCGTTGATGCTGTAATTCCAGTCAAAGTGACTGAATATATTTCTCAGCATATTCCTGAGGAATACGGACGGATTTCTGTTGACGACCTGCTTACCAAATACGGACCATTCCTGGATTCGGCATACCTTCGCGACGCCTATGAATGGGTGAAACCACATATGGGCGAGATATACGGAAGCGTGGCTGAATGCATCCGCAATGGTTACGAATTGGTTGAACCGTACATGGACGCGATTCTTGAAATACTGGCTGAATATTCCAACCGTGGTTACGAAATGGTCTCACCCTACATGGACGCGTTCCGGGTAGTTCTGACCGAGAAAGGCCGAGATGGATACGAACTGGCTAAACCGTACACGGACGAGTTCTGGCTGCTCTTATCCGAATTCTGCCAAGATGGTCATGACCTGGTTAAACCGTACATCGATGAGTGCTGCATTTTCCTGGCTGATTACGGCCGAGAAGGTTACGAACTGGCTGGCCTCTACATGGACAAGATTTACCGGATTCTGGCGTCCCACTGCTACGACGGTTATAGCCTGGCTGCACCGTATGTGGAGGAGTTCTGTGCTGGCTTAGCCGAGTACAGTCTCGCTGGTTACGACCTGGTTTTGCCTTACATGGGCGAGTTCTACGGCTACCTGGCCGAGGCTATGGATCGCGCTGAGCCGTACCTGGACAAACTCACGGACATCCTGAACGAAGCACGAGACCAGCTTGAGGACATCCTCATGGAAGTCCGCAATGCCGACCAAATTTTGCGTTTCCTCATTAACCAAGGTAAATATAACCAAGCAATTATTTCAATAAAATTCGAGAACTAGGCTCCAGCTGAGAAATTCAAACACACGGAAAGCTTCCAGATAGTATTTTTGTAAACAGCAATAGACATTCCTAGTCAAGTCTTATTTCTTTGGAATTTATTCACTTTACGTTTTTTTTTTTTTTTTTAAAGATCAAATTCGTTTCCAGTTGAATATCAAGAAGGGAAAAACAAACATTTTGAGATAAATTTTCATTGGCATAAGCGTATTCAGAGCACACCGCGAAACGAAATAACCCCTACCACGAAAGCCTACTGATAATACCCAGGGAATTTCTTGGGCGATGGGAAGTTTGCAGCAGATTCGTTTCGCGTTTGGTACTTGATTGGCATGCCTTATCATCACCCTTGACAGATTGTAAAACGATAGTCCCCCCCCCCCCCCCCGGCTCCCACTAAAATACTAAGATCGTGATGACAAAACATCAATGTGTTTCCAGTCATCCCCCAAGTTATAACCATAAACCAGATGCATTTTCACTTCCACTTTCAAAATTATTTTTATTTTCTCCTGTTTTGTGCCAGAACGAATTTCTTATCTCCATCACAGAACGGCCTATTTTTTTCTGAGCAGAATAGTTTACGAAAAAAACAACACACAGGCAAACAAGATTTTATTTATCTGTCACATTACGAGAGGTTTTACCATTTTTCAAACTTATAGCTTTAGAAAATCAACAGCACAGTTGCCCAGTTCAATAACGTTGAACGTTTTAAAAGCTATGGCAATGACATTAGCATAACATTGCGTGTTTTCTTTATGTTATACAGGGGCTGACATACTGTGGCCGTGGTTTGACCGCATGGTGGCGCTGAGAGCCCGGGTCACTGCATTCGTCTGCTCGCCGCTAGCGCGGGATCTGGCTGTGCTCGTACCCTTCTTCTCCGCCTACTTCGCTCTACCGATCTACATCGCCAAGCGCTTCTGCAAGACCGACCCGCTATTCGAGCCGAACACCGGGCCTGGGGTGGAACAGGACAGCGACTACACCTTTGAGACCGTCCAATGCTTCGGCAGGGGCCCCTTCTGCAAGGTCATCGTCGTGTCACGCACTCACAAGGTGACCAAAGTGGCAACTCGCTACGCCGTCAAGGTCATCTACAAGGAAGCGATACCGAGACCTGGACTGTTGCACCGCCTCAATCCTCTCAACTGGTTCTCAAACAAGGCCCTGGACGAGCTAACCCGGGATGAAGCGCGAGCGTTGAAGACCCTGTTCCAGAACCCGTTCCTAACCGCACACCTGTACGCCAAGCGCGCAAGAGGCAACGCGTATTACGTCCTGGACATGCCGCAGGGGGACACCGTCAGTGACATTCTGGCCAAGAACGGCCCGATGAAGAAGAGGAAGAACCACGTTCGCCACATTGCCGCTGAGATGATCTCCGCCATTGAGTTCATGCACAGCAAGGGCATGGTGCTTGGCGACTTTGACGCACACTCCGTCTTCATTGGTAACACCGGACACGTGACCCTGCTGCCGACTGGACTCTTGACCTTGGACATTGCGGATCAATGGGCTTTGCACAATGATGCCCCAGCCGCCCTCCCGGCAGACCAGCCGCGAGACTTCAAGGCAGACTGGTACAACCTGGCGTGTTGTCTCCTCACCATGGCTACAGGCATTAGCGTGCGTGCTGAGGATGGCAATGCCCTGGACATCCTGCAGGAACATCTCAGGCCTAACTCCACATTCGCCGCCCTCATCAAGCAGCTCCTGGCTCCCGCGGTACCCAAATGCTTCGGTGCGTCTATTCGCAAGCACGAGTTCTTCAAGGGTCTAAACTGGAAAGACACGGAGGAACAAGTGGACTCGCCTCTTTTCCTCACGCACGACCTTGACCTTCTCGACAAGTACTTCTCGGCAAACGACCTTGACACAGACGACGTCTATACGGGAGTGGAGGAAGTGATTCGCTACATCGAGGGATGTGGCAAATACGTAGTCCAGTCTATCTAAACAAGATCAACTATACCTTCGGCTGTGCAATGAACCGAAACCTTCCATTGCGCCAGACTTTATTTTTTTAGTGAAAACTGTGCATCACTAGATATGTGATAGTTTTTGGTTCGAGTAACATTTGAAAGTGTGATACAAACTATGATAACTTTTCCAATTACTGTACGTGGAGTACGCTGAATTTCACCTTACAGTTACACCTTTTCGTGGCGTAACTCACTGAATTTTTTAAATTAACGTTGTATGCCCAGATTTACTGTTTTGGTCTGAAATTTCAACAAAATTCAAGTTCTTCACCATACTGTGGTGTAACAATAGCAATCCAAATAAATTTGGTTAAAAGAAATAGACTTTTTGATTGATAATTGAGACAAGCCTTTAAAGCCCTGTCTGTTTTTACAGCGTTTTGAATGCAATGAACTTTCTTGTATGGGTGTGGCAATGCGCGGCAAATTTATGATGACGAAACCACAACCATACACATGCAACATTAAATGTCGGCCGATTGAAACGAAATGTCATCAAGAGAACCTTGCCTCATGAAAACGTACATATCATATACAAATCAAAACCTTAAACTGATTCAAGCAAACTCTCCCGTAATATTACCGCTCTCACTGTTCACAAACACCATCGGGGAAAAATCATGGCCTGATGGATGCAATTCTGTTTTTTTTTTTTTTTTCTCAGTTTTTTACCACTGCACACTAGTCAGTCACTGATACCATTCAACCACAGCGTCGAACCAGCCGAAATTCAGAATCATTACCTTTATGTCAACAACTTTAGACAGTTACATATGAAATGGCGAAAACACCCAAGCCAAACACAAAACACATGGATAAAAGAGAATGATACTGAGCGAATTTCTCACGCTTTTCTCACTTATTTTCGTTTTACCGCCAGTGTGATGCCGCGCCGGCTCGGGGCTCACGTGACTCCCTCCACTTACCTTCTTTTTATCATCGGTGTTGAGATGGGCTGGCTTGAGGTCATTTGACTCCCTCCATTTACCTTCTCCTTATCGTCGGTATGAGGCAGGCCTGAGGCCACGTGACTCCCTCCTCTTACCTTCTTTTTATCGCCGGTGTGATGCTGGGCTGGCTTGAGACCACACGATTCCCTCCACTTACCTTCTTTTTATCGCCAGTGTGATGCAGGCTTGAGGTCACGTGACTCACTCCATTTACTTTCTTTTTATCGTCGATGTGAGGCAGACTTAAGGCCACGTGACTCCCTCCACTTACCTTCTTTTTATCGCCAGTGTGATGCTGGGCCGGCTTCAGGCCACGTGACTTGAAGAACATGTCGGCCTGCAGGAGACTGTCCCTCAGCGTCGCCACGGTCCACTTGTTGAGCTCGCAGAACGTCATCTCAAGCAGGACTCGGTCACAGGGCGGAATGAGGCCCACATCGGCCAGGCATTGGTGAGATGAAATGCTGAAAAGGTGCAAAAAAGTTGAATTTACTCCACCACTTAAATGATCATATATATCTGTAACACATTCAACCCTTAAACATAACACTTTGAATTATGCCACAATTCTGCTCCTTCAAAAATATTAAATAAATCAATCTATCAATCAAAAATAGACGAAAACAAGCCATCGTCGAAGGCGCCGACCCCAACTGGACACAAGTCGCCATTTTGGCAATTTTTTACCGATTTTAAAAATAATATGATGTTGCACAACTTCAATATATAAATATTCTGTGAGCAAGATAGCATATGCCTAGGATTAATAGTTTCGGAGATATCTCGTAGAAAGCACGAAGCAAAGTCTTACGTTGCAGTTATCTCAAGAGATCACAATTTTTGACAAGTCGCCATTTTGGCAATTTTTAGCCGATTTGAAAAATAACACGACGTTGCACAACTCCAATATATATATATATTTTCCCTGGGCAAGATTGAATATGCCTAGGGTAAATAGTTTCGGAGAGCTTGCGTGGAAACAAAACAGCATCTAAGTGTGGCATACTTTAGGACGTACAGACAGACGGACAGAGGGCAATCCTATAGACCCCCCCCCCGGGTCGCCCAGTTGGGGTCTAATTAATATGTTTAATTGTCAGATAAAAAGCCTCGAGCATTATCACGTTTTGTTATGAGCGCCATAGCTTAAAAACAGAACAAATTGATTTAAACTAACTTAAGTTTATAGCCAGTGTTGATGAGTCCCTGCCATCCACACAGCACGTTGTATCTGACCGAGTCAACCAGGTGCGCCTTCTGTACCAGCGACAGCATGTTCTGTATGCCCTTCAGACGGATCTCGGCTCTTTCAACCTACAACACCCTTGTCATTAATAGCAAGCCACCACAGGATGGTATCCAGATATATTAAACTTTATAAAATAACGTGCATAAAAAGTGAAACTATTCTTAGTTTAAAATTTTAAAATCCAATAAACACAGTTTTTTTGTTTTTTTTTGTTTTTTTGTTTTGTTTTTTTTTTTTAGAATTTGTGAACAAAATAACTTTCTTCAAGAAACTGAGATGTAGGTATAAGACAATTTTACGGGTAAAGGTATACAGAACTGCGCCCGATCACATGAGCCTGAGCGTTAAGGGCGAGAGCTTCACCTGATGATGCAGTGACTTCCTCAGCTTCTCAATGTCGATCGGGTGCTCGTACATGACGAAGTCGACAATCTTCTGCAGTAGCGCCGTGGCGCACTTACTCCCCGTCAGGCGCTGCCTCAGCCACCGGAACTTGCGCTCACTCATCACAGCCTTGACGATGGGCTTCCAGGAATCCTGCGGAGAACAGTCAAATCCACGAAAGATCCGCGGAAACTGTGTACCCCACAATTGACTTCACAGCAGCAGTATCATATCGATTTATTCATTTTAAACTCATCCTTCACTTACCCCTATTTATTTATTTATTTTTTTGCTATATATTTATCAGCGATTTTTACACTTTATTCACCAGATTATTTTTGTTTTTGTTCTCAGCCTACGACCCACTGCCATTCTACTTTACTCTCGACCCGCCGGTTTGACTTAGTTCCATTTTATTTTCCGCTGGGACTCACCGGTTTTGGCGGAGTCTTCTGTTCCTCTGCCGTTCCTATCGCTTTCTGCTGTTCCGCGCCAGTAGAATTTTTACCCGGGAAGACCTTGACCTCTCCGTCCTGGACATCCGGGATACCTCCCTCGGCACCTTCCGGCTCCAGGTCATTGTCAACAGAGCGATCCAGCGTGCTACAATCTGCAAAGGCATCCAAGTGGTCTCACTACATTAAACGAGGGCATTGTGGCTCCGAAGCGAACTGTTCGAAACCGTCTAGACAGCATAAACGAGTTCATCTATGCTCCAATTTATTATCTACACATACAGTATTTTTGTTGAAAAAGTTGGTTTCTTGTCTCGTATTTTTTTATATTTAGTACTGAATGTGGAAGCTGAGAACACAGATTCAGTGCAAGGAACTAAACAAACTTGTTTCATGTGTCAGGTGATTCGCAGACCTCATTACCTCTATCCCGTTCACACTTGTAAACACAGCAAGATACATCCCCAACCTTCAGCTTCTTTCTTCCACAAAATTCTCTAAAACTTACTGCGTTCCCTGTTCTTCTGAATGACACGTTCCACCGCCTCCCTCCACCGCGGCTTGCTTTTCAACAGCTTGGATCGGGTCAGCGCACTGACCTCGTTACCCACAGCTGGCCGCAGCTCATTGAACAAGAAGAGACACCTGTCAATCACCGGTGCACACACCTCCTTATACGACCTGCCCTGCTCCTGATGCGCCTGAAGTCAAACATACCCCGTAATCAGTGCTTTCATATCACTATTTCTTATGCTTATTTTTTTCAAACGAAAACGAGGAAACCTGCAAGATAATACTGATATTGATACTGCTTATAAATCCCAACAAGGTATTTCTGCTACCATTATATCCCGCATAAGAGGGATACAACGAGACATCTGTCACGTCATCGAAAAAACAATTGAGATTCTTAGCACTTTGATGTTACGAAGATAAAGACTCGACCTTGATGAGTGACAATTTGGCGCCGTTGACTAGTTTACATATCTCGGCGATACTCCTCGGCAGGCCTTGTTTATGGCCGGATTCAGGCAGGCCATGCTCCAGAAGGCCCGCTACCACGTGACCAAGGTCATGGTGCTTTAACAACACCGCCAGCAGCAGCCTGTGTGTGTCAGAGAAAAGACCTTTCTACGTTCTTAGTCACGCAGTAGTTTACAAAATAACAATGAACTCTTATATATATATGAGTTATATATATAATACTATGTAACTTTGGTTTGATTTTATGAAGTTATTTACTGTCTTTGTAACGGCTGACAGAAATCACACGGTACCAAACGATCAACGGTGTCTCAATAGTTGAAATTGCTCAATAATCAAGGTTGGATTATATCGCACCTTATACCATGAACTTCTAAATATATTGATATACTGAACAGTATACGTTAGTCTTGTTTTTACTTTTTTTTTTTATTTCATTTACACAGTTAATAGTGTACCTATTTCCCTGAAATGAAGGCTAGATAAAAATATGCACGTCTCAAGATCATGAATCACTCGGTAATCAAAACGGTCTCACCTGCCGACCTCCTCCACGGGGTGATCGGCGCTGAAGTCAAGCGGCGCGACGAAGAAGCGACTGCGAGCGTAGCGCTCGAGCAGCTCGGTGAGCTGTTTGACCTGCGGCTCGTGGAGACGGCTCTGTGCCAGCGCCTGCAGCAGCGGCAGGGCCGTGTCTGCCTGCGACGACTGCCGCTCTAACAGCTTGTCCTTGTCCACCTACAGTGACAAGTCCACACGTCATACACGGCACGCCGCACTGCTGTATACGGTGTACGCTTTAAGTTTAAAAGCGATTCAATAAAAATTATCCTAAATATCACTTTTTTTTATTATTTTTTTTTTTGTCTGTTGAGTCCTATTTTTGTATTTTTTCATAAACCATTACTTTCTGAAATACGCGGTTTTTTCCTCGTTTCGATGCCTGCTGAATGCCGGATGAGCAGACTGGAGTCAGTGTGCCCCAGAACATGTCCGCTCGACTGGGCCTACCTGTGGTGGACGCTTGTGCTCAGTTGTGGGCGTGTGCCCGGGCGTCGTCGTGCCAGAGCTGGGCGTCCTACTCTCGCCCTTCTCCTCCTCGTACGGGTTAAGCCCGGGCAGGAGCTGCAGACCGCCGGCGAAGAAGTCACTCTGCAGCCAGTGCTCGTGCTCCAGCTCGTCGCTAGATGGCGCCGTGCTCTTGGCCTGCAGACTGGCGTGCAGGCCGAGCAGGAAGCCCAGGGCGCGCTCCGTGTCCAGCAGCGGCGAGGTGGCGCCACTGTAGCGCTCATCCTTGACCTTCTCCTTTGAAGGCTACGACAGAAAAAAAAAACAAGCTCTAAGTTCAAAAACCATATAGATACGATACACAACACCCGAGCAGTGTACTGGTATTTACCTACAGTACTTAAACTATTGCTGGCTTTTCGTATAAAATTAAAGAAACTAGCAACTAAACAGAAAGAATCAAACATCGGACATAACACTAAGTCAGTCTACTTTCTTATTAAATGTTTTTACCCATTTTGAACCTAATACTCACTAACTCACCACGTTTTTTGATACAGACAAACCTGTCTTTTGATACAGTGGCACTTACATCTACATAGCTGCCCACACAATACTGTTTCATCATTTCCCGCGCACTGTCAGAATGGTAGGCCAACTCAAACGCTTCCGTCGCATTAGAGTCTAAAAACAACACAATGTACAGAAGTAAATAATTCAATACAGAATACCTGATCTCGACAGACCGCTATAATTGTACGAAAATAGATAATCAAGTTTCTTGATCCCTCTACCAAAAAAAATCGAAATATTTCACTTAAATACTGGTTTCTGACTTTAACTAAGTCCTTAGACGGCTGAACCCTGCGGGCCGATTTCACAACATAAGTCTAGACCTGGTCTGAAACCAGGTTTCAAACCCAGTCTAGACAGGGTTTTGTCAGTTTATACAGACATAGAAGATCACATATGAATGTGGTCTGGACCGAGGCTGTGAAATTCACTACGGTCTGAATCCCAGTCTTAACTGTGGTCTAGACCGAGTTTGCCCAAAATCAGGTCCAGACTGATGTTGTGAAATCGGCCCTGCGTGTTCCATTCACATGCATGCTCGTAAATCAATGCACACAGGTGCAAGAAACAACACAAACCTTTATAGTGAGCAAACAGACCACTGCCACAGGGCGAGTACGGCCGGAATTGCTGCAAGTCGTACACACGCCCGTGGATCACGGTCCAAGCACCGCCATCTCTGTTGTGGTTCTCTAAATCCACCTTCCGGATCTGCAGCAGATCCTCATTGGCTACAGGACTGTACTTCTCTAAGTTTGCTGGAATGTGAAATGTGAAAACTCGACTCATTTGACTGCTGGGAAAAAAAACTGTACTAAGTAATCACAATGACAACACTGAAAGTAACGGTTTATAATAAAATGGCTTATTTCAATATAAGAGTAATGAATAAATGATTTTCAATATAACAAAGAAATGTGTGGGACTTGGAGATCCTCAGCCAACAGCAGTGACGTCATTGTTAGCCCCGATTAATAGTTTTTGAGATATCGCTCGGACAAAAAAGTTTAAAGTGCGACGGACGGACAGACGAACGTACATTTGACAAATGGACCCCCCCCCCCCCGTTGCACATCTACACTATATATACTTTCTTTCTATAAGGTTTGATGAAGATCTGATGAATAGTTTTTGAGATATAGCCCGGACAAAAAAAGTTTAAAGTGTGAGGACGGACAGATGGACGGACAAGTGACAAATTGAAGCTCCCGTTGCACATCTACACTGTAGATATTCCTTCCTGTAAGGTTTTGTGAAGCTCCGATAAATAGTTTTTGAGATATCGCCCGGACAAAAAAAAAGTTTACGGACAGACAGACAGACAGACGGCAATAGGATTCAGTCAATATTGGCTGAGGGCTTAAAAGCACTCACCCCATACTCCGGGCCAGGCCAAGTCTTCCATGTCCTCTTGTTGTAGGCCGGGCGCTAGCTTATTGAAATTGTCGAGGATATCGAGCAGGCTCGTCAGCATGGGGAAGCAGTTGGTGGTGTTCAGGATGCCGGGAGCCCTCAGCTGTAAGAGCACCAGGCTTGCTGTCAGCTCAGGCAGAAGCTCGCCTACAAACAATTACAGATTATTCATTGGATCTGCTCAATGATAACTATGCCTGTTTGGTCATGGCAATCTCAAGCACTGAAAAATGTGGATTTTGAAGTCCCGCTTTACTACAGTCTTTTTATACGAAGTGTGAATTTATGTCAAACATATAAAGTTGTTACATACTAAGTTTGGGGTGTCAACCATCAAATCAATGTAATTCGCAGCAAAATACAGGTGCTAAACCCCTAACGACAAGCTGAGCAGCCGGGGGTCAGTATTGACATATCAAATGTTACATTTAAACTCATCGGAGGCTAGAAAAATAAACTAAGCGCCCAACGATCTGGTCAATGTCAGGACTCATCTTTGGATAAAATACAGACAGCACTTACCAGTGGCGTCTTTAGCAACGATCCTGGCAACGGCGACAAAATGTTGGTTGCTAAGGCTGGCGAGACTGGCTGCCCGTGGCAACACTTCTGCCACATGAGCACTTAGCAACGCCAGGTATTTCCTCATCAATGCTCCGGCCCCTGAGATTTCTGCATCTTTAAAGGTCAACACGAGTTCAACAGTATAGATCTCATGTCGTTTTCTTTCTAACAGAAACGGGCATGTTCTACCATATACAGATTAGTGAACGTTTTTTCTTTCTCTTCCGGCCTATTTTGTGTAAGACTTGACTTGACTACAACAGGGCCATCACCCTTCCCTCAGAATTCCACAATTATTGACATAACTGCTCACTCCTCTCGAAACACCGCAATTGGTTACGTAGCTGTTGCAGGGTTCATAGCGAAAACCAGACGTCAAATTCGAGGATTTTTTAAGAACATTTCGAGGTAAAATTCAAGGGTTTTCAAGGATATTTGCAGGTGAAATTCCAGCATTTTCAAGGATATTTTAAAATTAATTTCCAGGATAAAAACATTTTAAATTCAAGAATGTCGTTTATTTGTACTTCTAAACCAAAAAATTCAATTATTTATGTATACATTATATTATTAAATCATACACACAGGAAAAATAGGAATATTTCCAAAATTAGAAAAAATATAATTACAAATTCCGAATTCCAGGATTTTCAAAGATTTCTTGTCAGATTCCAGGATTTTCCATGATCCTTGAATGATTTTGCCGAATTCCAGGATTTTCCAGGATTTCAAGGATCGCTATGAACCCTGTGTTGTGTCCATTCTCTCACACCATTGCCATTATTTCAGTTGCTGCCTACCCTCCCCCCCCCCCCACCCCCACCTCATCAACCCATCCTTGTCTTGAAATTTCGCAGTTTTTTACGTGACTGCATCCTACGACTCTGCATCCTCTCGGTCTCGTAATTCCGCAGTTCCGCAATTATTTACGCAGTAGCTGCGTCTGCCTCAACATTCCGTAAATTATTCACGAATATGTGTCCTTGTCTTGACACTTCGTCATTATTTACACAACTATTTACATTGTCTCGGAATGCAGACAGTTTTAGCCAGGCTAACCCACCTGGTTCTGCGCTCACAGAGGCTTCTCCGCACGACCCGAGTGAGTATAGCTTGGACACAAGGAGCCGCTGGAACTGCAGCAGCAGGTCGGGCGAGGCGCTGGCCTGCACGCTGGACTCGGTCACCGCCTCGAGGCCGTGCGCGTCTTTCACCAGTTCCTGCAGAGTCTGTACGGTCTGCGTCGAGGCGTTTCTGTCGCAAGAACCGACACATGCCAACTGTACTATAATAAAAAGTGATTTTCTCCAAACGAATCCAAACCAAGAAAATTTCCATCTTACTGCTCTAATATAGTGAATTTCCATGACTAATTAACTGCGTGAAACAAAGAACAGCGAAATCACCTATGTCACAGCGGCGAAAAACTTCCGAATAAAAATCATTGTAGGGCACAAATAACCCTCAACTAACTATATACCCAAGTTGTCACATCAACAGCTGGATTACCTGAGCAGCTGTTGCACCAGCTGCAGTAGTGGGATGCAGGTTGCGTCATTCTCCAGGCTGTGCTCGCCCGTTCTCTCGCCCACTGCCTCCAGCACCGACTCCTGTGATTTGATCCCTTGCTCCGTCTCTTCAACCACTTCCTCCTGCCTCCCTTCCGGGTCGTGCCTCTACAAACGCAGTTAATGAACATCTTGGATAAGTGACAAGAACATAGAAGAATGTTAGCCCATTAGGTATAGGCCTATGCTAAATCTCTTGTATAGCCTTATGCCACATTACGACCAAAATAATGGAATATACATTTGTGTCTCTAGATCGAGTTCTTTTGCCCGAAACTGGGCCGATTTTGTTTTTGTATTATGCAGAGTTCAATGCCGACCAATTCCGCGAAGAGGCAGAACCTCCTGTCTGGCAAAACTCTATGAACGGGTAGAGAGTTCGTGTCTGGCCAGCTCTTAATAGCACCCAGCTGGCTTCGTGGAGCTCCGCCCCTTTTGAATAACGAATATTTAAGTGCACTCCCTTCTGTATCTTATACTACGGATCCATTTGAATGTTTAGTTCTGGTTACCATAATGAAAACCGCTTCCGCGTTACATTAAAAGACTTACACTGCGTTCAGCTTCGGTTTCTTTCTTGAAGGCCACATCGAGTGCACTTTCCAGGCCACCATCCGCCATAAGACTGCTCACAAGTAAATCTGTCATGAACCTCTGTCCAGGGCTTAAAATAGCGGGTTCCTTTGGACCAGCTGCCAAACAAAAGATTAGTAGCATTTATTACCATAAAGCAGAATTTTAACAAACTACAATGAAGCCTTCAGTGTTTAATTCCCCAAACTGGATGCAAAGCTTCACACATATTTCAGTGCTACTCTGATTTTCCATGGTTCCATAATTTTACACAAAGTAATGCAGAAGCATTGCCCAAGTATTCACAACATCTAGACACAATAAAGTATAGGTTTATCTAGAAGTCTATTACTTGTTACCGCCTAAAATCATCCAGCATACAGATTCATATAGTCATTCAATGCAGAGTGTCAAACTGACGCGTCCCCCAAACACACCGATGTACCCTGGGCACAGATAAATCCTTGCTGTAGTACTTTACCGGGCACAGGCAGGAGTGCGGACAGGGCATGGGCCCTCTCCTCGGCAGCTGGCAGCAGCAGCGACCAGCCGTTGAGCAGCACGTTCTGTGCCGCCTTCTGTATCGTATTCAGTACGCCGCTGTTACTCGCCAGAGCGACCACGCGCGTCTTCAAGCTCGTGATCAGCTGACTTCCGGCAGACAGGCCCAGGTTACTCGGGTCCTCGTTTTGTGAAATAGCAGAGTACAGCTGAAAGAATGAATGAAATCTAGTTCTTATCTAGGATGTTCGGGATACTTATTCTTTAATACTGTGTGAAAAACATAAAATATACTTCTTAATTCTCGAAATTGCTGTGAACTATTTCACATCTCTCTAGAAGATTCCACCAGCAGAAAAAAACTTTTTGTTTATTCGTACAGACAAATACAATTGAAATTAAGAACGATTTTCTTCAACAAGACCTGAAGTTAACCTTTTGTTTTTACACTCATTTGCGTCAATTTCCAAACCTTGCCATGAGAATTTCGATTCTTAAAGAAGGGGGTACCTGTAGATTGAGCAGGTTGAGAGCGGCTACGGTCATACATTCCTTCTCCTGGGTGGGCGGCCAGTCGCTTCGGCCGTCCAGGCCGTCCGCCACCTCGGCCAGCAGTTGGTCCAGCTGTTCCAATGTCCTCCGACACACGTCTACCACGAAGGCCACGCGACTCGGCACGCTCCACTGACCATTGCTCGACCACGCAAAGCCCTGACGCGTACACGCATAATGCACAGAATTACAGTACATTATAATATGGCCGACCCTAAAGTGGACGTCTGCAGCTCCTAGCCATCTCCCTTTTTGTTTTTTTTGTCTTTTTTTTGGGGGGGGGGGCGGTTGACTTTTTTTTCTTTTCTTTTTTTTTTAATAAACTAAAATAACACAAAATTGAATGTTTTCCCGCGAATTTCAATCACTTGACCGGCACATAATGTAAGTAGCTATATTACCTGCGCTGGGCCACACGCGGCCCCCACAATGGACTTCCCTTCCAGCACAGGAACTAAAGACGGCTCATTTCGGTTACTTGTCGACCCGGCCTCCCCCAGCTGTCCCTGATCATTTCTGCCCCAGCTGTACACATTGCCTGTGCAGGATGAAACCAACAATTGGTCAGCGTTTAAGCTTTTTGCAGGTGCGAGTTCACCAGCTGTGGCATTTCTCCACTCAAACAATACAAATACACAAGAGTACACAAGAACGTACTCAATGCTAACCACAGTAATCAAATACTGAGCAGTTCCGAATATATTTTGGCACCAAACTGAAGCCTATTTGACTTCAACATCACGTCATCTCATGCGTACGTTAAGAATGCTTACCTTCTTCAGTGACGGCGAGGCAGTGCATGGTGCCGACGGCCAGGTCGACGACTTTCTCTCCCGCCAGCTGCTCCACTTGCTTAGGGTGACGCACGTGTTCGTCCGACCCGTGGCCCAGGCGGGCACTGTCACCCTTTCCCCTGGTCAACGCAATAACAAGTTACAGATTAAATGTCCGATCCGTGGTCCAGACGGGCGCTGTCACCCTTACCCCTGGACAACGCAATAACAAGTTACAGATTAAATGTCCGACACGTGGCCCAGGGGGGCGCTGTCACCCTTACCCCTGGACAACGCAATAACAAGTTACAGATTAAATGTCCGACACGTGGCTCAGACGGGCACTGTCACCCTTACCCCAGGTCAACGCAATAACAAGTTACAGATTAAATGTCCGGCCCGTGGCCCAGGCGGGCACTGTCACCCTTACCCCTGGTCAACGTAATAACAAGTTACAGATTAAATGTCCGACCCGTGGCCCTGGCGGGCACTGTCACCCTTACCCCTGGACAACGCAATAACAAGTTACAGATTAAATGTCCGACCCGTGGCCCAGACGGGCGCTGTCACCCTTACCCCTGGTCAACGCAATAACAAAACACGGATTAAATGTCCGACCCGTGGCCCAGGGGGGCGCTGTCACCCTTACCCCTGGTCAACGCAATAACAAGTTACAGATTTAATATCCGACCCGTGGCCCAGGCGAGCACTGTCACCCTTACCCCTGGTCAACGCAATAACAAGTTACAGATTAAATGTCCGACCCCATGGCTCAGGCGGGCACTGTCACCCTTACCCCTGGACAACGCAATAACAAGTTACAGATTAAATGTCCAACACGTGGCCCAGGCGGGCACTGTCACCCTTACCCCAGGTCAACGCAATAACAAGTTACAGATTAAATGTCCGACCCGTGGCCCAGGCGGGCACTGTCACCCTTACCCCTGGACAACGAAGTAATAAGATAGAGAAAAAATGTCCGACCCATGGCCCATGCGGGCGCTGTCACCCTTACCCCTGGTCAACATAATAGCAAGATAGGGATTAAATGTCCGACCCATGGCTCAGGCGGGCGATGTCACCCTTACCCCTGGTCAACGCAATAATAAGATAGAGAATAAATGTCCGACCCGTGGCTGATATCGCATGCCTCCATAAAAAACCCGCGTTCTTTACTTTTCGCCACTTATTCATGCCAATGTTTTGCGAGTGTTGTACGCTTGTAATAAGTATTATAACAGTGTTATTTACTTTACAATTGATATATACAATGAAGAATTCATTCGTTTCTAGATAGCGAGTGGCATACCACGTGAAGACCGATCCATTTTTAGCAAGCGCTGCACTGAACTGTCCCCCGCAGAACACTCTATAGATGTCCTGTGTTTTCAGTGAGTCCACAGATCTCGGCGTCTTGCAGCCGTCCGACCCGCCTCGCCCTAACTTGCCATAATCTCCGTCACCCCAGGTGTACACCAAACCTGTCAAGAAACACGTGAAGTCGGTACAATCGAAGCAATTCTACAACACAGACTACGTTTCTCAATACCCGCCCTAAATCAAACTGCAATATCTTGCACTAAATGCCAACGCTAGCAAGTATCCTAAACCATGCGCTTTGCGCATATTCTACTTTTTAATTTTTTTCTCTGTGCTAAATAATTTTATGTCAACCGAAAACTAGTGCTACCGGAGTCGCTGACGGCGAGCGTCTGAGCGTCCCCACTGCCGCAGGCCACGTCCACGATCCTCTCTCCCCTCAGCGCCGTCACCAGCATGGGCACGTTCTGGTCCTCGCTGTTGCCATGACCCAGACGTCCGTAGTTGCCGCGGCCCCACGTGTACAGCTCGCCGCCTGCCGTGATGGCCGCCGAGTAGGAGCTACCGCAGGCGATGTGTGTCACGTGCTTGCCCTGCAGTCCCCGGATCACGGTGGCAATATCAATGGAACTGCAAAAGGCAGTCACAATAGGTTTTAAAGTCAGGGAAAGGGACATTTTTAGAGTTGGACTGAAATCGTGGATTTGAACAAGAACCGGTTGGCCTTCGTTTTGCAAGTTAAATCTGTAAATTTACGTGTTATCGCCATGACCCAGTTTGCCGCCATCGCCGTTGCCCCAAGAGTAGACGTCGCCCTCCACGCTGAGGGCCAGGTAGTGTTTGCCGTCGGGGTGCGCTGCTAGCTTCGTCACCTCCTTATCGGTCAGTCCGGGGACCATGTGCGGGGCCTGCAAGGAGCCCAACAAAAAGCTCAAAATTTCTGTCTCTCAAATCAGGCACAATGCAATGTGGCTGATTTCTTTTCTTTTTTTGGGGGGGATGGGGGGAGGTGTGTCTTTTTTATTTTTATTTATTTTATTTATTTATTTTATTTATTTATTTATTTACTTTTTTTTTGGACGACTGCAATGTGGCTTGTCGAACCAGGAATGTGCTTGAAATATTCAGCCATAATTTAAAAGTTTAACATATATCAGTATACATCTTTTGAAGAACGCGGAATAAGATGAAATACATACAATTTGAATTTCGAGTTCCAGAAAGTTTTCACCATGCTTGCATAAAAAAAAGACAAGGCTTTCACAAAAGTGTCCTACCTGTGAGTCTGCGGAGTAGTTGAGCCTGTATACTCGTCCATTCTTCGTTAAAGCTAGTAAACAGACTTCGGCACACACGATTTGCTGTATGCCCCCGAGGTCACTCAGACTCTCTATCACAGCAGGTCCTTGGCTGGTTATCCCGCCAGTCCAGGCCAAGTGACCCCAGCCTAATACTTCCTGGTTTGAACTGCTAGTCTGTAAGAATATCAAAACCTTTTTTTGGTCATACACACATACGGTTTTCAAAACGAAGAAAGAACGACTTGAAACAAGCAACAGTGATGGCACCAATAGCAGTAACAACGCCTGTATCATTCCCACTTAATCTCTGTCAATTTCTGTGTCCTACCCAATGTGTGTTCCTAATTTACGGTAAGGAGAGTAAGTATAACAGCAGTTACCAGTATATATAACAGCACTGCCCATTGCTTCCTGCATATGTTTTTGTTGAAGTGGCTGTAAGGCAGCAATACTGACCACTCAACTCTCAAGTACAAACATCTCCAACCCCCCTCCTCCAGCCACCCCCCCCCCCCCCCCTCCCCCGAATGACCACTGTATTCTTCTGTCATCGGACATGACATTACTTTGAAATCTATGGAACAAAGTCGCACAATTTGACATGAACGCAAAAAACAAGCCACAAACCTTTTGCCCGTCGGTGGGCGGCATATACGGCGCCGCCAAGCGGTCTAAATGTGACATTACAACGACCGCACACTGCCTTAAGTCCAGTTCTAACGTGTCGTCTTCAGGCAGTGACAGGTAGCGAAGAAAGCACTCAGTCGGGCTGATCGTGTAGCCGGAACACTGCAAACGCATTAAGCATGAAATTCGCATATAGGTTTGAGAATATATACTTACATAACTGTGATTTACAATTACGAAAACAACGGAAAATGTCCCAAGGATCAATGAACAAATTTATTTGAATTAAATTATAAAACATAAGGGTTTCAAAATGGCGACTCGCCTATTTGGGGCTTGTTTATTTCTTTGGGCACAAAACGAGTACCGCAAGCCTTCATTATGGGACTCCCCTCGTTAGGGAACAACCGCTAATTATTCCTGGCCCCATTTCTTTCCCATCAGTCTTCCAAAATTAACTTCTATTTACACTTCCCCGCCCCACACGGCGTTCCTTAAATGGAGGTTTTACTGTAGTGCACAGACCGTAATACCGAGTATTTTACCTCGTCCCATCTGGACATTTCTCTGTGTTTCTTGGCTGGTTGTATGTGGGCGAATCTCTGCAGTAAGGGTACCAGCGGAGCGCTGGTGAGACTAGCGCCCAGTCTGTTATCACAGTCAGTGCGACCACTACAAATGACATGGCCCATGCTATTCACTCTCTTCTGCCTTTTATCAGATCTATTACCTTAGGTTAGAGCTTTCAAGTACATAAATACACTCGTTTCCATATTCCGCAGGTATTTCAACTTAGCACGGTGATCATTAAAATTATTTTTAACAGTTAAATTACAGACAGTCGGCTCTGAATTAGTCTTTCAGTTGGATAGGTTTAGAAACATAAAATACCAGAAAACAAGCCTTATTTTTATTTTTTAATCCACCTACCTGTTCCAAAGAGAGAGTAGAAGTAACACTGTATCAAGCAGGTATCTTAGCGAGCCTCTTTGCAGCGCCAGCTCCCACAGGAGCGACAGTGCGATCTGTTGATCAGGCACCGGCACCTTCCCCTTTGCCGCGGCAACGCTGCCGCTGTTTGCATCCCTACAAATTGCCGCCACAAGGTTGAAGCCGCGCGTTGGAATATCGTTATTTTTTACACCACTCTTACGTTCTATTGTTATCAATGTAGGAGATAAACACAGTATATGTAAGATGATCTTATAAAATGATAGCTAAATCGTGTATAGATCCTTAAACAAGATCTCAAAAGACGACTCAATCACCGAAATACCATATGCTTCTATTTTAATTTATCTACATATTTCAATTTCCTATTTTGTATATTTAATTATGAATTGGTAATATCCTTCATCAGTCTTCTCTTGCACATATCGCAATCACGAAACAAGCAGATTACGTCCGTCAGGGGAAGCACAGATTAATTATTCATTTATTTGGTAAGATCTGCACCAGAGCAAGATCACTGAGACGTACCCCTCAACAACAGATCTCAAGAATTTCGACGCCCTTTCCACCACCTCAAGCCAGACCTTTGACACCGTGTGTTCCTCAAAAAGTGTTGCTTCAGATAAAGATCTCAAAGCGTCGAGAGATTCCTGTCAGCAAAATAAAAACCTGGTCAAAAATTTTCTTTCTCAAAGGGTCACTTCTTGTTGGGATATTTTAACAGCAAGAAATCTTTACTTCCAGAATGTTTCACAGCAACATTTTATCGCTACTTTTTATAAAGAAATTTGTTGCCAAACAGAAAATATCAATTTATAAGATCTTAATTTCTCTGGCTCTGTCTCTGATACTTGGATACACCACATAAGCTCAAGCCTGGCGCAGTACCGATAAAAGATCGCTGCAGAGATCGGCATCTTCGCCGGACCTCCACGCCCTCCTCAGGAAAGCGAAAGCGAAACTAAGGGCGGCCCTCGAGCCAACTCTGGCAAGACTCATGGTGGCCTTTTCGGCTGGTTTCAGACTGAAAACAAATAAACAAGCCGATATAAAAACGTCTTCAGACGTCATGATGAAAAGACTGAGGAAAGCACAGATTATACAACTCATCATAAAACCACACACTTCACACACGCATATCTCTATGCTGCATCCCGCTACCTTTTTTTAATTTTTTTTTTGGGTGTGGTGGGGGCAACTATTCACTGATTCGATTATTAATTTCAGCACTGCTATCCACCTTTTCTGTTTGCTTAGATTGGCTTGGGCATGCTGCTTCTTCCTGGAGGGCGACCTCTGCTCGAGCGGCCTGTGCCTGGCCACGGCAATGAGGTACCTCTCCAGCACGACGACCCTCTGCTGCAGGCGTGAGATTGACAGCGCCGAGCCGGCCGCCTCCATAGACAGGTCACGCTGTTCGTGCAGGAGTGACCGCAAACACTCGCTCAGCTTCTCCTCATCTACCAAACACAAGCGCCACAAGCGGGCGGAGGTGTACAGTGCAAACACACACCTCTATTTCACTGTGTGGTTGAACAGGGTGTGTACAGCGTAGGGACATAGAGACCATAATGTTTCTTTTTTAAAATTTGGTTGTTTCTAATTTAACGTCATTGCGTAATTACACTTGTAATTTGCAAACAGTTACGCATCGATTTAAAATCTATAAATTAACGAATTCTGAAATTTATTCGGTCGCCGTAAACACTCTCTAAACCCCGAACGCGGTTATACCAGGATGGCAGCCCCAAGTCCAGGAATCCATGATCTGCTGAGAAGGGGCGGGGCGCCGGGACTCCTCCAGCCTCCTCGCTTCCTCTTCCTTGTCCAGCTTCTGACACGCCTCGCAGTTAGAGCCGTTATCAGCCGGGCTGCACTTCCAGTCGCTGGAGCCTCCAAGCTGGTGCATCCCGCAGTAGTATTTACCAGATTCATCTGCACAATACCATTCACAGTCTTGGTCACAGGACTCAAATGATTTCAGAAAGAGGCTCTTGTGTGTATATTAAACCCAATAAAATCGCACAATCACATGAATCAACACCACATAGTCGGTTTAGTAACACACACATATATATATTAAGGACATAATCGAACGTAAGAGCTGTTACCTTTCTTTGACAGCACTCCAACTGCATTGATTAAACCTTCGTTTGGGTTCGCCGAAATTTCTCCATCTTTCACAAGTTCATTCCATAACATACTCAGCCCATCTTTTTTAAAAGCTCCCTGGAAGAATAATGTTTTTCCAGTCACAAATTGTATTGCCTCCGGCTTCAGCGACAATTTCTATATTTAATTGTTGCTTAGCCACGAAAATCATTAAATTGAAAGCATAATGGCCGTTTTTCTAATGTCATATTTCTAATGCAAGAAAAAAAAATGCATTGTAAACCTTTGACTATCCTGAAGTACCTGAACATCAGTTTTCAGCCATTTCGAATCCAGCCTTGCCTGTGCTCTTAAACGCATATCTCCATGACAAGCCATCATTCCTGCATTAATCAAGCAAACTCAAGCAGCTGTTGATGTGCTCACTTTACACCCCGGGGTCAAGAGACGCTCACAATTATGATACAAATATTCAGCCAATATATATATCAACATATATATATACCGTACATTTATATTTCAGCCTAATTCAGGTTTTATTACATAAGACTAATTTTATCTTGATTGAGAGGTTGAGGGTTCAAAAACGGGTAAAAAATTGGTGGACACTGATATTTGGCGAACGATCTTAGTTATCGAGAATAAAAGGTATAATCCCTCAATCTGGAAACGGCTCATAATATTTCGATAGGCCAAAAAAACAGCCAATTAATGTAATTTCAAAAAAAAAGCGAAGATTTTTAAGTCAATCATGCACATAAGGGCAGTGTTTGAAATCAACCCGAATGCAGAGATGGCTATCCGGGCCATTTGTGTCGAAGTTGACATGGCCCAAGCTAGTTTGAAATGGCCCGAAACAATTAACTAATTGTGAAGTTGTGCAAGATTCAACAACCTACGAGTCTTTATTGGCATTTGTTTAAGACAATCGAAGTGCAAACGGCTCGCACAACTTCTGTGTAACTTTTTCTTCATAGATAAGAATACGGAAATTACCACAAATGTCCCGCATTAATTGACATTCGTTTGCATACCGGGAACACATTTCATTACGCGAAAAGGTGACAATAAATTTCGCAAATTATCCGCCAAAAACTTCTGAACTGATATTAAAAAAACATGGACCTAAAAGCATGACATTTAAATATTACGGGTGTACAGAATACATTTATGACCAGTTCTTCATCTATTTAATATTTGAGTTCATTTTTCAGGGAGATTGTCAACTCATCCAAATACCAACTCATCCAAAATATATTAGGTCATCTCATCCAAATTCCCTTGTCAACTCGTCCAAATATTTTGGTAAACTCATCCAAATTAATGACATTTCTCTTTTTTTTTCTTTTTCTTTTTTTAAACATAAACTGTCTTTTTATTGAACATGTACTAGAAAAAAAGGTCATTTCAGATTTATGAGACACACTTCAATGGCATTTCTTTTAAAGTAATGCTTTAATCAACTTTTTCTCTGATTTTATCAAAGAGTTAATTGAGAGATAGTCAACTCATACAGGATTTTGCGGGCTTTAGCAAGCTAATCCGATCTTTTCATCAGATTGTATGAAACAGTTAACTGTAATTGTGCAAGATACGGGATTTGGCGGAGCTTACGCAAGGTGATTTGTGTCAAGTGAATTGCAATTATGTTTATTTGTCGTGCGTTTTAACTGTTTACCTATAAATTGGGAAAAAGCGACTGGACAAAACGAAGTTGAAATCGTTTTTTATTTAATAACCGTTATTTTATTGCCTATCTGCTTCGTCTGTAGTACGCATGTCTTTACAAAAAAATCTGCTGTTTACAATGAGTTCGGAGCGAGACTGGCACACCATCAACAGTAAATTCCAGTAATTACCGGTGATATAATGACCCAGTCTTTTCGCTCAGTTTAAACTTTTATACTGGGTTCGGAACAAGATGAGAACACCGTTTCAACATTTTGTATGTTGAGAGTCGCCCTGCAGTGAAGTCATCCCAGTATCCGAACAATCGTCTTTGTAAATTGATGATCCCTTTCTTTTGGTAGCAAGCGATCTTCTTTTCATACAGCAGTCGTACTTTACGTTAAGATTCAAGAGTACCGCTTCTTTGTGCAGAAGTATTACCAAAATGTAGAACGGCAATCCGGAATCATGCACACGGCACTTGAATACTATCCATGAAGCCATTCCAAGTCGCCGGTTCCCACAGTTGACTTTCTATCCATGTTCGTCGCATATAGTCAATGAGTTCAGTTAACTTCGGAGCCTGCCTTCGAGGCAAGCCGCTCGAAGACCTGCTGTACGTGCTCTGTTGGGGTGTATGGCAAAGTTAACAGCTTTCGAATAAAGTCGTGCGTCCCTGTGTCGGTCGTGTACTGAACTTGCATTCCACTTTCCGCAACACCGCTTGGGCCCAATGGAACACACAGCCCTTGATATTAGCATACGGCACAGCGTCCTGAATGGCACGCCAAATAGCTTCTTCAAAGTCGATCAGTATTTCTCGGATTGCTTTTGTAGGCAGCAGAGCGAGCAGCGATCGGAGTACTTCTTTGTAGTTACGCTTATTTTTTCCAGACATCAGTACAAAGACCAGCGGAACCTGTTTCATATCCTCTCCATCCTTTACAAATGCATGTACCGAAAACAACTGTGTAAATAGTCGTATCCATGTACCATCGTTTTGCCTTTGCTAGCAGCTGCAGTTGGCCATCAGTTGCAAATATAAGGTGACGCCGTGGCTTGTTTTTTACGTCGTCGCGCAGGAAGTTAGGAACATGATCAGTATTCAATTCAAACGACAGGTCTACGGGATCCTTGGGTGGCATTTGCTGTCGTTTTCGATTGGCGATTCGCACCAGTAGCGAAGACTTTGGGATATTCACAGGGACGTTTGCATCCACCTTGTCCAGCATAATTGTATCCACGATGTCCGAGACAGGCCGGAATATGTCGTCTACTGCTTTTGATTTTACGCCGCGTTTTATTTCCAGGCTACCCCTATTGAAGCACAATGAGTGTGGTCTGTGTTGACTGTGAAGATATTTCCGGTTTGTTTCACAACAACGGGACACAGCACGGCTTTATTTCGCACGCTGCAAGTTCTACCGCGGGGTTCCTCATGTTTCATAACGCAAGTATATCCTATATTCTCCAACAGTTTTTTTTGTCCTTCCCACGCTGTGTTACATTCGTGATGGCGCGAAACCGTTCAAGTGTCCGTAATCTCGGAAGTTTTTTGGACGTCAGTGTTGTCCATAGAGGATTCCTGCACTGCTGTGGGCATAACGTATGACCCTAGTTCGGTTTCCCCAGAACTGTGGTTATGTGTATTTTTGGTCATTAAGGCTGATTCTAACTCGGAAACGTCATCGTTTCGTGTCTCCATGTCAACCGGTATGTCACGAATTTCATGAAATGACCTTTTCGAGAATGGCATGCCACCAGCCTGTTAAATCGTTAGAGGTCCCAGAATTTGATGTTTCACTGTCACTTACATTCTGACCGTCCGGTGCCTTTGAAAGACGTGTTCTTTCAAGACGAGGAGAAGAAAGCCGTGAGGCAGTTACGCACACATCACACTTACAGTTCAATTCAAAGCGATTTCGTTTTGCCACTCGATACGATTCAAATGACACACCGCTGCTACACGTTCGGTGTTGACAGGCAGCACAGTCCGTGCAAGATACGGCATGCTGTCTTAGACGAATAATTTCATCACACCAGGTACAAGCTCTGTCCATTGTGAATACGTCAGTATTTCTGCAGACTGAGTTATGAAATATTCAGCCTGAATCGCTGTTTAAATAGTTTTGAGGGCGAAAAAGGGGCGGGCGCACTGCCCTGGCTTTCCAAAGTTTAAACCAATGAAAACAAAGCATGTTAAAAATGTTGCAATTATTGAATGTACAAATTACTCACTTACTCTTTGAATTGCAATTACGCACTAAGAATTGAAAGCTTCTCACAACTCAATAGCAATTGCAATATGCTTAAATTGAATCCCGGTCATCTGCCCCCCCCCGGTCAACAGCCCCCCCTGTGATCTGCCCCCCTTTTTTGCAACCCGGTCGACTGCCCCCCCCCCCCCCTGCAAAGTTGGGGGGTGGTCGCTTGCCCCCTCCATATACTATTTTTTCTTGGGTTCTTGGCTTACAAAGACACAATAAATAAAATTATATTTATTTTATTGAATGTATTGCACCTCGGTAAATTGCTATTCACCAATAGGAAACTAATTGCAATTAAAATCGCAATTAGTTTAAGGATCAGTCTCTCCTAAGATCAATATTGGTGAATAGATCGATGAAGATCAATTGTTTCAGAGACGAAGTAGACGGGGCCATGACAATTAATTAATTGTTTAAAGAATTTTTTCCACTAAAAAAGGAGGGCAGATGACGACCTCGTCAAATTGCAGGGGGGGAGGGGGCAGTCGACTGGGTTGCAAAAAAGGGGGGCAGTTTACCGGGGGGCAGATGACCGTTTACCGCTTAAATGCCATTCATCGTACTTAATGTCATTGCAACCCTTTTGATTGCAATTGCAAATACAATTCTATAGCAATTGCAATCTATAAACCATTGCTATGTAATTCATTTAGTCCGACTATATTAATGTAAATGCAACCCATACATAAAAAGATATTACGCTTTCATTTAAAGTGGTAATCAACTCAGAATAAATACATAGGCGGATGTACTATGTACCATTGCTATGTAATTCAATTTAATCTGTCAGAAGCGACAGCAGGGCTCTAAATTATCGGGAGCCCGAGGCTCCATAATTTCGCATCGGGCTCCGAGATTTTTGGATCTCGAAGCCCGGCTGGCTCCCGGAAAATCCGGTATTTTTTTTTTACAATACTGAAATCGGATTTTATTTATTGTGACGTCAGAAACGTAACAATGAACTTAATTATTTTTAATTATATTATGAGAGATCCATGCTTTGAAAACTGCACACCAGAGCACATCAGGTTTCTCCACACTGAATTTGTTCATAATTGATAAGAAATCAGCTTTGAAAAATTTCAAGACTACATTGTGGAACTAGAGCAGTGTGCATAGCTCACATATTCCCCACAGGCCCCCCATCAGCTAAACACGGCCATCAATAGTCAATCAATAGCTGAAATTTTCCAAGTGCAGTTCGTACATTTTCCTTGGACGAACCTAGCCCGTTTACAATACCGATCTGTGTTTGTTCCCATAGAAGCTACATACCAAGTTTAATTAAAATCCCTGCAGTTGTTCTTGAGATATCGTGTTAACAAACTCATTCCGATGCTGAATAATTTCCAGGATTTGGTAAATTTCAAAGTGCATTTGTATCATTTTCCTTGGGCCAACCTAACCCATTTACCAGGCAGACCCACTACTTCAGTGACCATCTACACTGTTGGGTCTTTCTTCCTGCTAGATTTGATCAAAATCGAATAAGCTGCCTCTGAGATACCTTGTGCACATACTCAAAAGGTCAAAAACACACCAAAGTGAAATTTTAAAAAATCGTTCAAAATACAATTTTTAATCAGAATCAATCTTCGCGATGATGTGCACTATCTGGCCTTTCTACTTCCACGGTTTGGTGAAGATCCAATGAACTGTTTTAGAGATATTGCGTGAACCAAGTCCAAAACAGCTAAAAACAAACCAAACCAAAAGTTCGTCAAAAATTCAATTTTTGACAAAAATAAAAAATAACCCTTTAGAAATGATCGTCACAGTATGGTCTTTCTTTCTTTCTAAAAGGTTTGATGAAGATCTGATGAAATATTTTAGAGATATTTTAGAGTCCAAAACAGTTAAAAAAACATCTAAGTGAAAATTTAAAAAATTCGTCAAAAATTCAATTTTAGAAGAAAAAAAAATCAAAATAATTCCTCAGTGCAAATCTTTACTACATGGTCTTTCTTTCTGCAAGGTATGGTGAAGAGCTGATGGGCTATTTTTAAGATATCGCACAAACAAAGTCTAAAAACAGTACTAAAAGCACAAATTAAAAAAAAATTATCGCCAAAAAATTACCGCCAAAAAAATTGGTGTGCATCAAGCTACTACCATGGGGGTGAGTCCTGTAAACTTTCAGACCAAATGGCATACACATCTAAGAGGAATGCGTGGTAATGGATGGAAAGACGGACGGACAGACAAAGCCCAATCCATAAGCCCCATCTGAGGCATAAAGCCCCGGTTGGGGGGCTAAAAACGAAAATTGATTGGCGGTCCTGCCTAGTGATGATCACGTTAGTGACTTCATTATAATTCAACTGGAATCAGAAGGAATATTTAGCTTTGACCCTAGCCATGCTATTGATCTTTAGGCCACTTCAGGTGTTTCGAATAAGGCGTCCCGATATGATGGACACAAAAAGAGGAAAATGATGAAAAAGATAAACAAGACGTAACTGAAGAAACAGAAGCTTGTCAAACCGTGTGTTCGTTCGGGATGACTTATGTAGTAAACAACCGAAGGCCCGCCCATGCGCAATTGACTCCCTATATGCAAATTCATCGGTTTGTTTACAACATATGTACTACTCCAAAGAATGGCCTGTCAGAGTATCTGTTCGCAATAGTCTTCAAAATGAGCGATAATACGAGTTAACATTGTCAATTCCATTAAATCACTTGTTTGACGGCCAACTGGGAAGAAAATGGAGTGAAGTGATACAATGCACCTCAATACTTGACCAGAAGGGCATAAATACTACAAACGTAAGAAAAAGTATCAGCCTTGCTTTTGGGGCATCCGCTGTAAGGCCAAGGTTAGCCAATTACTTGCCGCAGTTGGTAAGTAATTCAAGTATAAACAAACTCAGAGCGGAGGCACGTGCATCTGTCACTTTTAGCCCCGAAAGAACAACAAGTTTCTGTAACTGTAACAGAAAATGTGACATCTGTCACCGAACGAACACAAGGAGAACTAAAATTTCATGTTATGACAAGTGTGACATTAACAAAAAATGGAATACACTGATTTTGGGTCGGGCTCCCAGATTTTCAGACCCGGGAGCCCGGTGGCTCTGAATCAAAAATAGTTAAGTTCGAGCCCTGAGCGACAGTATTAAAAGTTGAGGGATCAAAAGCTTCTTTGAAGATTTTATTCAAGTCTCGAAAAGAGAGAAAAAATAACTTGGATGAGTTGACCAATTTAATTTGCAAGAGTTGACCATATTCGGATGAGATGGTTTTTGGATGAGTTGGTATTTGGATGAGTTGACTAAATTTGGATGAGTTGACCATGACCCATTTTTCAGATAATCTATGACCCTTTATTTGAACTTCTAGACACTTGACTTTGGTCACATGATACCTAAATGCCAGAACATAAGTAAACGCTGGCAGGTGAGTGCAGAAGCTAACGTTTTGACACTATAAGAAATAAAGATAAACAGCCCATTAAAAATTATGTGTGCATACTGGGCATAAACTTTCTGTAAATGAATGAATAACAGGGCCACCATGCAGGATTCATGTCTCAGATCAAATGAAGTTGACCTCTATTAGCGGAACAAGCGTCGTGGCTCTGACAGAGAGATCTACCGAGTAAGTGTAAGGAAGAGCTGACTCAGAGGTACAGTAGTCCCAGCCGACCCTTTCTATCTACCTAGGAAAAAGAGGGTTACAGTACCAGTAACAGAAATGGCCAGAAACAGAAATTTTCGAGGCTCTGAATCTTTCGGCGTAGGTTCTTAACAAGCACACTGAGAAGTATCCTGACGCATTGTTTTCGACCACATCGAAACTACCAAACTTGAGTAAAGAGCGGTTTTGCAACTTTTGAATCACAGTTGCTGAGGGTGATAACGGGGATTCTGAATCCTGATCTCAAGAAAACATCTATTTTCTCGATACCATATTGTTATTTGACCATAAAAATTGTGCGCCATAATTTATAGTGGGCTACGGAAGAAAGAGAGAGAGAGAGAGTCACCTAGGACTAGAGGCCAGGAGTCGCGCAATGACATTAGCAAAATTGACATCCATTACAAATTCTATTATACGGACTCCTGCTGTCATAGGAAGACCGTAGGAGTCATTTAGGACTAGCTAGTCCCTAGTCCCTCACCACTCTTCTAGCCGAACTAGCTTCTGTGGAGGTGGGAGTTACCTGGACCTAATCCTAGATACTCTTGCTTCCTTCCCAGCACCTAAGAAAACAGAAAGGGTCCACTGGGACTAAACTCTAGCCAGCTGGGAAAACTGAAGGGTTTTGCAAACCTATCGACTTAAATATACATCATTCTGTGCCATTTGAGAAAATAAAATTTGTTTTAAACCACAGAAAATGTTTTTTTTATTTCACCCATTTGGATCTACTGTAACCATTCGTTCTCCCCCCTCCCCTCGTAAGGTTTTAGGATCGTACGTATGATCACTTATCGTGAGTAAAAAATATCACCTGTCACAAACACTAATATCGGAACAATTTAGCGACGAAAATAGAAACTAGCTGTATTGTTGCTTCTGACTGAATAAGCACCACAAACTTTTATTATGCTTATAAAAGAAAAATGCGAGTAACATTATAATTTTTGTCATGTAAACAAACATGCGCCATGATGGGTTAACAACATAGCCATAATCGAAAAACATCGCTCATAAGCAGGTAGCCAGTGCTCAAGAAAAACTGCCAATAGCTGTGCTCCGGATAAGCAGCCAATGAAAACATTGCGAGGCAAACACAGCGGCATGGAGCCTCAGTCTGCCATGTATTTGTCTTGTGAATGTGTAAATTTTCAGAATGAAACTACAATCATTTAACCAGGATCCAATAAATAAAAAAACCTTTGCACTTTTCCGTGAACATGCCTGACAAGTATTCTTACTGCCGTGCATATGTACACTATCTTATCGTGTATCCCATGACTAGCTATAATTTATTAATGGAGAGTCATGCCTAACGCTATCTCTGCCTCGCTTTTTACAGTACATTATCTTGTAAACTATCCACATTACGCGTCATTCGCTGAAAGTGTCAATACTATTAGATGTTCTTCCTGGTGTATAAAACAGAGAAGTAAATATGGCTAATATTTGCGCTGGACAAAATCTTTCCGAACTACAAAACTATCTTAAAGACATAGGCATTTCTGTGGCTCATCGGAAGAAAGTCGAACGTATAGATTTATGTAATGCTGCTTTCAGTGGTTTGGAGTTTGATCCTGACGGCTTATTTGAAGACCGGTCAGAAATTATCGAGGTACAATTAACAACGCACGATGGTGTTAAACTTTCAAATCCATCACTAAATATAGGGTCATCAAAATTGTCCTCTGTGCCAGTGGTGTATAAGATTTTTTTAATAGAGAAAGCAGTGTGATGTTCAAAATGTGGGACAAAACCAATTTATTCAGATATAAAAGGTTGTATGTTATACGTACCAAATACAGAATTAAGATCAGGTGCATAGATCTGTAGGCATTGAGCTGGGCGCGCTCTGGTTTTGGGTGGCGGGAGGGAGGGGGGAGTGAGGGGGTATGAGGATTGATATGTGATCCAAATTTTTGATATGGTTCCAAAGTGGTATTATCAAAGAATGGACGTTGCGATAACATTTGACGTCCATTCAACGTTTTGCCTAAAACAGTTTTTGTAGTCTCGTACACGCTTGGGCCGATATGAAGACTACTTAGGGGACTGAACAAAAGTTACACGAATTATAAATTTATATTGTTTCGTTATATGTTTTTTAAAATAAATTACAGAAAATGATGCATTTTTCTTCCTGTCCTTTAGGTTTCGGGAATGGCAGAAAAAAAAACATTTTTCATCTCTTGTCTTGTATAATACCGGCTGTCACCATTACACGTTCCCCAAACACATCGGTATTTTCGTTGTTTCTCAAGTAATTTCTCTTTCCATGTCAGTTTTTCATCAATTTTTTTTTCAATTCAATACATAAACAAATTAATACTCTACACACATACAACTTGGCATGCAAAAAAAAAAAAACCAAAGAAAAAATAAGAAGGATTAAAGATAGATGGGGTAGGAATGTTTGTGTATTTCGAAGGGCAATGCATGTAAATAAGCAAAGCACTGCAGACAAGCTTGCCTCGGAGAGACTGCGTCCTTGCTTATCCAGACCAGGCCTATTTGCGTTGTTGGCTAACAGGCTAACAGGCGAGTTCTATGGCAGTTCGGTCTGTTGTGTATAACACCTTTTCACTCCACAGATCCACTGGGGATTCCGTGCAAAATAGTACTAATAAGGGAGAGGAATCACTTTTTCTTCAAAGCCACTAAAATATAGATTTTAGTCACTCAGATGCTCAGGTGCACCTTTTTCACCAATGTGCAAGACTACCCAACACTAGGGGATGCACAGTACGGCTAGATAAATAGAAATATCCATCCGCTCTGTATTTATACATAACGGATTGATCCCCTCAGAGGTTTTATAACAAAGATTACAAATCGCGGTGTTATAACACAGCTGACGTCTGTTGCGGTCTATCTGTTATATATAAACACAGAGCGGATGGATATTTTAGAAAGTAGTTCTTCTCTGTGTGAGTACTATATCGCGGAATCCCCAGTGGGTCAGCACCGTTGCTAAGACTGATGGAATATTCTCGAAATCTCTTGAGGTGAAGGAGTATCCGTAACAATGGCCATGGCGCTCTTTCGTAAAGCCCTCATATTCCTCCAACTCATCAGCACGAATGCATTGGGGACGGCAGCAAACAGGTAGGAATTCGGGGTGTGTCGCAGGATAAGAGGAGCACTCATCCTCACTTCCGCATCATGTTCCCTCGAAGCAAGCAACGAAAGAGACGACCAGGCTTATATCAGAACCCTCTACAGCACGTCACTTCAGGGACTTCCGGCACATGCTCTTCTGGGATCCATGGCAAAACACATTAAAATTAAATCGGATACACAAATAGATCCGACGTACGTAATCCCGGTCTTTTCAACGAAGGTCAAAGGAACGTTTTCTCATATAATAATAGCCCATAATGCTCACGCCAGAGAAGAACCTGACTGTTTCTTGTTCAGATCTTCACAACCAGCCGAAATAGATAAGTAACCGAGATTTTACAGCAGGATTTTTTTTCCAGTCACCAAGAAGGAGGAGGAGGTTTGTTGGCTTGTCTTAGATCCATCGAAATTAAACTAATATGTTTTGATTGAAATTCACCGCAACTGTTGAAGTGTGCCTTGACACTGGACATTTATACAGCCTCCATCGATCTTTCCGAAGCCTCTCCCCATTATCAATGTACCAATCTTCGCCTAAATTGCTGTGTTGTCAGGTTAGAAACAGACAGTTCTTGTTCCGAGCCCGACCATTAGACCTTGTATTGCGTTCTATGTGTTTACTCAAGTATGTAAAATTCTTGAAAAGTCAGGTTCGTCTGGTTTCATGCCTGGACGTCTGGTTGCTTGGACTCGCAAGTTGTAATGGCAGAAAATACAGGTTTCAAGTCCGACAGCGCTTGGATATGAAAATACTATTGAATCTGAATAATTCGAAACATTCATTCGTCTTTCTTGCCGAATATTTGACTATCAGACCTTCCTCAAGGAGGTTATCATCTCAAGGTACTCGATCCGCACCCTTAGTCTTCATTCTTCGCTGACTCATGCGCTGTTGACCATCGAGAAAATAATGCCACTGCACCGCCTTTATTCTGTCTTTATGTCAGGACAAGTCGCGGCGCACGCGACTCCTTCAGTGGTCGTCCCCGGCTCTTCAGGCGTTTGTGATGTGGAAAACTCGTTTCAGGCTAACTGAAGTATTTAATTTCTTAATACTCATTTTTATGAGTAAAATAGCACCATACGGGTGAACTTAATAAGTGCCCTGTTGATATGTTTACAATGCTTGTCAACCATCCTACCAATCAGCATCGGTGTAGTTCCTGTCATGTGATCGTACCATACCAAACTTATTGTACCAGGCGATCCCAATTGATGGGGAGATGGGTGGGCACAATTCGAGTGATGGCTTCAATGTCTGCAATATATTTTACTCATAAAATGAGTATTAAAGAATTAAATGCTTCAGTTTTACGTTCGAAAATATGGGCTTGTAGACTACAAAGCCTTCACTACAGGAGACTAAAACTGGCGGTGGGAATTGAAAACCTAATGCATACAAACTGGTTGACACGCTATCTACAAGGCACTATGCCGCAAAGAATGCAGAAAAAAAGAACTAAATGCAATTTTTTCTTTTTAATTTCAGCGAGGTCTCTCCTTCTTTTTGGAGAGGAACGCAGGACATAGTTAAGTTGTGTACTAAACGATGTTCCGATACATCGCAGTAGCGTATTATACCATGTGCAAAACCACACTCTCCAAAACAGAACCATGGAACAAACGCCACGGTGTCGGGTCGACAACAGAACAGTCACGTGATAGGCAAGCTGATAAGCTATCGCCGCTGTGCCTCAGCCGAATGTCTAAGAAGTGGCTTTCTTCTTGAGAGATTTCTTTCACGCGGACTAATGGGGAGGCCTGCAAGAAGGAGAACTATAATGAATCGCTATTTCAACAGCAACAAACGGAGCAAGATTATACAATTTACTCAACACATCCGTCATATACTCTTGCAAATAATGCTTAATAGACGTGTTTGGCGTGGCACAACAGCCAAACCCGTAGTAAGTCACACATCGAGACACCATTAGCATTACGTAACGAGTGCGCCACATGTCTGACCTGATGAGCTTTAATTGACAATCTCTGCTGAATTATCTTTAATTATATCATCATATGCTAACAATATAGTTTTCTTGATATAATTAGAAATAGACGACTTAGACAGATCTACCGTAATACTACACATGAAAGATATAAACAGAGGACGCTGTAACGCACTGCAATAAGTAGCTGATCGTTTATTATACGCTTGTTGTAGGGAGACGGGGCATACCGACGCTCTGTCGACACCACCACTTGACCTAACACCTGGCAAGGCTGGTATCACAATTTACTTAAATGTACCTAAGCCTTTGGTCGTAATGTGCGTCTTGTCCAAAAAGATGGTAATGGTATTAGGTCCGCCGCCTCCCACGAACTATTGATCTGACTAACAGAGTTTTTCAAGGCGTGTGCTTCACCGCGGTGCTTGCGAGACGCCAACGCCACAATAAATATGCACTTTAAGGCAAGTAACTTGTCTGAAATGATAGAATGAAGGAAAAGTGGCGATGTGAGAAACTTCAAAACAAGTGACAAATCCTAGGGCACCACTGTCCTATCCGTAATAAGTCATTCTGACTGAAATGACCTAAATAAATCCGACAACACCTCACACGATGACAAATCATAACCGGATGCTCGTTTCAAAATAAACGTAAGAGCAGAGCGGTACGTCATAATCGATATCACCGACACCTTTTTGACCTCGAACAAATAAGGAAAGAAGTCGGTCACTGGAACTGCCGTCACTGCCAGCGGGTCGATAGCCTAGTCCAGACACCATGACTCAAACAATCTCCAATGTGACAAGTACACCTTGTTGGTCGAATATTTGTAAATTCTGTTCATTCTCCGCATTTCTCGCTGAGAGAGACGATTGGATTTAAGGAAGAAAAACTTACACACCAAAGTTTGAGTCGAAACAACTGAGGATTCGAATGACAATGTTCCCAATGAGGTTGACGCAAACTGCCATACTCCAGGGGAATTGGAAGACGCATGACGCACGGTAACTGCACCAGCAAAGGAAAACCAACACAGTTCTGGAAGATCGGAAGCCAGCAACAGGAGACGAGGTGGCGTATCGTGCCAAATCTTCGTGAGAACTTTAATCATGAGAGACGACGGCGGGAACGTACAAAGCACCTGAATGGGCCACTGACATAGCAATGCGTCGATCGCTATTGCCATCGTATACGGATACGGAGACACTTACGCCGGAAGGCGATGGTTGATGCGATTGGCAAACAGATCGGCCAGAAGTGGATCCAACGGAGATTACGACGCAATCCAATGAAACTTGTAATGTCCACTCTGTGTGAACAACCTGATCCATCCGAGTTGCTAAGTCCGCTAGAACATTCAGACTGCTTGCAATGTGGAAGGGTTGAATAGAGAACCCACAGTCTCGAGCAACCAATAGAACCTTCTTGGTGAGACGAGACAATGGTAGACGCCATCGTCTGATTGTCTATGAGAAACTGCACCCTGTGACCTTCGACAAATTTCACCAGAGTTTGACAGGCTATCAAAACCGCCTTCATTTCCATTGATTGATATGCAACCGCATTTCGTGAATCGATTAACGACCCCTTCACATTCGGCCCTAGAAAAATAAACCCACCGTTGCAAGAGGCTTTTGTCTGCACCTGACTAGATGGGGCAGAGAGAGTAAAGGGCACACTGATCAAAAGATTGGGTTGGCACGACCACCAGTCTAGATCACTGGAAGCCAACAAGGAAAGCCGTTTCTGATGAACCGACAACCTGCCTCGACGCACTGCCTTCAAGGCCACACGCAGAAACTCCCGGAAAGGACACCTACCCAGTTCGACCGTCTTTTCCGTTGCCACTAAATGACCTAGAAGTGACTCTAATTGAAACACCCGAGGCTTGGGTGTAGACACGACCCAGGCAATGAGAGACATAATTTTCTGGATTCGACTTTGTGTGGGAATTCACCAACAACCAATCGTCGAGATATTGGAACAGAAGCCAACCTGCTTGCCGATGTTTGACCACCTGGGTGAATACAAACGGTGCCTTTGACAAACCGAATGGTAGGCCAATAATTCTGATCCGCTACCCCGAAGTTGAGAAAACGACGCAATACCTCGTGCATCGGAATGTGTAGGTATGCATCGGACAGGTTCAATGATACAGCCAACATGCCCTGATTTACGGTTAATTTGGTCAATTGTGGAGTGTCCACCGCGAATGATTTGAGATGCAGGAATTGATTGAGATGCGTCACGTCTATGACAAGACGCCAATTGCCCGACTTTTTCGGAACAAGAAAGATCCAACTGAAGAACGCGCGAGTGCTGTAGGCATCTTTTCTATAGCTTTCTTTTCTATCAGATTTTGAATCATTGCTTGCAACGCAAGTTGCTTCTCTGGTTCGTGCACGTACGTTGCGGCCAAAGAAGGAATGGGAAGTTTGGCAAGCGGTGGAAGGATTTGACAACCGAACCAGTCTTTTGCAAACGGAATTCGGTACCTCCAGCATAACCATCGGATTATGCTTTTGGGAGCTCCCAGCGCTTGCCAAGCTTGCCAAAAATTCTTTAGCTTACCCCCTACGGGCCCATTTACGTTTCTTTGCAGAAACTTTGCAGGGATCGTCGTGCGATCTGTGCCGGATACTTTGATTGGTTGCTACCTCTGCTTAGGAGTAACAGCCTGCCTTTTTGTGTCCATCTTGTACTTCTTCGCGTGGGACGACGTCACTGGCAGTGAACTCGGCCTCTTCTTCGGCGTTGGTGTCTGAGGGAAGGCCGAGTGCCGCTGCTTTACTTGGAAGTCCTTGGAGTTAAAACCTTGCGCATCAATGCATCTTGAGATTTCACCTGTGCCGTTTCAATTACGTGTTTCAGCAACTTCGAACGGAATAAGTCCGACTGTCGTTAATAGGGACAATGCGAAGCTTCCCTGCATACTCTGCGTTTGAGTGCGGTAGAACTTGATCCCTGAAAAGAACCACAAAAGACAACAGCAGATATGCGCCTAACCTGAGCAAAACTGAGGATGCGACCACAACAGAATCGAACACACGATAGAATAACGCGTTGACACCGGGGTCGACGAACTTTCTCAAGGCCTGGAACGCGGCATCTTGGAAGGAAAGTGTGCGCAGGCGTTTTTTTGGAGATCTCCTCCAAATATCGGCAGTCACGTTACGCTAACGGTAAGATGAATCAGGATTAATTTTTGGAAGCCACGTTGCCAAGTCTTTGGGACATGTAAGTGGCTGAATTGGCAAAATCCCATCATTTGACTGGTAAGCCGCTGTCTTCACATGCAACAAATTTGAAGGCAGTAACCGTGACCAGTGACGCGGACGAGCCTCCTGTAACGACCGCAATTCCTGCATTGGCGACACTAAAACGGTTGAAACACAGGGAGCTGTTGTCAAGCATGTGAAGTCCTCCAGTGGCGACGGCTGAGACTGAGCCGCAAAGAAAAAGGGTTGTCCACTTACTTTCAGCTGCGATGTCGATAGACGACGTCTGCTCCCATGCAACCGGCAAGTCGTTGCCGATGCAGCATGGGTAAACACAAGCGGAGCGGGACGTGATACTGTAGTTTTAACCGGCGACAACGGTATATTCACGGCAGCCTCAGTGAAATATGTTTGAGTCTGTTCCTTATCACTGACTCTCACAGGTTCCTCTTCCCCGGACGACGAATTGTTCGCTGAGGAGGAGGAGGACAACGCATAAATGGAATGCCGACGTGGCCGATGTGCACTCCACTCAGTGGTCTTATAGGGGCCATGAGGGGAATGAACGTGGTTGCATATCCTTCGGGGAGGACGGCTCCGTCGTAATAGTGGGCGACGGGACTGCGTTCAGACATTATGTTGCCGACGCAACCGACAGTGACTTAGACGCGAGACTTTGCAACATCTTGAGTTCCTCGTCTAAGGTGTGTCTTAAAGTGTAAGGATACAAATTGAGACTTAAAGTGAAGTTTTTCAAAGGTGGCAGATACCGACAAAACATATTTCACAGCGATAGAAATGTCTAAATCTAACTCCGTAGTAGAAGGTAAGTGTTGTACAGGCACTTCATTAGAAACTCATTCGTCTCCAGCGTGAGATCATTGATTAACGGAGCGTGTAACACCGATTGGGATGACAGTTGGCTCAGTCGGTAGAGCCTTGGTCCTGTAATCTCATGGTCCCTTGTTCGAAACTGGCCAGGGGTGGAAAGCAGGGGATTGGCTTTCGCTCAAGTTGCCCTGTGTATTTGTATCCGATCTGACCTTAGTAGGAAGTGTAATCGGCGACAGCGTATGAGTCGAAGCAGACGACTTGTCACACTTGGAACGCTTTCCACCTTTCTCCCTGACTTTGGCCGTCTCATGTTGCTGTAGCAAGAAGCAAAAAAGGAAATCGGTGCAACAGACGTCACCGTGAGAGCGAGTCGGTGAAAACACTACCCGTGACAACAGCGACCCACCAGTTGAACTGGTCGTCATTTTGTTGCATTGTTGTACCAGTCACTGTAACAGGTCGTAGCAAATACGGCAAAACAGACTACAAGGGGAAATCCCTTGCTAACCTCGTAATATAAGTGATCGATGCTTTCACCATGCTGGTGTTGCGACGACCCGTTACAGTGTCGAATCGTCGTACAGTCAACAGAAAGAGATAGTGTATGCAACTCCCCCAAAAAGGAAGTTGCTGCAGCCTCAAGCTCATGGAACAGAAGCCTCCTAAGCTGTAGAAACAGCATGTCCCCAACCCTACAACGCTCCAAGAGCATAAGAGGAGAAGGACTGTGGAAAGCAGAACTTTCATGTTTGCAGAGGCAAACCAATGCAAACTGTTTGCTGACGATGAGGGAAACCTTCGAAATGGAAACCCAGAAAATTGCCCAGAACCTTTGAAATGGAAACCCAGAAAATCTCCCAGAAACCGTCTCGCTGTGTACTACACATAACCTGCACTACGTTGTTGATGGCAGGCAAGCATTGATCGAAAAAAACCGACAAAACCCAGAACTATCACATGTAGGAACCAGAAAAGTCAGCAAACTAGTGAAAAACATACACCAAACAAGATAAAACAGTATACGTAAACATAATATCCAAGATAAATAATATCCACAAAGTATACATTTACCCTGATTTTGATCCGTCATGTTTACGAAAATGTTTACTCGGATTACGATAAGTTGTCAATAGTTCGATCACATGGCACGTTTATTAGTAGGTGTTTACAAGCATTGTAAACATAGCAACAGGGCACGTGTTAAGGGTACCCATGCGATGCTATTTGTTCCGCAAAATTTATATTATTCTGGATTGAGATAACCAATGTAAAACATATTGGAAAACCAATAGTGATGACTTCGTAGTTTACAAGCCGGTATTTTCGAAATTAGAGCTGCCCATTACTAACAACGTTACATTCTCAAACACAAGTACTGACAGACTGATACAAGCTCATGTCCTCCTCTTTCTTTTCCTAAGAGGTGACATAACATCATTAGCCCAATGCGACGTTACAATATATGCCGACCTGTCATAGTGCCGCGTTATACCATGTGCAAAACCGCATGTCAAATACCCTACCATGATACAATTCATAATCGTGCCTAATCGACACGGCGTCGGTCACGTGACGGACACAGTTACATTGAGGTGGGTGTAGGACTGAACCGCACATCCGCAAACACAGTCTATTTAGTCGCCTTTTTCTTCTTGAAGATATTCTTCCTGCCAGATTGCTGAGAAGTCTTACAAGAAAGACTATTATGAATGACTGACTGCAGTAAACGAACGGAGAAAGACTATGCAAATTAGTTAACATATGAATTGTGTATTCTTGCAAAGAGTGTTTAATAAACGTATTTGGAGAGACCCAACAGCCAATTCGTAATAAATCACACATTGGCACACCTTTAGCACTGCGCAAAGACTGCGCTACATATCTAACCTGATGAGCTATATTTGACAGCTTCTCTCACATTATATCATCAGATTCTTTAAGTATATAATAACCATATGCTAGCAATGTGATTTTATTGACATATTTAGATATAGATGCTTTAGAAAGATCTGCTGTGCATGAAAGATATAAATAGACGACGCTGAAACGTGCGACGGTAAGTACCTGATCGTTTAGTATATTCGCGTAGTAGGGTGACGGGGCGTAACGACGCGGTGTCGACACTGCCACGTACCTCACACTTGGCAAGGCTGGCATCACAATTTGCTTAAATGTACCTAAGCCCTTGGTCGCAATCCTGCCCAGAAAAGAGGGTAATGGTTTCAGTACCACCGCCTCCCATGAACCATTCATTTGACTGATTGCGTTTCCCAATGCGTGTATTTCCCTGCGGCGTTTGCTCGAAGCCAAGGCGGCGTGGAAAACACATTTTTAATTTCAAAAGTATTGTCATTCCAAAGCGTTTTAACATTGGTTATCTCGATCTATAAAAAGAGTTTTCGGGATAGACCGCAAAGAACAGGTAGCCCCTGTCACTATTTTTGCAGTTGATTGTCAACCAACTGATCAATCAGCTTAGGTGCAGTTCCAGTCATGTGATCGAACCATTCCCAACTTATCATGATCCGAGTTGCAGAAGTGTTTTCTCTGTTTACATTTTGTAAAATATAATGGATCAAAACCAAGTTTAAGGCATACTTTTTGGATATTACTTATCTTGGATGGTATTTTTGTGTATACTGCAAGTTTCATCTTATTTGGTTTACGTTCTTTGGGTTTGCTGACTTTGCTGATCCCTACACGTGGTAGTTCTGGGTTTTGACAGAGCGGCTTTTGTTCGGTAAATCCTTCCCTGCGATTAAGAAAGTAGTGTAGGTTGTTGGTAATACACAATAAGACGTTTTCTGAGTGATATCCTCAGAATTGCCATCTCGAGGGTTTCCCTCATTGTCAGCAAACAGTTTGCATCTAGTCGGCTTTGCAAACACAAAAGTGTCAATTTCAACCGTTCTTCTTCCCTTTTGCTAACAACAGGGCATTGTAGGGTCGTCGTTATCACAGGTTTAAGAAGTCATATCTTCCACTGGCTCGATACTGCGGCAACTCTCTTCTTGAAGTTGCATAAGGTGTCTCTTTCTCTGACAGACATACCAACATTGCAGCGTTGTGACGATTTGTCACGGCATTGAGTAGTGTAGCCGCTCATGTCCACATCTGATATAGATTTGAGTCGTTCACATGGTCGTTGCAGCGTACTTGTAACGGGTATAACACCCCAAACTGTGTGTGATTGTTGCAGCACCAATACGGTGGAGGCATCAACCACATGTCACGGTACGAGGGTTATCGGCACAAGTAGGATCATGTGACGTGATATCAGCACGAGTCGTTTCTGTCACAACATGTTGCATTGATGGGGCGATCATGTGACAGGTCGCTGTTATCAGGAGTCGTGCTGGTAACGAGTCGTCATCTCCACGACTTGTGACAGAGTTGTGTAGGCAACATCAACACGTGTCGCGGTCGACATGATCACGTGGTCGAGTACGAGTCGATGTCGTGACAGCAAAGACCTGTAACACGGCAGTATTATGATTATACGCAACTGTCACGACTTGTGAAAAAGACGACATGGTGAAGGCATAAATCTAAACGCCGGTACAATCACGTGCTCGAGTTGCTGCTATACGCAGCTGTTACCATTTCAGCATCACTCCATAATGAGACTTGTGTCTAGAGTAGCGTATCACTCCACTTTAGCTCTTGTTTTCTATGATACGTGACCCTGACAAAGTGAAGGTTAGCTCAGTTGGTAGAGCGTTGGTCTGCTAATCCCAAGGTCCCGAGTCCCAGTGGGCTAGATCACCTATCACACGAGCCGTGTGTGTTACGAGTCGTCATTGCCACGACCTGTAGCAATGACGGTTCAATCATGTGATGAGCTAACGCTATCACGATTGTGCTTGCAACGGGTTGTTATTGTCACGACTCGTGACGACACTCTGCCTCGTGTCTGTGGTAACTCGATCACGTGTCACTCGCTGCAGTGACAGGTATTGACAGAGTACCAGGTCGCGCATGCCAGAGGTCGCTTCTCTCAATCAACGTTAACATATGATCGAGACACTGCGCGAGCGATCCGTGACATCCTTGACTCGATACTGTGTCGATACCTGTCACCGCAGCGGGTGATACGTGACCGAGTTGCTTCACATCCGATCCGGTGCAGTGACTATGCGTGACAGTCGCGTGCCAGCAACGACTGGTGACATGATCGACCCGTCACCGTCGTGATGGTAACTGACGACCCGTTGGGTGAAGGGCTCTTAAGTAGTCACATGATCCAGTCACATGAACCAGTCACTGCCACAAGTCGTGACGACCCATTGAATGTACAAACCGTGACACCAGCAGCCTGTCGAATGATCGACCGGCAACTGCAACAGGCCGGGACAGTGATGACCCGTTGCATGAACGAGTCGTGACAGTTATGACAAGTATCACACACAACACGTCACAATCACGGGTTGTGACTGCCACGCACCGCACACGCCCGGCTGACTGCGAGATAGTGACAAGGCGTCACAAGTCGTGAGAAACACGACAACTAGGTGCCAACCACATGACTGCATATCCGAGTCGGTACGGCAACAGCGCTGTAATTGACATTGCAGCAACCGTGACAGCAGTGTATGAACAATTACACCAGTCAGTTAGACGGGTTGCTTCACCTAGGACACCGACACATACCCGATCACGTAACAATAAAACAATCAGAATTTCAAGTATTTCACGTAGAAAACTGGTACACGAACCCCTACGATCCAAAGATAGGAGAAACCTCGTAGAGTGATACAAGGACGATGCATGCACACTGTCAGTGATGCAACGATCCGACAGAATGTCGACATGACGTACCGCTACAGATAAGTGATAACCACACAGCGACAGATCGGTCATGCTACGGGTTGCTGCTGGCACTGGTCATTAACGCAACGGGTCGACATTCACCACCGTGGCGATGACGGATCGGGTGTGCAGGAGCTCAGTCACGTCTCACCCGACGCGGTGACGGGTATTGACGCAGTGTTTTTTTATTTTTAAAAGGGATGGCCGGAAGACTCATTTGTGCTAATTTTGAATTCCGTGGTGGTGAATAATCCTGTGCAGTCGTTTAGCTGAGGCAATTCCAGCGAAAGTCAATCCACCGCTTTCCACCCCTGGCCGGATTCGAACCAGAGACCATAGGATTACAGGACCAACGCTCTACCGACTGAGCTAACCGTCAACCCCACGCAGTGACACAGTGTTGGATCGAGCATATCACAGGACGCTCGCGCCGTTTCGATCACGTGTTATCGTTGCCATATATAACAGTTTTCAATGTTTTTATTGAAATTAAAGTGATTCGGTCGTATTATGTTTTATTTTAATGACTTTTTATGACAACAACAGTTGTTATTGCGTATTTACTTACGTGGTTTTCTTTCTGTTGTAGACCCACAGTCGTTCTTGGACTCCTGTACTCCGGGACGGTGATGCACACATGAAGTGCACTTTTAACTGCGAAAATATCGGATTGTAGACTACGAAGCCATCACGATCGTTTTCCAATGTGTTACCATTGGTTATCTCGATGCATGATAATAAAAAATTCTGTGGAACACATAACACCACAAGGCTACTCGTAACAGGAGCCCTGTTGCTATGTTTACAATGCTTGTCAACCAACCGACCAATCAGCGTCGGTGCAGTTCCTGTCATGTGATCGAACCATTACCAACTTATCGCGATTCAAATTTTTCTCAGGTGAAATTTTTGTTAAAATGACGGATCGAAATCATGGTAAATGCTTAATTTTTTGATATTATTTATCTTAAATATTATCTCTACGTATACTCTAACTGTTTTCTTGCTACATATACGTTTTGAACGGTTATGCTGACTTTACTGATTCCTACACGTGATAGTTCCTGATTTTGTCGGTTAATGCTTCCCTGCCATCAGAACGTAGTGTAGGTTGTGTGCAATAGACAATGAGATTGTTTCTGGGCGAATTTCTCAGGTTCCTTTTCGAGGGTTCCCCTCATGGTCAGTAAACAGTTTGCATTGAATCGGCTCTGCAAACAGGAAAGTTTCAACTTCCCATCGTCCTTCTTCCCTTCTGCCAGCAACATTCTAGGGTCGTCGGACACGCAGTTTGCACGGGTTTAGGAAGTTTCATCTTTCATTGCTTGGATACTGCAGCAACTCTCTTTGGAGAGTTGCATACAATATCTCTTTCTGTTGCTAAACACGCCAACATTTACTGTTGTGACGTTTTATTACGGTATGGAGCAGCGTAGCCGCTTCTGTCGACATATGAATTGGTGAAGAATCGATCATGTGGTCATCACAGCGGCGTCATACCTGTACTGGGTGCGACGGGTCTCGACACTGTGACGGGTCGTCGCAACACCAACATGGTGACAACATCGATCACATGTCATAGTACGAGTCAGAACCGGGTTGTTTCCCCTTGCAGTCTACAACGCCCTGTTGGTTATCACCCGTGGAAGTGACGGATTCAACACAGGACGGTGTTTGTGGCGACTTGTCGTTGTTTGCGATTCGTGTCTGCATCGACTCGCTGTGATCACTAGTCGTGTTTGCAGCTACGCTCTGTGATCACAAGTCGTATTTGCGACGAATCGCTGTGATCATGGGTCGCGTTTGCCACTACTCGCTCTGTTCGCGGGTCGTGTTTGGAGCAACTTGTTGTGCTCACGAGTCGTGTCTGCGACGACTTGTGGTGCTCACGGTTTGGGTTTGCAGCGACTCGCTGTGATCACGAGTGGTGTCTGTGGCGATTTGCTGCATTCATGGGTCGTGTTTACAGCCACTCACTGTCACAGCGACTTGTTGTTGCAGAGACTTGTGTCTGTTACGATACGTGACTTTCACGAGTCTTCACGGGGCGGGTTCGTGTATGTTACGACTCGTAGTTGTGGCGGGTCGTCGCTGAGACGCTCGTAATTGTCACGACTCGTATCTGCGACGGGTTTCCAGTTTAGCACAGATTTTTTCCCTTGGCACACCTTGACTGGTAGAAGTGACGTCCACGGCAACTGGTTAGTCGCTGTTGACCCGGATCGTGTCTGCAGAGACTCGCTGTTGTCACGAGAAATGGTTGCCGCCGGTTGTGTTGCCAGTGACTCGCTGTTATCATGTGTCGTGTTTGCGGCGATTCGCGGTGCTCACCGGTCCTGTTTCCTGCTACTCGTTGTCAAAGCGACTCGCTGTTCCAGCGACATGTGTTCGGGACCTGGGCTTTACTGTCATGGGTTGTGTTTATGATGGGTCGTTGCAACAGCAACATGGTGTCAGCATCGATCACGTGCCATGGTTCGAGATTAGCGCGGGATTTTCCCCTTACAGTCCGGTATGCCGTGTTTGTTACGACCCGTGACAGTGACGGGTACAACAAAGGACGGTGTAGACGTAATGCGAGTCGTGCAGCAACAGTTTGTCTCTCCGTAGCAGTGACGGCCGGATCAACTGGTAAGTCGCTGTTGTCACTAGTCGCGTTTGCGGCGACTTGTGGCTGTTGTCACGAGTCGTGTTTGCAGCGACTCGCTGTTGTCTTCGGTCGTGTTTGTGACGGCTTGCTGTGGCAGTGAATGGTCTGTGTTTCGACTCGTATTTGTCACAATACGTGACTGCCACGATTTGACTCAAGGCCTGGTCACATCTGTTGCAATACGTGACTTTTACGATACCTGACTGGCACGATACGAGATTTGCACGATAAGTCACTGTCGCGGGTTGGTACAAGGCCGGGTCGTGTCTGGTACGACCCGTGATTGTGCCGGGTCGTCGCTGAAAAGGTTGTGACGGTTACGACCACTGTTGCAACAGGTTTCTGCGGTACCGGGTCGGATATGCGACGACGCGACCACGTAATACTTGCTGCGCTGATGGGTATCGACAATTATGTCGTTTACTGCATATTTATGCTTTATTTCCAAAACAGGTTTAATGATATTATACACACTGTTTTCGTCTTTTATCATTGATATAACATGTTTTTTGTATTATCGTCAGTGATAATTTCATATGTATAGGGTCTGTTGGGTTGTAGAATCCCGATTGCTTTGCCCATAACAACCGGAAGAGGACACACATTCAAGGTTCACTGCGTGTTTACGACGCTGGGGGATACAGCCTTGCACGTTAGATAGCCGCTGCGACCAGTGTGCGCATCTAGATGTCACGATTTTTTTCACTCCTCCTGTAACAGCAGAAGACTGCAAGTGCTCGGGCAAAAGGTAGCAAGCGGTCTACGGGTGACAAGTCTTCTGCCTCTACACATACGCATTCTCCTACTGCATTGTCGACTGTGGACAGATTAGATGGTGAAGGAGATAGATCGGAACAACCCAGGAAACATATAGTCAGGTCTCTACCGGATACTTCTGTGTCTACGTCGGTCATTTGCTTCAGCGATCCGGGACAAGTCGATGTGACATCTTCCATGGGAACTCGTGTTGTGGCTATTCACAGCCAATGATGGGCGATACATGTCGCGAAAGCAAACGTTCTATTTAGGCATCCTCTTCTTCTTCATCAGCAGACAATTCATCGTTTGGTGAGGAGGAGCCAGTGATTGTCAGTGATAAAGAACACATTCCAAGTCTTGTCACAGATTCTGTCGCTTCTAGTTTACCGTCATCACCCGTCGCAATTACGGCCTCGCAACCTGCTCCGCTGGTGAGTACTCAGGCTGTACCTTCGACGATGTCTCATTCTGGACTATATCATGCCTCGTCACGGATCATGACGCTGGAGGACTACAAACCGTTGCGGCCTGTCCGCACCATCCTCCAGTTGTGGCGGTTTTAACCAGATGAATGGGAGCAGGCTTCGATCGTAGATTCCAAAGCTTTCTTTGATCGCGTTTGTGATTCCGTAAATGCATATGTGCTCACATTGCCCGTGGTTCTTAGGCGAGATAAAGTATTGCCGCAATAGAATGTCAATGCAGAGGATGCACGAAAACTGTGTTTTGCTCTTATTGCTGGACAATCAGATTTGTTTTCTCCGCAAATATTAAAAAACGTCATTGAGGTTGCATTGATGCGTAAAGCACTTATACTACCAATAAGCCGAAGCAGCGACATCTGACGATTCCTTAGACAGTTTCACCGAAGAAGAGACTACGTCCAGTATAGGTTTCGATGCCACAACTCAAGAAACACAGGATAGGTTCAAAAAAAGGTAGACTACCAATCCTAAGCAGAGTAGCAACCAATAAAAGCATCCGGCACAGATCGCAAGACGATCTCTGTCAGATATTTAAGGTTCTTGCGACGAATGGGTTGGTTAGTTCAGCAAACTGAATGTAAATGTGTCCGTAGGGGGAAGGCTAAGGAATTTTGACAACCTTGGCAACTACTGGGAGCTCCCAAATACATAGTCCGGGAGTTCCTCTAGGGGTACTACTTTCCGTTTGCAAGAAACAAGTCGGGTTGTCAAATTCTTCCGCCGCTTGTCCAACTTTCCAATCTTTCTTTGATCAAGACGTACGTACACAAACCAGAGAAGCAACTTGGGTGGCAAACGATGATTCAAGATCTCCTAGAGAAGAAAGCTATAGAAAAGATACCTATAGGCACTCACGCGTTTTTCAGTCTGGTCTTGTTTCAAAAGGTCGGGCAATTAGCTTCTTGTTATAGACTTTTCGTAACTCAATCAATTATGTCTCTCATTTCCCTATTGTGTCTACATCCAACCTCGGATGTCCCAGTTAGAGTCATTTCTAGGGTTGTTAGTGGCAACGGCAAAGATGGTCGAATTGGGCAGGTGTCATTTCCGGGAGTTTCAACACGGTGTCTTGAAGGCATTGCGTCGAGGCACTTTTTTCTGTATTTGTTCCAGGTCGAGAGGTGTCGGTAAGATCGATTGTGACGTACCGCTTGGCTCTCACATTTCTTTTGAAGCTAGAATCCGGTTAGGATTTGTCATTCTGTAAGGTGTTGTCGGATTTGATAAGGTCTTTTCAGCTGGAACGACCTATTTCTGATAGGACAGTGGTGTCTTGGGATTTGTCACTGGTTTTGAAGTTTCTCACATCGCCACTTTTCCTTCATTCTGTCATCTCGGACAAGTTACTTACCCTAGAATGTGTATTTCTCGCCGCGTTAGCGCGAACGCCGCGGTGAAATAAACCCCTTGCAAAGCTCAACGGTTCGTGGGAGGTGGTGGTTCTAAAACCATTGCCATTTTTTGGGGTAGGACTCACATTGTGACCAAAGGCTCGAATACGTTTAAGGAGATTGTGATATCAGCATTTCCGGGTGTACAGTCACGTGGCGGTGTCGATACAGCGTCGCTATGCCCCGTCTCCCTACTACGCGCGTATATTAAACGACCGAGTACTTATCACAACACGTTACAGCGTCGTCTGCTTATATCTTTCATACGTAGTACTATGGTAGATCTTTCTAAAGTGTCTTTTTTCTAATTATATCAAGAAACTTGTGTTGTTGGCGTATGATGATATAATTGAAGAATCTGATGATTTAATTCAATAAAAATTGTCGATTAAAGCTCATCAGGTGAGACATGTGGCGCATTGTTTACGCAGCGCTAATGGTATGTCGATGTGCGATGTGGATGTTGAGCTTCACCTAAAACGTTTATTAAGCACTTAGCACTCTTTGCAAGAATATACAACTGATGCGTAGAATAATTTGCATAGTTTTGACCCTTTGGTGCTGCTGAATAAGTGCTGGTCCTCCATCTTGCAGGACTCCCCAGCAGTCTTGTGGAAAGAAGCCATAAAAGAAGAAGGCCACTAAGTAGATTTTGGGTCGAGGCGCAGCTCGGATCTGCAGCGACAGCATGTCAACTTGGTTATCACGTGACTGGTCTCCTACCGATCCGACGCAGTGCAGTTGTACCTTGGTCTTGTTTTTGGACTGTGCGGTGTTGCACATGGTATAATACGCTACTGCGACGGGTCAGCACCAACTGTAGTAGGCTACCTATCGGTTTCTCGCACTCCTCTCATTGTGGAAAGAGTGCTATGCATTGTTAACATTAGTCACTTCGTTTTGAAACCCCACTGAATATTGTTAATTGTTACTGAATGGGCAGTACGCCGTGAGATCCAACTAAAATTAAAAGGATGAATTGAATTTAGTTCTTTTTTCTGCCTTTTTTATGACATAATGCCTTGTAGATAACATGCCAACCAGTTCGTATGCATTGGGTATTCAATTCCCACCGCCAGTTCGAGTCTCGTATGGTGATGGCTCCGTAGTCTACAAGCCCATGTTTTCGAAATTAAAACTACAGTATTAATCTCTTAATACTCATTCTTATGAGTAAAATATCTTGAAGACGTAGAAGCCATCACTCGAATTGTACCTACCCACCTCTCCATCATTTGGGATCTTCTGGTATGGTGTTAACATCATAACATGTTTAGTATAATATCGTACATACTTGCGGTTGGCTTACTTCTGTCGTGAAGTTGGTATCTATAATATGTGTTGGGAAAATGAAAATATACAAACATGTAACTACACGTTCATTTGTGCTTGGCTGTTTCCATGAGTTGCAGCTTTTGGCTTAGTGGTTAGCACGCTCGCTTATGAAGCGAAAGGTTCCCAGTTCGAGCCCCGCTTGCGACTCACATATTTTCACAACACTTCTTTGTTTTTATCACACTTCGCTCCTTAGCAAATCGTTGTGATATACCAGGTGAGGGGATCAATTTGTTACGCATAATTACAGAACAGATGGTTATTTTAATAAGTAGTTCTTTTCTTTTATCAGCACAGTGTATCTGCAGAGTAAAACGGTGTTACACGACTGACCGAATCGCCGTAGAGGTCGACTGTTGGACAACAACGCTGCATATCAGTAAAGGTCAAGGCAAACAAAAATGGCGAATAAACAACGGAAGTTTGGAAAACTTTCTTGAGTAGTAGTAGAAACAGATTATTGAACCTAAATTTTAAAGTATGTATCTAGGGCAGAACTGTGTCGTTGAAACAGATGACCGATCCCCCAGTAGCGAGCCCAATAGAGTAGAATATTGTATAAGTTGAGGTTGAGGGGTTAGCTCCGAGTTAGCTACAAGTCAGCTCTTCATTATTTATACTTGGTATATTTATTTATTATTACCTGCGCCGAAAATCAGTAGCGAAGGGCTTCTTGGAACTAGCTCCGAGTCAGCTCTGACTTGTATAACATCGTGTATATCTCTGTCAGACTTTTTAGCGCACCACTTCTTGGAGCTAATGAGGGATGACCAAAAATTTCCTATTGCACAAATCTGTCAGTCCTAGCACCACGCGGAGCCAGCAGTAATCAGTTTGTCCATCAGCACCACCCTATCGGCATTCGTAGCTACCCACAACCTCACATGTGAGTGGTGATGAACAAGGGTCACTTTAGTTTCAAGAAACGGCCCGCTACTAAAATTCGGCGTACCTGCTTCAAATCCTCGTCATACAACGATATGCTAGTCAACTACGATCACTTTGGGGCATTTGTTTACAACCAGGAACCATGGTTTATTGCGTGAAAAAGTTGCAGTAAATTTCAAAAAGTAAGGAAGGATCTAAATGAGAAATATTGTGGGTGTACAGAATAATTTTATACCTAATTCTGCATCAATCAATTATTTCAGTATATATTTTACGGGAAATCATTAACCCCTTTATTTAAATTTTTGGTCACTTGACTTTAGTCACATGACCTTTAAAGCCCAGAAGGTAAACAACTATTTGACATTTGAGTGGGGAAGCTGACTTCACTTTAACAAAGAAATAAAAGATATGCAGCCCATTAAAAAATTGTGCTTGTTTTGCAAAAGGGTATCATGTGCATGAACTTGAAGTAAATGTTTGAATAACGGGGACCGGTATGCAGGCTTCGTGCCTCAAAAGATATGAAGTTGACCCCTATTAGCGGAACAATGTAAAGCTTCGTAGCTGTGACAGAGATATACAAAGTAATTTAAGTCAGAGCTGACTCGGTGCTAGGGTCACTCGGGACTATGTCACTGGTGTATCTCAACGTTGTCGTGTGTTTACTTACTACTCATCTGGCCAGCGATTCTTTTGGGAACATGCTGTCTACATAAACAAACCAAGGATTAATGGTTCTGTATTTATAGTATTTATTGCATATTCTTGACTATATTTGGCATATATTTTCGCGGGAAATAATTTTTGCAAATTGGCTCTGAGCCCGCTCTTCCTTAAATTACTTCGTATATCTCTCTCTTGGAGCTACGAACCCTTCCATTTTTCTGCTAATAGGGGTCAACGTCATGTTTTGAGACAGAAATGCTTCATACAAGTCCCTGTTTTTCGCACATCGATTGGAAGTCCATGCATAAAATACTCTTTTTGAAAAATAGGCACAATTTTAAATGGGTTGTATATCTTTTCTGTCTTCGTTTAAGTGCCAACAATTTTGCTTCCTCATCTACCTGTAAAATTTTTGTTTACGTTTTGGGCTTTAAATGTCATGTGACCTGTCAAGTGACCAAACATTAAAATTCAGGGCTTACGGATTATCTGTAAAGTATATACTCAGATAATTGACAGATGCAGAATTAGGTTATTCTGTATACCTACAATATTTGCCTTTTAATTTCTTCCATGCTTTTTGAAATATCACTGCAAAAGGTTTTTGTTAATAATTGCAAAAAATTTTGCTTTTTCGCGCAATAAGTCATGCTCCCTCAATGTAATCAAATGTCATTTATTGCGGGAGATTTGTCGGTATTTCCGTGTTCTTTTCTTTCAAAGAAAGCGTGACACAGAAGTTGTATGTCATTTCCGTTGTACCTTGGTGGCCTTCAGCAAATAATGAAGATCTAGCTCGCAGTTAACTACACCAAATCAGAAAGCTGCAAATTTTTGTGATACTGAAGAAATTTGTTTTCAACCACCGAAGATGTTCTTTTTCATTTCACCAAATAGGCTTGAACTCGACAATGCTTGCTTCACCTCTGACTATGTTACCCAGTTATTAAAGACACGTAAGTTGCAGAACTGCTGATTGTTGACTGCTTCTCTTTTGAGTCACCGAACCTGTAACAAAAAGTCAGAAGTAAATATATAGAAAAGTTTATAGAGGCTTCGACTGCAACATATTGGACTATACACACAAAGAACTGATATGAAAATGGCTCAAAATTAACGAAACTCCACTTTACTAGACGCATGTTCACAAATAGGTTATAATGCATGCGGAATTAGCTAAATCACAGGTGGGGTGTTCCGGATTGAAATGCACAAAAATCCTTTGTTGTAACTGCAAACTAGCCGGTCAAAAATTAATGAAATGGTACAGAGATTTTTCCATAAATATTCTAAGTATCAGCTATTTTTGGAATGTTTCTTTCATTTTTTTACTTGGTCCACTTGCAGTCGAAATGCAAAATTCTTGCGCATTTTATTTGGGACAGTCGGAGTGTAATGAGAGGTACATAATGTAAAATGAATTTAAAAAAAAAAAACTTGTATAAGGACTTAACAAATCTTGGAGCGCATGTATACAAGCAAATTTAGGTTTGTGGCGTTCTTTTCTTATTTCTTTAAACCAGCGAACTTGCAGCTGAAGCATGTGCAAACTGACGTATAAATACGGAACAAAATTTGGTATATGATGTTTTTTCACAACAAGGACAAGTTGAGAAAATCATGCTGCAGAACTTGGCTGTCGATCGTCCCCAACAAGAGGCTATAGCTTCTCTGTAGTTTTACTCTGTATATCTCTCTGTCAAAGAAGCGAAGTGTTGCATTGTTCAGCCCGTAGGTGTCAACTTTGTGTGTTCAGAAGGTCGAATGCCGCACATCAATTTTATTTATACAAACATTAAAAAAAGTTCCTGCACAGTATGCCCCTTTAGAAAAAAAAATAGTTTTTTTAATAGACAGCATATCTTTTATTTTTCGGTTGGACTGGGGAAAGATTATCTTCCGCACTTATCTCTCAAATGTTTGTTTATGTTAAGAGTTGTCACAAAACCGACAATTAATGACCAGAAATTTGAATAAAGAGGTCATGTGTTCAAGACTGCATTTGCTGCGCGGGAATCGCCGACAAGAGGCTATAGCGCCGAGGACAGTGCGGGTCGGATCTGTCGCTTTTCGAAAAAAAATCCCGCACAATTGTGAAAGCAGTGGTATATTTTGAAATTATGAAAATAAATCACGTATTTATATACGTTACTTATTAATATTACTTTCTCCCTTTACACATATATATGCGCTGTGTGTTTGATAAAACTTTGTAGGCAAGACGTTTATTGTTTGGATATAAATAAAATAACAGCATATAAAGTGGATATGCTTTAACTTGACCCTCGCGTGACCGAGAAAAATAGTTCGAATTATGGAATACTCGATTTCCGAATATACCCATGTACCCTACAAAACTGATAACAACAGTGCACTAAAATTTTTACATTTATTAACCTAAGCAAATATGACTAATAAAAACTTCAACTGCCTGATGTAAATACATGTAGTATATTAGATTTGTGGTTCGGACTCTCTAGTAAAAAAGCCAGTCATTCTCTTTAGAGCAGCATTAGTTTTTTTTTTCTCGAACCAGTTCATGGGCCATACAATCCGATTGAAAGCTTCAGCGGCATTGTCTAAAGTGGATGCATCGCAATACGGTTGTTCCAGGCTCTCCCGGATGTAACTCGTAGTGCGTCTTGTTCTCTATTCGCGCTCGGTTTCCTGATTTTCTGCACGGTCTATTTGCTCATTTGCCATATCCTCACGTCGAACAGACTCGCTGATAGAGAGTCATCAGGGAAAACGTAAAAAATGTTGGTTCGTAAATTAGATTTTTGTCATTTAGCAATGAACAGCCACCGAGCGTCGAGACCGTTCTTTCTCATATAAGAATAATTCAATTTTGAGTCATTTTTTCCGAGAAATGAAAGAGGCATATGCCAAATACAAACCCTTTTGAATACAAGCATGCGTTATTAACTGTCTGGACGATTGAGCGTTTTACTGAAGAAGTTAAATGCAGCTATCGTGTTAACAGCCTTATTTCGCAATGAAGGCGGAAGATATTGTGGTCTTCCCCTAAACATTGAATAAAAAAATGCTTAAAGAACACACAAAACCCTATTGAAGTCGAAAATAATGCAACAGAACAGGGTCTCGTGTATATTGTGAACAATGTTGTTACCAAAGCATGTGAGTGGATTTTGATGAAACTCAGAAGGCGTGTGTCGTGACCTCGCGTGACTTATCAGTCACCTCAGGACTTCGAATTTTCCCCTTTCACACTGTCTTGTGAGACGTATACGTAACATGGGAGCAAGCTTCAAACAAATTTGTCAGGAGATTTAGACGAAAGTCGCTGTGTGCGTTCATATTGACTCGATGTGTGTGTTCATATTGACTCGGTGTGTGTGTTCATATTGAGACACTTTCTATGTTCATATTGACTTGCTGTGTGTGTTCATATTGAGACGCTTTGCATGTCCATGGACTCGATGTGTGTGTTCATATTTCCATTCTCTCGGGATGGTTACTACTGTGCGTGTCGTGAACACAATTCACATCTCATCAGGCACCTACGAATCTCGATCCAGTCTGATTTTGGTCTGTGTCGTGTGTTTGATATAGCTACCAGGCCACCAGAATTCCATTTTTCGGTGCATATGTATTCTAGGGAGCTGTTCCGTCACTGAAAACTGTCATTTCAACTTGTTTATTTAAATGTAAATGTGTTAAATGTTTTTGTTTTTTTTTTCTGTTGACAGGTTTTGTTGAAGACTGTAGATTTGGCGACTAAAAGACTGTTGAATGTAAAATGGGCGATTCTCAGGCTCTTCCAGCAGGACCACCGGTCGGCAGACGTCCACTTCCTCAGGCTCCTCAGCCAAGTAAGCCTAGCCGACAGTAGCGTCCGGCTCCCGGTCATCAGCTCAATCCAGTCGTTCAAAAATGGAATAAATTTGAAAAAAAAGAGCTATGGATGGAAATTTCTAAATGCTGATTAAAAGATTCTTGCGTCAGTTCACAGTTACTTACATTACATGTTGATTTTCGCGTTGGCTTATAATTTATTTGCAGTGTTTTTTGTTTTTTTTCGACTTAAAAATGTTTAAGTGACACCGCGGACATGTATTGTGGTAAATATTGCTGAGGACTTGGCACCTGTTGTGAATCTGTCAGCTCTTGGAGAGTTTTACTTGCAGTGATAAAATGCTATGCTGATCGGTAATTCATATGGGCGAAACTTGTTCAAATCATGCGATAGTGCGAGTTATCAGTGTGAAAATATTCTGACATACAGACCAGAAACTCATTACGAACAAAGCTGTGGACGAGTTAACGGGCATCTGTTGTATGATGACTAACCTTTATAATTGTATATTTATTTATTTATCCATGTGTTCATTCATTTATTTTGCAAAGCTGTTGACTTAAGTCATTAAAATTCGCGTGGATCATTGAATTGGCTGTTCACGAAAAAACTTAATAGTGAAGGCACGCGATCTAAGGGCCAGAAGTGACATGAACCTCAAAAAACTAAGATTTAAAAAAAAATGGAAGAGTAATTTTCATCTTCCGCATTTTGATTCGGTGTGTTAAGATCCGGAGGAAAACCGAACAAAAGGGCGAATGTGCAAGGAAAAATAAAAGAAACGAGTGCAAGATCAGTTCTGTAGATGGAGAGGCAGAAGGTGGTTTATGACCCAGAGACAGAAAGTGGTCTATGACCCCTCTCACGCGAAGTAGTTGCTGCTTATGAAGTGGCATTAACTGTGCCTCGTAATATCACTCAAATAAACTGTTCCGCGATGCACTTACTGTAAGTGGTTTGTGAACAGTCTTTTAAAGTGACGTGACCATTGGCACGAATATCATGTTTCTGTAGTCCTTCAGTAATTTACTACATGCTGAAGTGATGCTGTTCTGTTTTTATGCCTAAAAATCAGAACGAAATGTGGAATTTTCATCGCGAAGGCACACTGATTGTACCTTCAAGAGTAGTTCATAGTTATGCCATGTTTGTAAGTTGTACAAAAAATTATATTGAATTACAGTTTCTCATAATTGCTATTTTTAACTTCACACTGTTATCAGGCGCTCCTAATCGATCAGCTGGAGGGGCATCGGGACGAGCTGCCTGGCGAGCGTCCTGTCCGGCCCCGAGGCCTGAATCCACGGACAAGTGGCATCCGATGAATGTCAGCAAGCCATCAGAGTCATCAGTGAGGAAATCCGCATCTAAAAGGTTTGTCCTGGCTCAGATTTCGGTTCGGAGGAACCGGGTTAAGTAGTCACAATATGGCTGTTTGCAATGTTCGCGTGTGAAGTAAGCTAGAGTGTTTCGACTAAACTACGATCCTAGCACTTGTTTTGTGGCCAAGTCGGAAAACTGACAATCACATTTGCAAGATGTACATTCAAGTATCCTGTATTGATATGAAGTTAACTGTTAAGTAAAGTAATATTTAAACAATAGCAATAATAATAAACCTAAAATATAACCGCCCCGTGTCTCCTTCAACCTTGCCACCCGATGAAAATTTGAATCACGTGACATTTATAGACATGGACCAGTCTGCCTTTGAGCTGAATTACCAGTGTTATTTTATCTGCCACAGGGAGAAGCCGGTGATCACTGTGCTTGACGCCAGGCCCATGGACCAAGTAGGGTTTCGCGGAGTGGAGGCCGCTTCACCGAATCCAGCGCTGCAGAAAGAAGTCCAGGAGGAGCCCGTGAAGATGAGGCCACGTGTGTAGTGCTTCCTCGTGCTAATTCATTTCCTGTTTAACCGTGGCGTGACACTTCAAGTCAATATTAATCCTAATAATTCAATAATTAAATAGTGACCATGGGTCTTGGTCAATATTATCTTTATCATTCTTTCCTCATTGCGATGTTGAAATCCTCCATCATTGCGTGGAAAGTAGGTGAGACAAGCGCCTTGCATCACAGGGAATAAGTCTAATAACGGCTTACATGTGATTGCAGCTCCTCCCACTCGACCGGCATCATCGTTCAGAAGGTCCATGCCCATCAATATGGAGAAGGCAAGTGCGCTGTTGATGTCGTGCTTAGCTTTAATGGAAAAAGACAACAAACAAATAAACCCATATTAAGGCTAATCGTTCATAGTGAAATCGAAGGTCCGAGAAGGTTTTCAAAATGTAAAAATAAATAAACAGGCAAGTAAAAAAAAGTAAATAAATTTGGGCCACAATTTTGTCACTAAGGCGGTTGTGTTGTCATTTCACTAAATGTACAGATTCACCGATTTCCTCCATATAAATAAAACAGCCTAGCGCGTGATGATGCTGTGTGCTTGGGTTGAATACAGAAGTCCGTTCTCTGTTGTTCACCGTTGTAGGTTGGATTAAGCTTGGGGGATGAAGACCATTTGAGCAGAGACAAGCCTCTCCCACCGAGGCCAAATCAGAAGCTCGTAACTGCTGCTTCAGCGTCTTATACCAGTGAGGCTTTTAACGATAAAAATACAGCTCATGGCCCACAAAACTGTAACTCCGGTGAAACAACCTCAATAGGAGAAAGTGTGAGCAACGCTGAAACTAAGCGAGTGCCTGACCTTATTGCAGGACAGCAGGTCAGTGCTCCGCAAAGGACTGTTGATTTGTTGATTGACGTGCCACCGTCAACGCAAGCGCCGAGGTCACCCCCACAAAGAGTGTTGGCGGGCAAGAGGCCACTTCCGGCAAACCGTGGCCCCCCTCCCCCGCTGCCGAAGAAAAGTCCCAGCGTTCCTAATCTGCTGACGATGAACGGCGATATGTCTTGGTCCGTACTGAAGCCTGTACATATCACTAGTCAGGATGATTCAGGCTTTGGGCCTGAATCTTCCCCACCTAGTCCAGCCCCACGTGTTCCAAAAACACCTACGATAATAAGGGTGCATAAACCCACTGATTCTAACCGCAAAGCTGGCCCCGAAGCGGAAATGAAAGGAGGGAAAGAACAAAATAAGGAACAAACAGGCACTGATGCTGCACATGTGAGCTTACCAAATGACCCAGAAAGCTCGAAAAGCGGTAAGGTGGCAGGAGGCGTAAGGGTGTTCCCTTTTGCCATCCCTAAGTCAAAGCTAGATTCGCCGAAGCCAGAGGACTCTTCCAGTGACGTCACAGATGGGCGTAAATCAAAGCCTCCGCCTATGGTTAAGCCTAAGCCTGCCTTACTACCCAAGCCGTCCCTTAGGCCAAAGCCGACTACTGCCCCCAAACCTACAAATCGGCCACAATCCGCGGCGTTCGCCTCCAGTTTGAAGTTCGCTCAAAGTCTGGAGACGAGTAGTAAGCCAAGTCACGAGGTGTCTCCCAGGAGAGTCAGAGAGGTGGAACGAGGCGGAGAGCATTCAGCCATCAGTGCAAAAGAAATAAACCAACCAAAAGAAAGCATAGCTAAAGAAAGGGATGGAGAGCATAGGAACCTAGCAGGTCATGAATTTATTGAACAAAAGTCAATTCGAAGCGACCTGTTTGCGCATGACCATGTTCCAAAGAAAGGTCCGATGAAGGCTATATACCGACCCACCATTATCCGGGCAGCAGTCAAAACCAAGGAGGCTGATCCCGTACCTCAAGAACCAGCCCAGGAATTCACTCCCGTCAACAAACGTTTGTCAGCATCTTGTCTCAATATGAGCACGTCTTCCGGTAGCAGTCTCAGCGCGGTCGAATTCAATAACAATGAGTGGAATAGTCCCAGCTCTGAACCCACAGCTTGGGACGACCAGTTCAGAACTACTCCCCAACCCGCCAGGCGACAGCGTCCAACAATAATACGCCCAACTTCCACTGTCGTTAGTGCCAGTAAAGACACAGAACAGGCCGAATTTCAGAAGTCAGGCGCGGGAAAATCGGTGTCGTTTGCAGGTGCAGACACAGAACCGTCTCCGCCCAGTACTAGACCAAGGGCATTCAGTGGTGGCATCCTTAAGTCGGCTCTGAGCTTGCCGGATATATCCGGAAAGAAACGAGGAGCCCCGCCTGCCAGGCCGAGTGCTCCCCCCTCACGACCAGGCAGTCGAACGGTAAGACGCATTATTAAGTCCTCTTTCTTGAAATATAAGTAAATATATTTTCATAACATTCGGGAAATCTCTTTGGGAACATCTCATGTTTTAATGTGAAGCGCGTCACCGCTGTCAAAGTATTGGTATACCTACAAAGTAAAACTTTTCATTAAACCCTGACGGCGAAAAACTTAACTGACTTTTTTCGCAGTCAAGCATATTCGAAAACGGAACGCCGCCAATGAGCCCAGTGAGCCCCGTTCGCAGAAGTTCAAACACGACACCCCCTGACAGCCCGGCTAGTAGCAAGAAAGCCCCTCCTCCCAGGCCAAGCGAGGGCCCTAAGAGGCCACCGAGGCCTGCAGAGGGGCCCAGGAGGAGAAGGTAGGCACATTTTTACGTCCCCTCCAGCTTCCATTTTCACCAGCACAAATTGTAGGCAAAACTTGCAGTAAAAAGAACACGGTTCATTCAAAAGTCCAGTTATAATTTAATGCTGCCTACTTAGGAGAGTTTTTTGTCCTGATATTCCCATGGCGACGACCCATTGTTTGATCAAGGTCATCGTCTATTTTTAGCTCATCGTCATCATCTGGTGGCGGCACATCGACACCTAAAGCCGAGGCCAGGCGATCGACTTCCGGCTCCCCGGATTTGCCCCGCAGACCGGGCCCGGGCCATCCGCTCTACCATTACGTGGCGCAGGGGCCTCACGCCGTCGCACTCTTTGACTACCAAGCACAGCACGAGGATGAATTGTCTTTCAAGGTGTGTGTCTAGAGCTTTTCTACGACTTTCACTCCCCTAGATGTTTTCGTACAATGTTGTATTACGCTTAAGCGGGTGATAGTAACCGGTTACGGCGAATCTATCAAACCTAAGTAGCTGTAACGTTCCTTTTGACCTGTCAAATGTAAAGTTTTGACTTTTCAATTCCTGTTTAAATGAGTGTGTTGACTGTTTGTCTTGAAAAATCTTTGTTAATCGAAGGCGGGGCAAGGACGCGGGTGGGGGAAGAGGGTGTCGGAGGAAACATTTTTTTGTTTACAAAAACAAAACGGTAACGCTTGGCTAATAAAAGTGTTTGACGCGTTCGGCTACACTGCTGTTGGTGTTCACTGGTCTCTGTAATTACTTTATATGTTGACAGTTTTAAGAGATAATTTGAAAATGTTTCTGACTTAAATTCGCCTTAACAGCAATACTATAACCATGTTCTTGTGTTTCTGGTCATAAAACTAATGCAGGTTGGTGATGTGATCGAGTTAATACGCCAGAACAACGCCGATTGGTTGCTGGGCAGGAGCGGGCATGGCGAGGGTATCTTTCCCGTCAGCTTTGTTGACGTCATTGAACCTTTGCCGGACAACTTAGTCAACCTCGAACCGAAGGTAAATGTCCGTAGTGCCTAGTGTTTGGGTACCAGTTGCATGTACAAGTTGGGTGGGGGGGGGGGGGGGGTTGTAAGTGAAAAAAAAAACCCATGTGGCCAAATCTACGACAATAGTTTACACACTTAACTTTACATTGATATTGGGAGTTGCCTTTGCATCTTGTTTAACTATGATGTTGTTGGAATGAACATAAGCTAAATTTTACAGCCCAGAACGAAGTTACTGTAAAGGGTACAGAAAACTGTTAATAATAGAATTAAAATTTCTTTCAATTTCCTCCAATAAAAAAGCACAGTGCCAATTCGTGCTTTGTTACTCTGATGCACCTGGGTATCGTCACTTGATAGTCGTGTTTGCAATTTAATATTATAACCACATAAAAAAGTGAGTGAAGATGCTGAGAAGTGTGTTTCAGTGCAATTCATATTGAAAACTTTCGTTGGTTTTAAATGGTTTTCTTTGAAATTTATACATGGGAAAGTTGTTCAGTACTTCATTGAAGTCTGCACCTTCACTAGAAATCGCGGGAAAGAGTTGAAGAAGCGCAGCCAACCAGCGACGGTGGTAGTGGGCCGCGGTGCCGTGCGCGTTTTGATTACGAAAGCAAGCAGCCTGAGGACTTGCACTTCCTGGCTGGTGACGTCATAACACTGCTGGAGCACGTGGGCGATGATTGGCTGAGAGGGGAATTGCGAGGAAGTGTTGGCATTTTCCCGCTGTCCTTTGTGGAGATTATAGAAGACGTGGGGGAAGAGAAAGAGACGGAAACTGCCCCGCCTCTTCCGTCCAGTCCTATTCCGCAAATGAAGCCTGCCCTGCCGTCGTGGGACGATGAGCCGGTGGAAAAAGGTGAGACTGTTTAACGCCCCCCCCCCCCCACTTCCATGGCATATAAAGTGCGTGTTCTGAAACATTCCTGCTGGTCTCAAGCGGTAGCGAGTCCTACTCACGGAATATAAAGTATCCAGAACTTAATGTTGTCGTGTTTTCCTAACACTTTCTCTGTGTCAGAAACATAGCAAATTTCCATAAAAATAAATATTTCACTTTAAAAAAAATTACATTTTCAGAGCTGTTTATCACGTACAGAATTTAAAAGGAACTTGGACCAGAAAATCGTGGTAATGTCACGCTGAGTAACGTTGTTGGAATCTTATTTTCATGATTCGTCATTGTGACATAATTGTCGATACATAATAAAATAAATACATAAAAAAATAGCAATAAACAAAACAAAAGAAGTTCGAAGGTAATGTAGATTTTCTGTAGTTTCAGGCACTTGACTAAATAAACCAGTTTTTTCTTGCAGATATCCACATTGGAACAGCCTTACACGATTTCAGCGGGGAAACCGGCGAGCTTTCTTTCCAGGTAAATGCAGTGGAACATTGCATTGTGGTCTGAATTTTAAGGGTAGAAATTTAACGATTGAACCAACTAATAAAATAATATCGATTGTCACACAATAAGACGACGCTTGAAAAATTTCTCTTTTTCACCCAAAATTTACAATACAACGTACTAAATGGGGTAAGGGCTGAAAGGACGTAATACCGACGTTTTACCGTGAACTTTTATTTTTATATTTTTTTACTGAATACTCTATTAACGTTTGCTGGAAATTGACGCAAGTCGAAGTGGTTGCGTGTGAACTAAATCCCGAATGTATTTCTAACCGCTGCGCTGTTGAGCCAGGCTGGTGCTAGAATTCACGTCATATCCCGCGTGAACGAGGACTGGTTGTACGGCACTCTCGGCACATCACAGGGCAGCTTCCCGGCCAACTTCATCGACACCGTGCCGTTAGACCTGCCGCAGTATGAAGAACCGACCCCTCATTCTGGCGTAGAGGCAAGGCCTGAACCAAGTAGAACGGAATGTGCCCCGAATTTACCGCCTTCCGAAGCAAACGCGGTACGGCAGTTTTTTTTTTTTTTTTTTTTTTTTTTTAGTTTTCGTCGGGCTGGTTCTACTACATCTGTAGATGGGGTGTCCGTCGTCTGTATGTACGTATGGGTGTGTGTACGTATGTATTTCAACTTTTACTTAAAAATCTTCTGCTCCCTCAGTTTTGATCGGATTCCTTTCAAATTTTGTACAATGTTCTCTAAGTAGGCCTCTCTTGGAAAATTGATTTTTTTGGGCAATCCGCCAAAAATTGGCCAAATGAGGGCCATTTAAAATTTATTGGTGGCCAGTTTTCAATGTGCTTCTCCCACAATTTTAATCGGATTGTCTTCAAATTTTACATAAACCTCGTGAAAAATTACTTTTTTTTTGCAATCCGCCAAAAATTGGCCAGATGGGGGGCATTTATCATTTTTTAGTAGCCAGCTTTCAAAATGCTTGAAAATATTTACTTGACGACCCAAAAGAAATTAAATAAGGGGCCAGCTTTCAAAATACTTACTCCCACGATCTGGACCGCATTCCTTTCAAATTTTGTACGACTGTTAACTGGGTAAGCCTGTCTTGAAAGTTTTTGGGATCCACAAGAAAATTGGCCAAATAGGGGCATTTTAAAATTTTTTGGAAGCCGTTTTTCCGAATGTTCTTTGTGCCCACAATTTGAATAGGATTACCCTCGATCTGTGAATAAATGTTCACTCACCGCTTCACTTTTGAAAAATTATTTTTCTGGCGATTCGCGAGAAATTTGGTAAATTGGGGGCATTTTAAAAAATTAGTAGCCAATTTTCAAAATGTTTCTTCTCGAATTTTTAATAACCGGTTTTTAAAATATGACTACCCCTTTTTGGCGACTTTACAAGCCTGTTGATACGAGATTAACTAGATCTCAGCTGGTCACAATCTCCCTGGACATTCTTGTGTGTGTTTTTTTTTTTTTTTTTTTTTTTTGTTAAGCATCAAAAAATCCATTTTAGGATTCGTGTCTGTGTAAATTAGGATATGTTTAGTTTGTTTGGATCTTCTAACATGTTTTATTCAGTAAGGTTTCTCGCTATTTTTTCAGAGCTTGGGATTCTGTGTCGCTAGATTCGCTTTCCCTGGTGAGAGCGAGGCCGACTTAGCTTTAGAGGTTGGCGATAAGGTGGAAATTCTAGAGCACCTCAGTGAGGATTGGTTGAGGGGCAGAGTCGGCACCAGACAGGGCGAGTTCCCGCTAGCCTTCGTAGAAATACTTCCCGGTGAGTCGGAGCAAGGTGTGTGCCTTCTTGAAATTTTAACTGAAGAAAGATTTGAAGTAAACAAATTGCTTTAACCTGCGAACAAGAAAATGTTGAGTTCTGAACATGCCTCGAGAAATTCAAATATTGATCTGGATATAAAGTATTACCCTTTTTTCCTGAAGTAAAGTATCCCCCCCCCCCTCGCTTCCCAACATATCCATGCACACACATTAAGATTTCAGTTTAAACGTTAGCATAGAAATTCTTGTGGTAGGATTGGATATTAACATCTAGATTTACTCTTCAGCGACTAAAATCGCTTGAAAAAAGGCTGCAAAACTTGGAAATAATAATATTGATAAATTATCGATCTGCTTCAGGACACAACCAGTCTATCAGCGAGGCTCACAGCGTTTCAGGACGCGACACTCAGCCAGACACTCAGCCAAACACTCAGCCAGGCGGCACCGAGGCCACGGTGCTGCACGACTTCCCGGGCGATACCGAGGGCGACCTGAGTCTGCGCCGAGGCGAGAAGGTGTTAGTCACCGGGAGGGTGGGCGACGATTGGCTAAGCGGAAGAATCGGCGGCCGTGAAGGCATCTTCCCCGCCAATTTCGTTGACGTTGAAGCGTAATGCAACTCGGGGGAATTATGTTGTGAATGTCTTCATTTCTTGTCTATATCAGGTTTTCGTGTAAGTGCTGTTCCAGTCTTTGCAAGAAATATGCCGAGTTCACGTCATTTATGATGTGAACTGTGTTGGTAATCTTCAAAATGTTTAAAAAAGTTCTTTAAACACTGAAATACAGACTGGGTATTTAAAACTTTGGAGACTTGACAGTATTGTGTCTATAGAATTATTTATTCCCCACAGGGAATATATGCGATCGACCGCGTGTCTGTCGGTCTGTCGATCGGTTTGTCATCAAGAGCTTGTTAACACGATAACTGAAAAACTCCTGCAAGGATTTTAATGAAACTTGGTATGGAACAAACACAGATCGGTATTGTAAATGGGCCAGGTTCGTCCAGGGAAAATGGACCAGCTGGACTTGGAAAATTTTAGCTCTTGATTGACTATTGATGGCCGTGTTTAACTGATGGGGGCCTGTGGGGAATATGTGGGCGTGCACACTGCTCTAGTTGTGGTAGATTTTAATAATGTAGGATACAATAATTTACTGTAGTCAAAGTTGTAAAGGTAAAGACATATTAAAATTAAAACTGCATATTACATTGACTGAAATGACAAGTTGGATACTGAGTTCAACTCCTACGAACTGTGATGGCCCTGTGACGTCACGTGATAGGACGAGGCTGATTGCTGAGTGCCAGCTAGCCATTGTGATAAATCTGTGGTTTTCTCATATAGGTAAAGTCTAAAATACAGTGACCAATCCTTCAGATATCAGCTCCAGTATTTTGTAGCTGGTTGGTGAAAAGCTCTATATTTTTACATGTAGCATAGTTTTGTATATTTACAATACTGTACATGATCATACAGTGACGGTTGAAAAAGTTCCATTCAAGAAGCAGTGTGATATTGAGCCGAACCAAATAGTGATATACTCATAATATGTAATCTCTTGATTATGTAGCGCTTTTCCTGTCCCAGTACCTTGTTTTGCTTTGGTTAACGGTGTGGTTAGAGGTTGTAGCAGGGACTGCTTATGATTATTGTCAAGTAGGCTTCTCAGGGTCTGGCAGGTTTTTCTTTATATTTTGGGTGGTTTGAAGGGAAGGGGAGGGGGGTAATTTTAACCCTTCAGAAAGTCCCGCTCTCTTACCACAGCACAGCTGAGCATACCATTTCTATACGTTATATTTTTCTATACACATAATACTTAAAACTGCAGAATGGGAAGTAACTGCTGTATTATTAACACGTGGCTAAAAATAGCATTGCTTTCCGGGAATATGTTGCTTTAGAGGAAAAAAAAAGTAGACTTGGTTGTATGACATATTTTAATAGTGCAATTTCCAGCTGAATCTTCGCAATATTTCAAACAAAAACGAAAAAAAAAAATTGATGTCATTTGTTGTTTGGTGACGTGTCGTGTATGGAACCGGGAAATACTGTCTACAGGCTTCTGTCTTACTGATTCTGTATCCAAAGCCCCTGGTAAAAACAGCAAAACGTGACCGTTTTGTGCCTGGTGCCGGCCGTGTATTAGAGGTTGTCGGGACTGGGGAGGGGAGGAGGAGAAAGGGCTGACAGAACATTTTACTCAGAGATCTGGATGTTTACGGGGCAGATCCATGTCTTACTTTATAGGGTACTTACAATTAAATAAAGTAAGTTATTTAACTGTACCTATGCAACCAAGAACTGATACTGTTTTTCTTTCTTATTTTTTTTTTCTTATTTGTGTGTGTGTTACAACGTGTCAGACATAATATATACGCTCTGCGTTTTTTTTTTTTATTTTGCTTCAGTGATATGAGGAAAGAGCCCGTGCTTTTGCTTGCTTATATATGCTGTACGATACATATCATATACGCACATATTCAGTCTGGTAGGCTACTAATGTTTTTGGGATTTATTGGGTTATCGTGAAACAGTCTTGCTGGGAAATTTCAGTTTAGTATGGTAATTACGCTGTGGAGATTATTACGAGAAAAAAGACGATTGGAATAAAATTGTTGAAAAGTGAAACTGAATGCGATGAAATGACGTGAATGAAATTAAAATAATTTTAAGAAATCCTTTAATATCGGTTGGTGTTTAAGTTTGTTTACTTTGACTCGAAGGCTGGTCCTTCGTGGTTCTAGTTGATCTAAAACCTGTTGTGAATATGGAATCCTTTTTCTGTAAAGTGACATCAACGTTGATTGTATTTTTTGAATGAACGTTTAAAAGTTAGTAAATCTGAATTGTGAGTAGGGGTCGTGATTCGTGCATCAGACAGTTGACTAAGTTTCGTGGTGCTTTTGTTGTTGTTGTCTGACTTTGTCTGCTCCCATTCGTCGCCCACACTTTATTTATTGTTTCCCTACATTAACGAAGTTTTGTTTTTTTTCTGATCTCGGCATGTTTCAAACGTGATCAAATGGGCTTTGATAAATATTAATATTTTTACGTTACATTTCATATTGTTTAATCTCATAATTTTTATGCATTACTGCACACAATGTTTTGTTTACGTTATACTCTTTCTAAATCTGTTACAGTCTTATACTCAGCCCAATTTTACATTTCTACATTCCCGCTTGTGAGTTTATTTTCTTATGTGTGTGAATTTCAAAAGTCGACAGTGTGTTATGTTTGTTTCTGTTCCTTTTTTTTTGGCAAGATGTGTCGTTAAAGACTGAGCTGCAGTTATTAAGAGGGCAAAATTAGGCTCATTTTCAGTGGACCTTTAGAAGTGGAGTAGTCATCATCTAATAAAAAAAGAAAAGATTATTATTACTTACTGATGGAATTACTCAGAAATATCGTTTATGGAGGAACAAACTAATAGCCAATATATTTTTATGATTTTTTTTTTTTTTGGTTATTTCTAGATTTAATATTCGTTTTCTTTAACCTTGATTACGTCACATGACATCGACTTGATTTGCATTTTTTCGTATGGTATTCACTGTCATTCAAACTCACAGTCTCGTGGATAGCAGAAGAATGATCCAGCTTGTAACTGGAGCTCACAGCCGTAATATTTTGTTCTCAATGTGGCATACACATTTACTTGACGGAGCTGATTGATGATCCAACAAAATGAGTTTTGGTAGTTTGGCCTCTAACCGTAAAAAAAAAAAAAGAAAAGAAAAAGAAAAAAACATCTTGCATAAATAGAGAACATTCTTGTTTGCAGTCCGGAAGTACAGATCAGGTGTCATGTCAACAAGTTTGAAAATGAAACATTCCAATCTATGAAGTTCATGGTCGGGAATTACTTGTAATGTCTTTCGAATGCACCTTCACAGTAAGCTGTGTCATTTGTTAATTGAAATAATCGTTCATACGTTTAAAGAGACTGAACTAAAACTATTAAACTTTGAGACTTTCTGTGTGACATTACTATTTTTGTAATAAAAAGTATACGTAATTGATGAGTTTTTTTCCATACTACATACTGTGCCTCTTAGTTTCGCGCGCCAATTTTGTATGTCGTTCCAGTGGCAATGTGTGCGTTCCTGTGTATAACAATTTCGAATTTTAGCCCCCAAGGGGCAAGGGATAGTAGAGGCTATAGGTTTATGTGTTGTGCGTCCATCAAGCCATTGCCGGCTGTTATTTCCACACTGATAATTCGTTCCCTATGATACTGGGTATATAGTTGACCTAGAATAGTAGCTCTCTTAACCTTGACCCAAGTTCGAGGTCAAATTTAACCAATGCAGTGCAGTGACCAAGAATTTTCCGGATCGGAAACAAAATTGACAAAATGGCGGACTTTTGAAAATCGGCTCTGGACTTAGCGTATATATGGCAGTCTCACGCACCTACATGCCTCATTGATAGATGGATTCGTTTTTAAATTTTGTACACGGCTTCTCTGGACCCTTCCGCAGTGCAGTGACCAAGAATTTTCCGGATCGCAAAACAATTGACTAAAAATGGCGAACTTTTGAAAATCGTCACAGGACTTAGCGTATATATGGCAGTCTCACGCTCCTACACACCACATTGATATATGGATTCCTCCCAAATTCAACACACGGGTTCCTTGGGACCTGCCGTAGTGCAGTGACCAAGAATTTTCCGGGTGGGACCTAAATTGACAAAATGGCTGATTTTTCAAAATCGGCGCTGTACTTAGCGTACATACGGCAGTCTCACGCGCCTACTGGTTAATGGATTGATTCGTTTAAATGTTAGACACTACGTCTACCTATCCTTCCACTTTTAAATTATCCCCCATGGAACGGAGGGATATAGTTTTGAACTTTTCGGTCTGTCCGTCCGTCTGTCCGTCTGTCACGCTTCAGTCTCACGCGCCTACAGGCCACATTAATGCATAGATTCGTTTCAAATTTTGTACACGGCTTCTCTGGACCCTTCCGCAGTGCATTGACCGAGGATTTTCCGGATTGGCCAAAAATTGACAGAGTGGCGGACTTTTGAAAATTGACACTGGACTTAGCGTATATACGGCAGTCTCACGCGCCTACAGGCCACAAAAATGGATGGATTCGTTTCAAATTCTGCACACGGGTTCCCTGGGACCTTCCGCAGTGTAGTGATCAAGAATTTTCCGGATGGGACTTGACAAAATGGCGGATTTTTCAAAATCGGCGCAGTACTTAGCGTACCTACGACAGTCTCACGCGCCTACTGGTTAATGGATTGATTCGTTTAAATGTTAGACACTACGTCTACCTATCCTTCCTTTTTTTTTCAATTTTGCGTTGTCAACACGCAACAGCCTTACACACACCATATCCCCCACGGGGGATAGACGTACTCCTCGAGACGTAGTCAAGTTTTGCGTAGTCAACACGCAACAGCCTTACACACACCATATCGCCCACGGGCATAGACGTACTCCTCGAGACGTAGTCAAGTTTTACACTCGCTTTATCATTAAGAAAAAACCATGTTTGGGACTCATTTTGCTTTATTAAAGTACCAGCCGCCGTCTTCAGTTTTTCCCATTTTCTTGTTGGCATGACAACCTTAGTGAAAAAACATAGGCATCGGAAATGCAGAGCCCTCAGCCAATACCGGTTACATCACTGTGGTCCAGTTACTCTTTTGAAATACTGCCCTGACAAAAACAATACACAAGGTGCAACGGATGGAGCGACGGACGGATCCTTGCACATCTACACTATACTTTCTTCCTGTAAGGTTTTGAGAAGATCCGGTGAATAGTTTTTGTGATATCGCCCGGATAAGAAAAATGTTTCAAGTGTGATGGACGGATATGGGACAAATTGAACCCCCCGTTGACATCTGCAATATATACTTCCTTCCAGTAAGGTTTGGTGATGATGCAATAAATAGTTTTTGACATATCGTCCGGACAAGAAAAAAAGTGCGACGGACGGACAGACGGATGGACATAGGACAAATTGAACCCTCTGTTGCACATCTATACTATATATCCTTTCCTTCTGTAAGGTTTTATGTAACTCCGATAAATAGTTTTTGAGATATCGCCCGGACAAAAAAAGTTTACGGGCAGACAGACAGACGGACATCCGGATGGACAGACGAACGGACAGACCGATAGCAATAGCCTTCAGCCAATATTGGTTTAGGGCTAAAAAAGAATCATCACCAAATTTTAGACAAGATAAGGAACTAAAATTATGGGGTTGGTTTTGGGAGGTATGTATAAAAAGAAATGATGATGGCCTAAGCCGTCGAACTGTTACCCCGCGGGCTGCATGACGCGATCGTGACCATTCTTGTTTTACAGGTAAAATTGTGACTGATCTGAGATTAAAGTAGTATGTCATCTTCAGTTTCTGTCACGTTCACTGTGTCCAAGTACATTTTTTTGGTACCTTACTTGTGTCAGCAGATCACCTTGAATCAGCTATTCCTTTTGAATTGTAACCTAAAAGGGAACTTAAAGTTCTCGAATTATGCCTGCCTGACGTTTCCTTTCTTTTTTGCTGTCGTGCAGTCTTTATAGCCTGCATAGATGACATTATTAAATAGTTAAGAAGTGACTAAAATAGAGGACATTCATTCATATGACATTTTATTCATTAGATATACCAGCCTAGGTGGAATAGTGGTTAGAGTGTCCGGCTCGAGATTGGAAGATCGTGGGTTCAAATCCCGATCGGGTCATTCCTCAGACTTTAAAATTGGGACTCCTCTTTGCTACCCTGTGAGGCACTCCACATGTAAGGGTTAGAAGGATTGTTGGAATGCCCCAATTCAGTAAAATGTGGCAGGAGGATCCCGACATGACCATAGCAGTTGAAAGGGATCCAAAGAACAATACAATGCAATCATTAGATATTCTATATCATATTTCATTTAATACTTGAAATATTTTGTCTATGTCATAATGAAATATTGAATATGTATGTGTTTAATTACTGCTCACTAAATTCTGTCTCTTACGAAGTGTGGATATGCAAAAAATATAAAAGCAGTGTTGATGAAAAGGTGTTATCCACTCTGGGCAATATGGTTCCGTAATTGAAGCAAGTCTTTGACTTGGGTAAGGCTTATATGAATTTGTGCTGGAAGCCGTTGGGCTTTTTTAGCCCCCAGCCAAATTTAGGCTGAGGGCTATTGCTATCGGTTAGTCCGTCCGTCCGTCTGTCCGTCCGACCGTTAACATTTGGGATGCTATATTTTGTACGCAGCAAAACGTTAAGTTTACGTGGTCGGATCGTTTTCATACAGTGAAAGAATATATATTAAAGGTGTGCAACGTCAAGGTTTCAGTTGGATCGACCAAAAGTGTCGAACTTATGGCTGTCAGAATATCGTGTTCAACGTTTTGAGTGTTCTGAGCGTGTTTCTGATTCAGTTTGCCCACCACGCTGTTTGTTGTGGTGCGGGATGCATGTGAGTGCCCAGTGGCGCCCTTCGGTGCAGTATTTCCCTTCAGATCAATGATGAATGGACGAGTGAATTTGTTGATCTGCTGCATTGGGTATAAAGCATGATAGAGCCGCGGCGATCGGTTTAGGATTTGGGGGGATCTTGGTGTAGTGAACACGGCGGAATTAGTTTCAAGTTCGTTTGATGTCGTTTAGTTAGATTTTGGGTCATCTAAAAATTTACTTATGTATCAAATATACCGGATATCTTCAGAAATTGATGTCGAAATTTCAAGTTTCACATAGCATTGCGTAGAACGCGCCAAGATTGTGTATATGGCAATATTTTTGCGTTTAAATGTTTTCATTTTGTCGGTCTTTGAGAGGAGGAAAATTTTTGTGCTACCTAGCACAAACTTTGCATGTAATTTTCAAGTATTTGGAAATACCATAGATTATAACCGATGAAGCCTTTTTGTAGAAGAGTTCCTGATCTTGGCAAAAACATCACTTTTTAGTCCCTACTTGTAACATATGTTTCTGGGCAGCTATTTTCTCATTGGTTTTTTGTTTAGGTGTGAAGCTCTTTGATTGGTTACATTTTTTATTAGCGGCGGCTGTTCTGCCAGCGAGTATATAAGGAACGCGCTTGCTGCGCCATGAGCAGTTGGTTTTGGAATACATGGAGGCCGCACGTCAGGTGTGGGTCTGTTTATTACGAGATAAGGCAGAAATAAGATAAAGGCTGAACGAAATGGGGTCCGAAGGGTGTTAGCACCAAAAAAGAGAAAAGATTTAAAAAGGGTTTTGAGAAAGATAATGTTTATCAATATGTCTTCTTGGAATTAAAAGTATGAATAACGAATGGACAGTAAGATAAATCAGTTGATAGAGGATATATAAATAAGTTACACATAAAAATAGATTATTAAGCAAAAAGGTGGATAAATGTGAACACATTGTACGTAGCAGATAAAATAAATGTTATAGTGTTGAAAGGAGTTTGTTTTCATTATCATCCGGATACTACACGACATAGCAAGCCGTTCTGCTTTATATCGCGCATTTTCGTATTATTTGTTCGTCTCCTCACTCCATGAGAAGCCACCGGCGCCTACGCGCGGAGACCCCATAACCGTCACAACCCAAACTGTGGCAATGGCCCTCTGAATTTAGGCAATTTTTTGTGTATTGCACTGTCATACAGGCGACTTTGTACTCATCAATCGACATGAAAGCTTTGATATAAGGCGTTGAACATGAAGGCGCTGGCTGGGGGCATTGCATCTCTGATGCCTATGTTTTTTTCTTGACAAAAAAAATCGCTTTCTTGTCTCAGCTTCTTCGCTGATACTACAGGCGTTAGGACCACAAAACTTTGTACTTATATAGAACTTGGTCTGAGGGTGTGTATCCCGCCTTTTTTCGTTTACAATTTTGTTGTCATACATAAAACGCAATGCGAACACAGCTGATTTTAGAACAAATAAATACAGAGCATTTAAAAGCAAAATAACAGCTTAGCAAAACAGCACAGCTTATGGGCGTTACGTGAGCTCTGCCTGCATAGAGAAAAGGTGCCAGTCCTTTCAATCAATAAAGCCGTTGAACCAACATAATGTACACTTAAAACCAACTGCGAAAGCAGTGAATTGTACGATTAAATACAGGAGTATCAGCTGCAGCATTGCCGTGACATCTTTAAGTCCGATACGTGCTGCGCCATAAGCTCTCTACTTAGTTGTATTACAGACTATATGGCTTGTGAAAAAAAACTTCATGTTATTCAGGAAATAATAAACCAATCAAAGAAATATTTCTAACTTTTAATGTTTGTCAAGTGTTGAAGATTTCGCTTGCGAAATACGGTTCTAGTTTAATGCATGCTTAACCTTATGCATACCTTGAATTAACACATAACTGCAACGATAACTATAAACTAATGATGATAACTATAAAATTGTACTTTTATAGGTTATGCTTGAGCTTGCAATGCTTTTCATGAATGAAGTAGAGTTTGATTATTTTAGTTTAAAACGGTCACCGACAAATGCGTCATGGCAAGTGTCACTGTCCAAGTAGAAGAGAGCGGAATTTTTCCTGGCTTATAATTGGTTAAAACAACCCTTTTAACTCGGCCTGTGATTGACAAACTTTCGGCACCCTGGATTCTCGACATTGAACACGCACGACGCCCTGCCAGGCATCTTGTCACCATTTCGTCATGCCGCTATATGTCGCGCTTTGTGCTCATTGGCTGAGGGCCTTCACTCGAGGAAGTTGCTGCTGCATATAAATCAACCTTCTTCACGCTTTATTCATTATTGCAAGCCATGCAGCATAGAACAGCGACATCAAGTTCTTTCCGCGACCGACCTTCTGCGACTTAAGTTGCCTCGTAGAAACGTTAACAGCGATTTGTAGCACGCCAACATTCAAAATTGAGAGATTCGTGAATGCTTTCGACTGCTAAGGATGTGGAAGCGCTCATAAGGGACGACTTTTTCCACGTGAATAGCCTAGCTGCCTTAAAGGTCAAAGCTCGGAAACAGGTGATCTCCCGGTATGTGATTTGCCGGTGGTCTTTTGCCGGTGGGGGTAATTCGCCGGTGGGTGAATTGTCGGTCTAGGGTATTTGCCGGCCGGTGATTTGGCGATGAAATTGTGAAAAATTGTGGTAAACAAATTTCACTAAATATCTTTTTTATTTATATGATATGTCACAATGTATACATTTCACGAAAAACTTTTTGAACGGTAGACTAAGTTTGTGCTTTCCTCTAAGGGTTTCAATATACTTCATACTTTGTTTGTTGAACGATATTACAACGAAATATAGGGATTTTATACACACAGTTTCTATTAAGGAGAAGATGGGCTTTCGCAATCGAGGTAATCGAGGTAATACGAAGCGCAGAGTAAGCCGACTTACTCTGGATTAAGATTAATATGGAGCAGATGGACTTTCGATAATCGGGGCAATCCAAAATCTGTAATTTATTTTACATAATAACTACAAACGCAACAAAAAAAAGGCAATTAATTCTTTCAAGTTTTCTTTATTCCATTTCTTTGATGTGGAGGCTACTTGTTTGTAGCAGATAATAAAATATTTTTTAATATTGCTTCTTCACAATTTCACCGGCAATTAACATGCCGGCAAATACCCTATATCGGCAACTCACCTACCGGCAATGCACCCACCGGCAACTCACTGGGAGATCCCCCTAGATTACAAAACTCACACTGCTGACAGTGCATCGGAACACGAAACTAGTCTTTTCGAGCCTCGCGACCAAGGAAGCCTCACCAGAGGAAACGACGTGGTAGCAGTGGTTGATAGGGCACGGGCACATATACGAGGTCCTATTGCACCCCCGGGACAGTTGAGTCATCCGAAGCAAGAAACCGGTACAACCTATACGTGGGGAAATTCGTCGACACGTGCTACCACTAACCCCTTGCCCGCTGCATGAGATACGACCACGAATACAGGTAGCGAGACCACATCGGCCTTCTGCAGTGGGGTGACTATGACGTCCACTTGTAAGGTGTATGCATCTTTGCAACCTGCGTTCAGGGGGGGACGCTTCCGCCAAACCTGACAAGCCTGGACGCATGGCCATGGAAGTTACCACGGTCACAGAGATATGCCAGAATTACTATAGTTATAAAGACTACACTGACCCGATGCAGATCTGTCCACGCTTTTAGCAGTTGCTCGGAGAAGCAACCAGAATATTTGGACCACCAATAGCATCGCGCTGCCTCAATCCTACCTTCAGCTAAAAGTCGAAATTGGGAGTAATTTTTAGAAAACGACCAGGACACAGAATTCATTTTGGATGGGATTTCAAACAGTTCTTAGATTGTAAACGTACCTACAAACCAAATTCAACCCTGTGAGTGAGCTAAATGTGGAGAGCAAATTTAGAGAAAAAGTGGTGGCAGAAATGTGGAAGGAACTGCAACTTGGTCGCTACAGAATTGTAAAGCAGAAACCAACCATTGTGTCTTCAAATTCAAGTTCCAACTACGAGAACTGCATGCGAATAGTCCACGATTGCCCCCAGCCTCACGAAGGATCACTCAACTCTTTCACTTCGCCCAACAAACACGCATTTACATCTATCGACGCAGCAGTAACCTTGACGAAAGAGGGATCCCATATGTGTAAGTTCGGCCTAAAGTTCGCTTTTCGCCACGTCAGTCTCAGTCCGTTTTCTCGACAATATGCGGGTCTGAAGTGGAAGTTCGACGCTGATTCGTACTACATATATATGACCGACACGCGCCTCCCTCCCATCCAGGGCTTCCCTAAGCCTTGGGGTCTTCCACCGAATAACCCAAAGCGTTTGCCGGATGCTCCATCGTCAGGGAATCAAAGCTCTCATCTGCTGCCTCGATAACTTTATAACTGCGGCAACCTACGAAGGTGCAATGAAAGCCTTGAGATGCCTAAGGCACTTCTCAAGTTCGCTCGATTTTTTATCAGCTGGGAGAAGTGCGTTTCTCTCACAGGGTTCCTCACCTTCTTGGGAGTTACGATAAAAGCAAGTATATGAATTCAAGAGCATTTATGTTTCACTTCGTAATTAAATACATTACATATTATTAGGAGAACATGTTTATCTCCCACTTAGACAATGTATATTCTAAATAGTTTAAAAAGAGACTAACACCGTTTGTGCTGGTGCAATGTCTTTTCAACGCTGTTCCTGAAAATCTACATTGAAAGTTACTGTGCTGTTTCATTTTTCTTTATAAACAAGTTGAAAATAGTACTCTAAAATTTGACGACAGTAAATATAATTATTATTGTTTTTCTTTCTACACAGTCACGATTTCAATAACCACAAGATACAGAACAGAAATGTTTTGTGTGCTATCCTTTTTCCAAATGTTACTATTCTGACTGCCCTTGAGCATAGGATAACCTAGCCCTGACTGAAATTAAATATATGAAAACCAAGTAGTCCAGTTGTGAAAGAATTTCTAAATGGCAGATGTGTTCTTAAGATAGCTGTTAGATCACTAAAAATGCCGTTTAGATTTTGCTGCCATAAAAACTTATTTACACTTGATACTTTCAGTTCCAAAGAGTTATTGTCTTAATCAAAACTGCGAACGTTTCTCTTTTTTTTCTTTTCTTTTTTTTCTTTTTTGTGGCTTTTCGTGCTTTTTTTCACTTTTTTCTTTTCCATGCATTTCCTTCAAAACGGCTATGGCTAGTAAAACAAAATTTAGCAAAAGTTGTTGACCGATGAAGTCAACAACAGCTTGTTATGACGTCCACAAAGTTTTCTGACCTACTTTTTATCTACAACCTGTGACACAAGGGCGTACTTTTTCAAATTTTCTATTTCGGAACGGCTTAAATGCAGATTTCAACATAATGTCCACAGGAGGCTTTCAAGAATACAAACGAGGAAAAAATAATTCTAAAACATTTGTAACCCTGAAAACAGACCCCTTCCATCCATACACTTAGCACTTGGCACCATCACGCTAAAGAAACAGTACAGCCATGCCTAAGTGACCTGCATGGCTTGTGCTGCTTTGCTGTCATACCACAGTGCTTAATGTTGCATTACTAAAGGTGTACACCTCAAGAGAACTCGCTTACCTTAAAACATGTATGACGATTTAAATAAATCAAACCTCTTAAAAAATAGCAAAGGTGTCTCAATGAATTTTTATATGACGTGAAGCAAGCATCCTACGATTTGCAGAAAATGATCGTCAGCAGAATACTGGCATGCTAAAAATTTGAAGTTCTATGAACAGGATTGCTAACAGATATAGGTACACCTGCGCTACGTTATATTATTTACAACAGCGATACCAAAAAACATGAAACACGGTAGATCTGTAGTGAAGTGATAGGCCACGAGAGTTTGAGCCCTTTGTAACACACGAAAAAGCTCACACGCGATAATGCCACATTGCTCGATTGAATGTACTTGATTAACATTTAAAATCTGAGCTATGTTGTCTAGAAATGACATTATTTCGAAATTGAAAGACAGTGCGCATTTGTGAGATCATGATGGAATTACTTATCGTTGAAAATTTCAGTATAATAAGGAAATAGTAGTGGAGCTGCGACGTTTAAATATTGTGCATACTTTCTTTCGTTCTTCAGTATTTTTTTCGTGTTAATATTTTTTTTTATATGCCACAAAATCTTGCACAATTTACCTATCAAATTCTAGGAGATTTTCATATGTTTTTGAAGCTATTACTGCAAAGATAATCGGTATTTTTGTTTTCGGTATTTTTATGCATATTCAGTTTGTTCATGGGACATTTTCTAGGTAATATATCGGAAATGCATTGCTGAGTTTTATAGACGCATCCCTGAGCATAACGTGGCCGATCATGGCAGAAACTCGCACATCGCTTCGAAGTGCCAAAATAAGATTTGAACAGCCAATTCGTTCATAAGAAAGGAAATGCTATGGACAAACAGAAAGCGTTAGATAGCAGGAAAAAATACTGGTTTGAACATCCTGTGAGTACTGCTCATTGCACACCTTAATTAATACCAACATTGCACACCTTAGTTAACACCCTCGTTAAGAAAATAATGATGGCAAAAACGACTAAGAAAAATTTTGTTCACTGCCTACTGAGCAGTTCGCTTCTAGGCTGAAAAAACTATCACAGACAATTCAAAGGCAATTCAAAGAAACTTTAGCTTAAACAAATACTCCAATTGATTGTACACTTGTTTTTGTGTCATTTCTACTTTTTAAAGTAAAAACCTGCCCATATTTTTGTACTTATTGAAGAATCATATAGACACTATTTAAACATATTGCTTGGTGAATGCAGAGCAGAAGTTTTCGCCCCGTAGAAATGCTTCTTCAGTGTACTCGGTATGATTATTATGTAGATACCCTTTGCAACTTCAATTCTCAAAGTCTTGACTTTCTATCAGGCATGCCATCAAAGATCAAAAGAATAAAAAATAAAGTGAAGGATTAATCAATGATCTTTTAGTCCTACAATTTGGTAGACACATTAATTTGAAAACAAAATTAATGGCAAGCTACTTTATCAATGCCGAATTTCTTAATACCTGCTGACATCTTCAACTGTGAAATAAATTACATAAAGTTTGCACATCGTGTTATAAGCGTGGATTTCTGTGTTTTGCAATTTTATGTTTTGGACTAGTACTTTTAACAATCTTATCCATATCTACTCACAGCCACAATTTAAATAGGTTATAACCCTGATTTTGGTCGCTCAGTTTATGTAAAACTGGGTTTTATAGAGATATAAATAGCTAAAATGTAAATTTTTGAGGTTTGAGAAATAAATAAACAAGTCAAATTTATTTTGAGTTGCCGTTTTCGGTTCATATTTCGTAATATCGCAGATTTGGCACATATGTAATCATATATAATCTTTCAAACTTATACATATTCAATGATTCAAGTCACAGCTTCTTCTCAGCTTAAATTTGAACCTACTCAAACATTTCAAAACTTGTTACTCGTGAAGGTGCTCTGGTTGTATCACACTTGTTTGGCTTTCAGAAGATGCATGTGACTCCACCTAAAGCTATCGTGTATAGTGGTTCTGATAAACAGATGGCATTGATTTATCGAACATGCTCTTAAATCTTTCACTATCCACCACACAAGACCTTTGAATTTTTATAAATTATGCTTTATAAATTATTATACCGTCTGTGAAAGAAGTCTGATTAGGTGTCATTGCTTTGTGAGCTAACTCTGCTAATGCTATGCACATCAGAACACAATGTGCTAATTGTAAAATTGATAACATTTCAATTTTTTAAAATATCTCATCATAATAGTGTAAAATATAATGCCAAAATACAATAATGTACAAAAAAATGCATGTTCTATTGTTCTATTACTTTGTGAATTAGCTGTAAAAACAGAGGGGAAATGCTTACCTGATAGATATATGTTCATCAAATACCATTTTATTTTTGGTACATGTCTTGAACTTTGTTATGTCTTCGTAAAAACAGATTGAGAGAGACGTCTTACTCCTTTGGTAACTTTATTCAGAACCCCGTTGAATCATTCAAATCTGATCACGTGATAAAATAGTAGTGCCAAGGTGTAAGCATGAACAATAAACCTATGCATATAAACATCTCCCCCTTTTTAAGAAAAAAACTCCATATCTCACCTTCACACATGTGAGCGAAAATATGATATCCTATTCGAAAGTTACATTTATCAATATCCATTCATTTTTTATCAATATATGTCCCCAAATATCATTATTTTAATCGAACTTTACATATTTAACTATACAAAAGTTTAACTTATGCACAAAATATTCAGCAATTTACTATCAACTTTTGTTGCTTCCCTCGTGTATGTCATGGCGGCACTAACATACTGGCTGTATTCATACGCACTTCAAATATTAAACTTCACATTGATAATTTAATATTACATGTAAATTAGCTTTTAAACATTACTTTAACAAATTTCATTATATGATATTGTTTTTACTTAGAAATTTACACATTTACAATGAGCCAGTGTCAACGATTCCGACAAAGTTTATAGAACTATTTAATCATGTTGTAGACAGCCGAGCTGGAATCTTCCTATTGGTCAAAAATAATGGAACGAGAAATTTTAAACCAATAACTTACGTGGAAATCGAATCTTTATGTTTAACATTATCCCAAGCACATGCACTGCATAACTAAATGGGAACTATTTCAGGCTGATATATAAATACCTCACAAAAACGGAGTTAGGAATTTATTTTCGTAACAGCAAATGCTATTTGTATTCACTTTGAAGAACAAAAAAAACTTTATATTTTAATATTTATATAAAATACCTACTAGTTACTTTTAACAAAGCTATTTACATCTACAATTCTAATTTTTACGATGAACATAAGGACAACTCTGTAGGGATTCTACTGGTTAGTGAATCAGGATGAAACAAAAATCGTCCCAACTGGCAACACAGGAGAAATTAAACTGGTGAGTGTCTTACAAATCTAACTTTTTAGGTTTCACTGACACTCTACCTGAACGAGTTGCTACTACCGTTTTATCTTGCACTAGCATGGGTTTTGGTTTAACACTTGCAGAAGATTTTATTTGCACTAAAGGAGATGGGAACGACACAGGCACAGTTTTATTTTGCACAGATTTGTCTTGTGGATCTTCACTTTCAGGTAAGTTTACAGTCTTATTTGGCAAGGACGGTTTTTTTCAAATTTTGCATTCTTCGATCGAGAAATTGCTTCCACAAAGCAGACCTATTGTCTTTTTGATAGGCATTGGAGTGAAACTGGCTATTATTTTGGCTATGACTGGGAAGGATATGCTTGCTATTTCTCCTATACTGTCTGCGATCAGGCGTCTGGACTGTATAGGACCTTGGATAGTCTGTCTTACTGATGATCCTTGCTGGTTTCCATATTGTCTCCTTGTCCGTTTTGATACGGACACTTTGTCCGTCTGGAAATGGGGCTTGTGAAACACATCCATGTTGTTTGTTATAATTTCTAGCCATTTTCTCCTTGTACTCAGCATCATTGTTTCTAACCAAAGCATCCTTTGGCCAACAAGGAGCGAGATTTTTCGGATTGGTTGGCACCACTGTCCTGAGTAATCTGCCGAACAAAAGCTTTGATGGTGGTTGTCCTGTGGCTGAATGTGGCGTAGTGCGATATAACATTAGTGCAGTGAACGGATCTTCTTGTTTAAGACATTTCTTCGCAATTTGGACCGCCGCTTCAGCCTCACCATTACTTTGGCTGAAATGTGGGCTGCTGACGTTATGAAGAAAATTGTAGTGATCACTAAATTCAGCAAATTCCTTGCACAAAAATTGCTTTGCGCCATCTGTTCGGCATTCCAGTGGTATGCCGAAACGGGCAAAAATTGATTTTAACTTCAGAATCACTGTTCTGCTGGTGATGTCAGGCAAGTACACCACTTCAATATATCTGCTGTAATAGTCAATGATGACCATGTACTGACTTTGTTGGAATTCAAATGAGTCAATGCCCACTTTTTGCCACGGACCTTGAGGAAGCTGTGTTGGAATTAATGGCTCATGTCTTTTTGAGGGCCTAATTTCCTCACGAAATGCACAGTTCTGACACATAGCTTGTATGTCGGCATTAATTCTTGGCCACCACACAGACTGAGACGCAAGCTGCTTTGACTTAGCTATGCCCTGGTGACCTGCATGTAACTTCTGAAGCACATCAGCCTGCATGGATTTCGGAATCACAATTCTGTCGAGGTAAATAAGAACACCTTTATTCACTGAAAAGCACTGTCTACTCGCAAAATATGATTGAATTGTCTCCGGAATGTCCCTTTGATACTCTGGCCAACCATTTAGAGTAAACATCATCACGATCGATAAGTCCGGATCTTTGGAATATTCGTTGGCGATCTCTTCCAGCTTTTGATCAGAGACTGGCCATGTGCTTTCAACCATCGCTACATACTCTTCCACTAGAATGGCGATGTCTGATTCAGACTGACTTTGCTGAATGTTTCTACTGAGTGTGTCGGCCACAACCAAATGCTTTCCAGCAATGTGTTCAGCGATACAGTTGAAACGTAGCAGTCGCATCAACAACCTCTGTATCCTGATCGGTGTTTTGTCAAGATCTTTCGTGTTGATGATTGGCACTAGTGGCTTACGGTCAGTGATAAGTTTGAACTCTGAAAGTCCCAACAGATAGTGCCAAAACTTCTCACAGGCCCACACCAAAGCTAGACATTCTTTGTCTATTTGAGCCCAACGCTTTTCCGTCGGTGTGAGACAACGTGACGCATATGCTACAGGCTTCATCTGGCCATCCATCAGCTGCAACAAACACGCACCCAAACCATACGAGCTGGCATCGGCTGTGACGAAGATCGGTTTTGTCATGTCGTAGTACGTAAGTACACTGTCAGAAGATAGTAACTTCTTTACGTCCTCAAGCGATTTCTTCTGTGGCTCATCCCAGGTAAAAATGTTGTCTTGTTTGAGTTGTTCTAGCATCGGGGCCATCACTTGCGATAAATTTGGTAAATTTCTCGCCAAATAATTTACCATCCCGATGAATCTTCGAAGTTCTGCGACATTCGAGGGCTCCTTCATGTTGCAGATAGCGTTCAGCTTCTCCGGATCTGGAGACATTCCGTCAGCTGAAAAGACTTGACCCTGGTATGTAACCTTCGTCATTCGAAAACGGCATTTGGACTTATTGAGCTTCAAACCGGACTCCCTTATCTTGTCCACTACCTTCCCTAGAATCTCGTCATGCTTGGTAACATCAGGGGCATAGACTAAGATGTCGTCCACATCAACAAACACTGCATCTATGTTCGCTAGGAGTTGTTTCAAGGTGCGTTGGAATATCTCCGTGCTGGAGTTTAACCCATACGGCAAACGATTGAAAACATATCTGCCAAAAGGTGTGATAAAACACGTGTAATGTCTGTCATTTTCATTGAGTGCTAACTGCCAAAACGATTGTGAACAGTCTAAAGTTGAAAATACTTTAGCACCAGATAGCTTGGAGGCAATTTCGTCCACAGTAGGCATCACAAAACGCTCTCGTTGCACGGAGTTGTTGAGTTTCTTAAGATCAACACAGATCCTGACTTTTCCATTTTTCTTTTCCACCGGCACCATGGGCACGCACCACTGGGTTGGTTCCGTAATCGGTTGAATGATACCATTAAGTACCATACGGTCCAGTTCTTCCTTCACTGGTTTTAACAACGGTTCTGATATACGCCGTGGAGTTGAAAGGTTGTAAGGCACTGCGCCATCTTTTAGTCTGATCCTCACCGGTTCACAGCTCTTCATCAGGCCAAACTCTCCAAATATATCGCCACTGATATGTTCAACGAACTGAACAAGTCCCATGGCTGCTGCAACACCTCTGCTAAGAAGACTCGCTTGAATGTTTGATGAAATAACATACACAGGAAATTTGTATTGCTTCCCCTTGTGTATTACCGTCGTATTAAATTGTCCCATAGCATTCACTGGGCCCGATGGACCTGACAACAGTGCAAAACTTGGCTGAAGTTCTGCCCTTGGTTTGATCTTGTTAAATACTGCTTCTGGAATGCACGTGACATCTGCGCCAGTGTCCAGCTTGAATTTAACAGGTAAGTTGTTCAAATTCAACAATACCTCCCACGGTCGAACATCAGGGCAATCAACAGCTCCCAGAAAAAATGCTGGGGTTTGAACATCATTCGCAAAGTCACCATCATCTTCAGTTACTTCATGTAGATTCCTTTTCTTGGCTCGGCAGGCTCGTTCAAAATGATTGAATTTACCACAGAATCGGCACTTTTTACCTTTTGCAGGGCACGGCTTGCCTGCATGGAAATATCGACAGTTCCCACATTGCGATCCTGTTTGTGGTTGTTGCATCTTTCGGAGGTATTGTTTACTACCTCGCCCCGAAAACTGTTTCGGTCTGGGATCTTGGAATCCCTTCCGTCGCACCGCATCGAGGTTAGACGCAGCTTGTTGACTGGCCATTTGAGACTTTACCATTTCAGACGTCCTACATATCTCAATGGCATCGGCAAGGCTGAGATCATCCTTCAGCTGTAGTCGTTCTGAGCATTCCTTGTCTGAAATACGCACGACCAGAAGATCACGGATCTGCTCTTCTTTTGCTCTCGCCTCATATCCACACGTTTCAGACAGTTCATACAGCGCACGGATGTAAGCCTCAACGTTTTCTCCCGGCTGTTGTTTACGTGCATGGAACTTGGCGCGTTCGTGGATTTTATTCACTGACGGCACAAAATGAGCGTCAAACCTTGCAATTACAGCATCGTGATTGTTTCGCTCGCGGTCATTTGCAAAGGCAAATGAACTGTAAATCGTCTCACCCTGCATTCCCATGGAGTATATAAGACTGGACACTTGAATTTCTCCCTCTTCTTCTCTCAGCTTAGAGGCAATACGGAATCTCTGCCAACGGCTTCTCCACTCTGGCCAGTGCTGTGGCTTACTGAAGTCGAAGGCTGTCGGTGGTTGAAACTTTGCCATTATTAAACCACATCTGACACCATGTTATGTCTTCGTAAAAACAGATTGAGAGAGACGTCTTACTCCTTTGGTAACTTTATTCAGAACCCCGTTGAATCATTCAAATCTGATCACGTGATAAAATAGTAGTGCCAAGGTGTAAGCATGAACAATAAACCTATGCATATAAACAAACTTGACAAAAGTATGTCCCATCTGTTAACTTCTGGGGCCGCGTTAATGTTCAACTCGGATATATTTATGTAGAACATTACTGACACTTATATTTGCATAAATTTTAAATGTTATATAAACGCATTTTTTCACTTAAATATTACTTTCGAAGTCTGCGCTTCTCTGGAGGTCTGCGTTCAATGGGGTGAGTTTTCAGCGATTAGCGAAAGTCCGCACTGGTACCCTTTTATCGAAACTCGCTCCAATGGAATATCACTGGTATCTCTGACTGAAACTTTTTTAAGTAGGTTATAAGGTCGTGAACTGTAACCCAGTTCTGGTCACACATGTCGAAGTGTAGTCAAACATTTATTTGTTCTTGTTAAGAATGGAATTTTAATTGATGGATTTGTGCTGGATTTTACCAAACCAACAGTTGAATACGCAATACAATGTCGAACAAAGATAGATGTCTAACTGAAGATGTCAGCGAGAGTGAAGAAGATTATTGTATTTCAACAAAAGAAGTTGTTCTCCGTGGAGGGGCGCCTTGGGGTTTTACTGTCGAAGGTGGTTCAGAATTTCACTCGATTTTAAGAGTTACTGAGGTGAGTGAGATTCTTAGGAGTTTCGAATAAAATAGGCTAGCCCTGTGGACCCTACCAGTTAGATACGGTATCAGGAGAACCCGGCCCCAAACGTACCCGACCGAAAATCAAATTACGCCGGGAGTTTGAAATGAAATGTAATGGAGCGAGTTAACTACTCGTAAACAACAATTTTATTAAAATCCCAACACCGTCCAAAAGTGATATTTTCACACAACTTTCTTCAGACAATTACTTTTAAGAAAGCAATTCAACTAAGTGCAAAAAAGTGGATCTTGACTGCAAAAATGAAAACAAATACAGTTTTAACTTGATCGCGAGTCCTGTGGCTCTGTTCAGGTTGAGAAAAAACTTTTGCCTTGGGATTTCTTGGCTAGTCCTCTTGCCTTGTTTTCCTGTCGCCCTGCCCAAGTTGTTTACAAAGCAGGGGCTGCCAGATTGGCTGCCTTTTTCAACAACAATTTTATTAAAATCCCAACACCGTCCAAAAGTGATATTTTCACACAACTTTCTTCAGACAATTACTTTTAGAAAGCAATTCAACTAAGTGCAAAAAAGTGGATCTGGTGGTGAGTTCGTCTTTCTTGTGCGCCTTCCGCAGCTTAAACTGGCTTTGCATAAGGCTGGTTGTCTTTCGCTGATATCGGCGAAGTTTGTTTTCATTGACATGTTGCTGATGGAGAGGCACGAGTTTAGCCTCAGCATTTATTACGTAAGGTAACAAGTTAAGTTACAGGTTCTCTTACGTTTTTGGGCGGTGTTCTCTTGTACTCGTTGGAAACACTATAGGCTCTCACAATCGGATCCATACTTAGGCTTTGTCGAAAAAGTTTATGCGTTTCGACCAAATTCCGTTGGGATAGAGGCATAAAGAAATGACAGAAAAAAAACTGGAAAAATCAACAACATTCCTTTCAGCGCGGAACACATTCACAAGTCAGCTAATTAAAAGGGCTGCATCGAAAATTAGAATTTCGATGTTTTTTCGTTATCATTACCCCCTCGCCCAACTTTGTTGACGAAGGGGAATACAGGATTTGGTTAGTCTGTCCGTCCGTCACGCTTTTGGGTAGTGGTCTTGTATGCACAACTCCTCCGAACGGGTAAGCAATCCTATTCAGATGTACTCCTCATGGGGTTCCGGACAGAACCCCCCGGGACCGAACCTCCCGCGCGCATAACCCCCCATGCCAAACCCCCCCCCCCCCATATGGAGAGAACCAAACCCCCCGTCCCCACTCCAACAATGATATTTGAACTTTTAAGCAGTATCGGATATACCGAGGACCAACAACACTATTAAGGGTCACACCGCAAAATGCAAGCTGCCGTTGCTTCTCAACACCCCAATCTATGGCGGTTCCTGGACATTCTTCGACGAAAACAGAGCCCAAACAATGTCACCATAAACCAAATTATAGGAGGTCACCTTCCAGAACCACGACGACAGCAAAGTGTCCAAACAGGAAATAGGATAGCGCACATTTTTCGTGACTTTGGCAACAGAAACATCTTAGATTTTCTCAGAGGAATAGCTCACAGTATTCAGTTTTAAACCAACAGTGACTGTTGACATTAGTCAGTTGTAGTCATCGTAGTAAAACAGCTTTTGCAAAATGTTGTACAAATGAACTACATCTCCAGTTATAAAATCATGATTCAATAAACGTGTGTTTAAATTTGACATATTATATTGGCTTTTTGAGAGGGGGGTTTGGTCCGATCGGGGGTTCTGTCGGGGTTATGCGTGCGGGGGGTTCTGTCCTAGACCCCTCCTCATGTATTGTAGTTGTGCACCTCGTATTCAGTATGTCGGACTTCTCATTTATTTAGCCAAAATTGAGGTCGAAACTTAGCATATTTTTCGACTATAAAGGCTATATGTACTAAGTCTTGTATGCAAAAATAATCTCCATTTATAAAGGTACATTGTGGGAAAAGGCTCATCAAAATCATGCAATGCAGATAAACCAAAAAAGCTTAAAAGTATTGCAAAACAATGCAAAAACGTTATATAATAAAATACCTGGACGATAAGCCTGCCAATAGGATTTTTATTACCGGGCCCGTAATGACAAAGGGCCTCTAGTGTATCTAACTGGTAAGGTAGGAAGAGTGACCCGAGTGCCTCTCCACAGTGGTTTGCGTTTCTTGAAGTTGGGTCAGAAGTCAGCAAGAAAAATCTTGGAATGAATATGTGCAGGAATGCTGTGTCAGGGCAGTGGAATAAAACGAAACGATGCTCATGGAACAGTTATTAGAACAGCCATTCTGTAGTGACAGCCAAGTCATGGGTACGTGAACTGAAATGCGCACTGCTCGTGCACGGCTTGTTTAGACGCACATTTGTAAGGTTTAGACAAGCAGTGCTCGTGCACCAACATGACACATCACGAACTACTGTGTTAAAGGTAAACTGCGATGATACATTAAGACAACAAAATCCATATAATTTTACCAAAAAGTAAACACTGATAAACACTGATGTGGCTAAAGGGAGCTACCATTACCGGAGGACATATGTCACAGGGGATTAGCAGTGAGTTGTTGCGGGAAACAACAGAGCGCCGTTTTTTTAATTTTTTTTTTTTTTCGATATTCAACTGGCAAGAAGTATTTTTGCCACCTTGGAAAGAATCGACCAAACTGAAATATATTTCCACTGTTTTCTTCGGAATTATTGGCGTATTGAATATGATTCGGAATTATCTGGAACTAAGTAAAATTCACATTACCAGCTTCAGGTTATCCACGGAGTACATCCTACCAGTGGGAAAGATAGTTTGTTTAAAAGTGTAGTTGCTGGGAAAAGGGGGGGGGGGGGGAGTATACTGACTTCTGCAGGCTAACGATACCATCCTGTATCCAGTCATATAGTATTTTTGTAGCCCAGCAGACTTTCGTTTTTGTGCTATTTACTTTATGACTTGTGAGGTGATCCGTCGTCCGTACTGTGCGTGTGTGTCTGTAAACTATTGTCAGAATGTTACTGATTCTCCATTTGTGGTCCAGTTTTTTTTCGAAATTTGACAGAAGTTTCTTGTATTTTGTTTAGCGATTTGGCTAAAATTTGGTAATATAATGCCCAAAAAAGGCCAAATGTCAGAAAACACATAAATGTTGCTTTTCCTATAAACAGATCAGGTCCGGCGGGTTTGAATTTGAATACCATCCCGTATACCTGGCCAAATTCTATACTCGGGGGGGGGGGGATGGGGAAAGGTTGGGTATGGCATGATATGTAGTTTAAAGAGCTTGCTCTTCTCGTACCAGGCATAACGTATTGACAACAATCCCAACAAAAGCTGATAAAAGTGGTGTCTCAAACTTACTAAAAAAGACTTAATAATTATCACATCAGGAGAGGCGGTATTCGTCGTCTGTATGCACGTATTTAAACTTAACTTGCTTCTTCTTCCTCAGTTTAAATGGATTCCTTTGAAATTTGGCGCGAGTGTTTTGTAGAAAGGCCTCTCTTAGAAATTACTTTTTTTGGCAATCCGCCAAAAATTGGTCAAATGGGGGCTATTCAAAATTTATTGGATGCCAAATTTCAAACTGATTCTTCTCCCACAATTTTGCTTGGATTGTCTTACCAGGCGGCCCGATTTTGGTAAGTTTTTTTTTCTGGCTACCCGCCAAGAATTAGATAAATTGGGGATATGCATAATTTGTTCGTTGCCAGTTTACAAAATGCTTTGTGTTCCACAATTTTTATCGGATTGCCTTCAGATTTCACATAAATGTTCACTAGGCAGTCCCCTCTCTTGAAAAGTGACCGTTTTTGGCGATCCGCGAGAAGTTTGCTAAATGATTGGGGGGGGGGGGGGGGTGGGATTGGGTCATTTAAAAAAAATCAGCAGCCAATTTTCCAAATGCTTCTGCTTTCACAATTTTGACTGGATGGCTTTAAAATTTCGCACGAATTTTCATTAGGTTTTCAACGCTGACAGGCTATCCAGGTAATCAGTCCCTATGATACCAAGTATGGTTCTGGCTGAGGGCTTTGCATCTCTGACGTCTGCTTTTAAAATGCTGCGTATGCCTGTATTTTGACCTGTATTATAATTCTTTAAGCACAGATGTATCTGTTTAAGAGTTTCATTTCTTTGTAGCGCGAGTTTCAGCTTTCTTAGTGTCAGCGTTTGAAAAATTTAAAGGGTCCAGTTTTTCGAAATGGTTTTTCTCCTGCGTAATTTTAGTGAAACTGCTTAAAAAATTCTAAAATTGGTGCGACATGTTCGAAGAGACTGGACAAATTAAGTCTTATGTAAGATTTTGAGTGACCAGTTTTAAATTGCTTTTACCAATTTTTATCAATCTTACAAGCCTTTTGTCACTTGATTAACTAGATCTCAGGTGGCCACAGTTTCTGTGGATATTCTTGCTTTTTTTTGAACTAACGATCAAATGTTTCTCCCATTTCCACACTACTCAATGTCAAATTATCTTAATTTATCAATTTTACTCCTGTATTAACCCATGTTGATGTATATTAGAAATGGCAAGAGAACATTGCTGAGCTAGTTTTTGCTTTCTACATAGAATAGAGTAACATAAGAAGCAACATCATCCACATAATGTGCGAGGGTTGCATTTTAAATTTGACATAAATAAACTCACATGAAAAATGGACAGATCCCAGAAAACGTTGTGGGTTTTGACCTGAAGTTGTGTGATCTGTTGGTAACTCGTCAACTGGGCGACAAGCCAAGTGGGCGACAACTCTGGTGTTAGCTAGGCAACAAACATGCAGTGAACTCGGCGACAAATAGAATATTTAAACCGGGTCGATACTTTAACAGTTACAAGCTTGAACGGTTAGTACTGAAATACACTTGAAGGTCAATTTGAAAAATTTCTAATTACATTTACTCCGGATCATTGGATCCATTTGGCTTCTTACAGGCATTACATGGAACAACATTATCCCCCGTGGAACGTAGGGATATAGTTTTGAACTTTCCGGTCTGTCTGTCCGCCTGTCACGGTTCGGTCTCACGCGCCTACAGGCCATATTACTAGATGGATTGGTTTCAAATTTTGTGCACGGCTTCTCTGGACCCTGCCGCAGTGCAGTGACAAAGAATTTTCCGGTGTTGGGGGCCAGATTGAGTGCCAGGCTGAATTGAGTGCACGCATTTCGGACTGCACCTGTTGCAGTTCGTACTGAGTCCCGGGCCAGAATGAGTCTCTTAATCCTTTGTATACATATAATATATATATCCAAGTGCACATACTTAACACAGTGAATAATATCTATTTCATTCTTCTCGTTAACTTGAGAATTTGATTCAGAATTCTCACACGATTCCATTGCTTTTTTTTGTGGGTCTGAGTATTATTTCCCCAGTTACTCAAAAACAACTAAATTCATTCCCGAAATAAATTAATTGTCACACGGTATTGTAATCAGGTGCTTGCTAATTGGATAAAATACTCGAAGTGCTCATAACTGAGTATATTTAATTATAATTGCAATTACCATTAATAATCCAGAATGAGTAGCGTGAGTAGGAAATGCCACAGGATTCTATTGATACGCATGTGATTCCATTTAATTGCAATCAAACGAAGGGAGATTTTATATGCAATATAATTACAGGCCTTTCAATTGTTTGACATCAATAGTCCTTGTTAATCCATTAATCGATCTGCAGATTTAATACAATCCAAACACCAATTTCTGAACTCCGAGATCCACGTATAAGTAATTAAAAAAAAAACAACGCTAATTTTCTCTTTAATGGTCTGAGATGAATGAGCGATTAACGATGTCTTGATAAGTTGTCTAAGTTACCCTTTTTTCACAACCCCACTCTTAAGTAACATCCCTTGAGAAAACATTTCGCATTTTCACGCGAATGTTCCCCGGGCCCAATTGAGTGCGTCCCCTTTCCGAATGGGTTGCCTCATTATAAAGGAATGTATAGTAAATCGACTCAATTCAGCCTGGACTCAATCTGTCCCGCAACACCGGATCCGAATAAAAAAAGAACAAAATGGCGGACTTTTGAAAATCGGCACTGGGCTCAGCGTATATACGGCAGTCTCACGCTCCTTCAGGCTACATTGATAGATGGATTCGTTTCAGATTCAACACACGGGTTTCTTGGGACCTTCCGCAGTGCAGTGACCAAGAATTTTTCAGGATGGGACTTAAATTGACAAAATAGCGGATTTTTCAAAATCGGCACTGTACTAAGCGTACCTACGGCAGTCTCACGCGCCTGCTGGTGAATGGATTGATTTGTTTACGTTTACCTATCCTTCCACTTTTAAATTTTGCTTAGTCAACACGCAACAGCCTTACACACACCATATCGCTCACGGGGGATAGAAGTACTCCTCGAGACGTAGTCAAGTTGATTGGGCGGATTAGAGACACCCGACGTGTCAGTGATAAACCCTAGTTTTTTTAGTCCGCCGCGTAGCGCGGAGTGGGGGACTATAGTATTCGGGTCTTTCCGTCCGTCCGTCTGGCCACACTTGGAAGCACAAATTTGTGCACGCGATATCTCAGCCGCTATTCAACCTTGGCTTTTGATTTTGCTACAGTGAAAATATATATATATGTTGAAGTTGTGCGACGTCGCATTATTTTTCGATTCGACCAAAATATGACGAAATGGCGACTTGTTGGAAATAGGCAATGTTTTAGTATTTCTGTTGCCTACAGTGCAACTTTGTGCACGCGATATCTCAGCCGCTATTCAACCCTGGCTTTTGATTGTTGCTACAGTGAAAATATATGGGTCTAGGACAGAACCCCCCAGGACTAAATCCCCCGGAACCAAACCCCCCGTGCCAAACCCCCCCCCCCACCCCCGATCGGACCACCCCCCCCTCAAAAAGCCAATATAATATGTCAAATTTAAACACACGTTTATTGAATCATGATTTTATAACTTGACATGTAGTTCATTTGTACAACATTTTGCAAAAGCTGTTTTACTACGATGACTACAACTGACTAATGTCAACAGTCACTGTTGGTTTAAAACTGAATATTGTGAGCTATTCCTCTGAAAAAAACCAAGATGTTTCTGTTGCGAAAGTCACGGACAATGTGCGCTATCATATTTCCTGTTTGGACACTTTGCTGTCGTCGTGGTTCTGGAAGGTGACCTCCTATAATTTGGTTTATGGTGACATTGTTAAGGCTCTGTTCTCGTCGAAGAATATCCAGGAACCGCCATAGATTAGGGTGTTGAGCAGCAACGGCAGCTTGCATTTTGCGGTGCCACCCTTCAATAGTGTTGTTGGTCCTCGGTAGTTCCTCTTCAGTCCGATTGCTCATGTTTCGCAAGCAATGGTCAAACTTTGGAGCAATTTTCTGGTTGCGTGGCACCCGACCGATGTAGGCATCCTCAAAATATTCCGGAATCGGGGTTATTTCATCGGGCAGTTCCTCTTGGAGCTCCTCTAAAGCGGGGGTTTGGTCCTCTCCATATGGGGTGGGGGGTTGGCATGGGGGTTATGCGCGCGGGGGGTTTGGTCCCGGGGGGGTTCTGTCCGGAACCCAAAATATATATATTGAAGTTGTGCGACGTCGCATTATTTTTTGATTCGACCATAGTTCGTGGCGGGGGACATTCATTAGTTTCCCTGATAACTTGTTTATCTTAAACCGCACATCACTGGAACTTAAATAACGTGAATTTCAACAATTGCTCCGCCGTTTTCACTTTAATTATAATCCATAACAGTTACCCAGAGGTGCTCATGTCAATATTAAGTCAAGAATACTGAGTGTTGATCTTCGATTGCATACAACAGGAAATGTTTTGAAACATGATCAGAGTAGTCAAACTAATTGACTTTTGTGTCTCGACTACTTAAAGGTGTGTTTCCTCGTTTTATTTTGTAAAACGCCACCTTTGTACTCAGGCCTCAACAGTGGGAAACTTGGTCAAAAATGGTTAAAAAATCGAATTTTTAAATGTTATTTTTGTAATATACAACCTCTGAAACACGCGAAAAGCTATCAAAAGGTCTGTAAAACGACGTCTTTCATTAACACGGTGGTAGAATGTAGCAAATATGATTATTATCTTAATGAAATAAACGAGTCGAGGTGAAAAATGGTTTCTTTTTAGCCAAAGACACGATCTCTTTGCATAAATTTTGGACAAACTCTAGTACAAAGGCAAAAATAGGAGAGGTGATATTTCTATGTTGACTTTTTCTGTCGCCCAGTTGACCACAGAATTGTCGCCCACTTCACTTTCTTGTCGCCCACCTGACCTGGTGTCCCCCCCCTGACCTGTCGCCCAGATGACCAGGAACCGAAAGCGCTGCCAACAAAACAATTTTTAATTTATTTTTACGAAGTTTAAGACAGTGTTGTAACGTTTGACTATGTCCATCTTATTTCGCGTGGGAATGGTACGCAGAAGCGATGTTCGATGTAGTTGATCTTGAGTTAATATCCTAATTTTAACAATAACTGTGACTTTATTTTTATTTTCATGTTACATTCTCGGGTACGCATTTGCGAATTTCCTTCTAGCCGTGTGGATTTTCTATTTCATTGAAAAGTAAGACAGCGTGTGGGCATAAGTAAATATGGTGTATAGTGCTCTTGATCAGTGAGAGCGTACGAGGCCAATCAAGCTTCACAAACTTTTGGTTTGAGTTTGAATATAGGCAGGATCGTGCCTAGACAAGGTGGCGTTGGGGCATTCAGATTCTTGCTCAGATCTGGTGGGTAGATTACCGACCCATCCCTCTAAAATAATTAAAAAGTAAATTGGGTGAGCTTGCATTATAGCTTCCTCCTGGGGCAGAGGGTTGGATTCACATATAAATCAAAAATACAGAGCTGCCACCTATTACAGACTTGGCCGGCCTTTTTTTTTGGGGGGGGGGGGGGGTGGTGGTGGGAGGGGGAACTTAAAAATTATACATCCCAGAGCCTTATATAGGACTTCATAAGCCTTTTAGCGAAGCCGACTTCTGACACACACACGTATATATATATATATAGTAATTCTAAAGTTCTTGGCTTTGGGTGAGCTTTCATGATGTTAAGATTTTGGAGGCCTTGAAAAATCATTCGTGGTCACCGTTTGACTGTGAACCCGATTGCGTCATAATCACGACAACGGATTTTGAAATTGATGTCACCGAAACGTTAATGACAAAATTGGGCAAGATTGTATGAACGCTAGGTTTCTCAAAATTTCGAAATACTGTCATTTTGACAATTTTTCCACGAATTCGAACAACACGTTCCATCTGTGCTATATTCATGTGTGAAATTTTAAAAAAGGGATTAATAGGTAGTTTCGAATAATCGAACAAATTATGTCATTTTGACATTATTTCGTAAATTTGAATAAAAACGACTGTGCACCTACCATATGTCTTCTGTTCGTGTGTAAAATTTCACAAGAATCACCCTAAGTTCATTCGCCCTTTTTTAACTCGTATCACAGGGGAGTGGGAGTATTGCACAAATAATCCGGGTGTGGGAATTATATGGGCAACAACTGGCCTGAAATAGATGGTCCTGAATCCGATTTTAGTAGGGTAAACGAATTAACCGGGAACGAAGTTAGGACAGGTTACTGTTTGTGTTGCGAAACTGAATTTTTAATAAACTAAAAAATAAAAGAAAAAAATTCAAGAGTTGACATTCTTACTTAGAATTGCCAGTGGTGCAGTTCATGTTTCACTGATTTTGGTTATTGAACGCAAATAGTTGAGAAATTAATCATGAAGGCAAGTATCTAAAGTGGAGTTTATTTGAAAAAGCATTAACTGGTGTAGAGAGGACACTTATACCTCTCTGACTGATACACCAAATTATGCACGATCAAATACCGTATAGTCGGGCCCGAATTCAGAGCACTGAAGTCCGATACGATTGCTTATTTGGTGGTATTCTCGTTCTGGTGGATGAATTACAAGAAAACGTTTTGTCTCTGTTTTTATATTGCTGTTTTGTAGGGTTATAATTTAATGCTGCTGAATTTTTTTTATTTGAAGAAATACTAGCAGTGAAATGTTTGTCCGTGTAATTATTTGTGAAGATACCTATGTATTAAATACTCGAATGGGACGCTTCACAATGAATCAAAAAGTTAAACAAATATTTATATCAAGTTAAGAAATTTCGGCAATTTATTTAAACATTTTTTTAACGTGCCTTTTGCGCATTAGGATTTTTTGCTGCCCCTTCTCCCCCTCAAATAACATAAATAAAGAATAAAATGCAATGTTTACTTCTGTTTTATATTGATTTTTATGCGACAAAGAATGGCGTATATGTTGGCAACTTGCATTGTGTAGGTTTTGCCTGGCGGGAAGGCGGCGAGCGACGGTGGTTTGATGATCGGCGACTGGGTGCGAAAAATAAATGACGTAGCTGTTTTCGCTCACGCAGAGGCCCAAGAATTAATCGACGGCGCCTTCAGAACACTTTCTGTCACTGTGACGAGGTACATATAAAAAGGCTAAATAACAGTAATAAACAAACAAATAAAACAACAAGAGAAACATTTTATTATTAAAGGGACTCAGAAAATAGTTTTGAAACCCGAAGTCTTTTAGATCTTTGGTCGGATTTAATGACGTTTTGTGAGCTAACTTTTTAATTCGCCACAAAAAAAGTTGCACATGAATTAATATGCCGATGAAATGCCGACGGAATTTTTTTGTGTGTGCAAGTGCATTTCCTTGTAAAGACTTTGATTAGTGTAGTGTATTTTTTTTACCAGCTGAAAAAACTAAAGCTATTTGAACTAGAACTGAGGGCGGACGATTCGGATTGGAATGCTCGTCGAGGGTACATGTTCTTGGATTCAAATTTATGTGCGCCGCAAAATTCTGTCTCTCGTGACTCGTTTCCACCACCCCCCGGTTGTCTCTGTCTCAGTGATATAAACATTTCATTTCAAACTGACACCAGTAAAACTCCTGCGTTGTTCTAAAGGAGGGTTCTCTAAGCAAGAATTTATAGATGGAGCGCATCCATAAATTCTTTAAATATTTTAGAAAATAAAAAGAAATTCAGCTATTTAAAGAAGAATGAGAAAAAGTTAAGTAAAATAGCTGTCAGTAGGTCCTGGACATTCTTTGATAAATTTAGACACAGTGATGCAATAAAAATAAACTCAAGAGCCAGATTGACTCAACAAGTGGATTAACCTAGACAGCACACAAGCGACCACATTCCTGGATCGTCTCAAGTCGGCTTGACCGTTCACAACACACACACAAAACAACACTTTTGTGCCGAAGACAATCAATAACCGCTTATAATATAAGTGACACAATTGGCTTATCAGAGTGCCCAAAAGGACAGTAGAGAGTAATAGAAAGAAATATGTTAACAAACTACACATTCCATTGAAGTCCTTTCGGTGCGCCGCTTTGCTTTGATGTTGCCGTTCAAACCCGTTTACTTTTTTAAGTGCCCTTTTTTTGTAAGATTGCGAGTTACGATAGCGAGGAAGTGAAATGTTTGCGTTGTGGTTCATGAGGCGTCGTTTTGTTTGTAATCTCTTCAGTAGCAACGTTGAAGAGGACATATCTAATCACTATCGGGGAATTTTCGATCTGATAGGAACTACTTGCAGAATTGTGCTTCCGCAAATCAACTAGTTGTTTTGTTTTTACATTCCCATATTGAGCTAGCGACGGTGATGGTTCGTTAACACTAAGTATATTTGATGCTGCTTCCCCCACTTCGTATTTTCTTTCGATTTCATGTTACCTTTGTGTTATAAGAAAGCCCACTGATTTTTATCGTGGACGCAGTGCAGGGAAGCATTTTTAGAGATAAGCCCCCGTTGCTTCCATCCGCCAGGCGATTTAGGCCCGACGCCGTGGAATGCTGTCATGATGTGCTTAGCGCTCGCCATCTCCTACCCGACCCTTCACGAAATAGCGGAGTACTTCCGGCATGCTGCTCGCGCACGAATCTTTCGTTAAATTTTATACACGGGTTCATAAAGAAAATGACTGGCACCCTCCTATTTTCTTACTATTTTGTCATCTACCACAACTCTGAATTAAATTGATCATTAATTTAACCTATAAATCTGTACCTATAAAACAATACGAAACTCCCGAGAAAAAGTTTTGAACTGGTGTAAAATGTTTTATATTGTTGCATTTTAATTTGCCCTTTTAAATGTGAGGTTACGAACATGGACCATTGAGGTCTCATTTGCCCGGCATAACTCAGTTCGTGGGGCGTGTCCTTGTGATAACAGTTTGTTCTGATAATCACTTTGAATTACGTAACATCACTAGAACATTAATTTGAATTTTCAGATTTATTAGTATTGAGGAGAATTTATGCATATGAAATGTTTAAATTTGCATAAATAAATAACCAGTTGTGAATTTTTAGTTGAGAAGTTCAGTCCAGAACCGGTTCCAGTCATTTCAACATAAATCTGTTGGCAACTTGGGGAAATATTAAGAGTACTTTATTCTGAACGCGAGTTTAACAAGCAAATAGCATTTTTAATATTAAAAATTATTATTTAATTGCTAATCAATATTTTGACCACTCATCGTATTTTTCACATACTTTTTATCCCAACTTCAGGCTTTGACTGTATGGAAAATACAATAAAGCAATTTTCCTTGAAATACCATTTTAAAATGAAAACAGATCAGCGTGTTATTATTTCCATAAAGCCCTCGTCGAGAGCCAGTAAATGAGCGCACAGTGGGAAAATTTACTGAGATTGTCAAGTCAAAGAGACATAAAGACCATGTAACACAATGATAAATGCACACGAGCGGGTGGACTAATCCGAAAAAAATAACTATCCTGCAGCCTGTTTCGAACTGTCCGCAAGGCTGAGGGAGGGTTTTCGAATCAGTCCAAATGCGAGTGGCGGTTTTATTTTTATTTCATGATTTCTGGTACAATTATAATCTGTTATAAATAAGGCCTTTTTAATATTGCTGTGAGATATTTGCCATCGCTTGGTCACGTTGTTATTGCGATTTAAGAACGCAATTCCAGTAGTGCGTGAGGTGACGTTTCCGATACTATTAGAGCGGAGAATACGGCTGTGCGTATCTACCCATCATATGTGCTGCAAAACTACGGCTGTGCGTATCTGTTCGTCATATGTGCTGCAGAAATACGGCTGTGCGTATCTGTTCGTCATATGTGCTGCAAAACTAAGGCTGTGCGTATCTGTTCGTCATATATGCTGCAAAAATACCGCTGTGCGTATCTGCTCTTCACATGTGCTGCAAAAATGCCGCTGTGCGTATCTGCTCGTCATAAGTGCTGCAGAAATACGGCTGTGCTTATATGCTCGTCATATGTGCTGCGAAAATACGGCTGTGCTTATATGCTTGTCATATGTACTGCCAAACTACGGCTTTGCGCATCTTTTCGTCATAATTGCTGCAAAAATACGGCTGTGCGTATCTACCCATCATATGTGCTGCAAAACCACGGCTGTGCGTATCTGCTCGTCATATGTGCTGCAAAACTAGGGCTGTGCGTATCTGCTCGTAATATGTGCTGCAAAACTAGGGCTGTGCGTATCTGCTCGTCATATTTGCTGGAAAACTGCGGTGTCCGTATTTGCTCTTCATGTGTACTGCAAAACTACGGCTGTGCGTATCTGCTAGTCATATGTACTGCAACAGTAGGGGTTCTCTTTGTACGCGCATTGCCGATCATTAAATAAACGTAATGCATTAGTGGTTCGCTAAAATATCCACCCGGCGTGAAACATATGGTGTATTTTCCGAGATTTAATCAAATTAGGTTTCGCTACCTTATTTAAAACTGCCGTAAAAAAACTTAAAATGTTAGGTGTGACGTATGAAAAGTAAATATAATTAAAATTTTCAGTTTTTTTTTCATACACACTTAAAGCGCACAGAAGGTTCAGATCATAGATCGTGTCAGGAAGTAGGTTTGGACTTGTCTGGAGTCATCATTTGGGCGTATTGATCGCAAGAAAAGTGCTGACCTTTAGCTCAACAATTTTTAACAATTAAACATGCTGTCTACACTTTTATCGTCGAGTATTCCTGTTTCAAATTTTCCAAGGCCACAAGAGGGCTTTTGTTTTAACACAAACTTCAATTTCAAAGGCATACTGGTGCCCAACCACTCCTTGATTTGACAAGTCTTTGGCAGTTAAAACTATTTAACTTTGTCTTTGAAACTGTTGGAGAGATAAAGTGATGTTAAGTATTGAGTAGTAATGAAAAATTTGAACTGTGTTATTTTCCCGTCACGGCAGTCAGATTTTTTCAGGGTCATTGCTTTATTGGGCAAATCACAGGGGACGAGTGTAACATTGTGGCACAATCTCATGGGGGGGGGGGGGGAGATGTTCAGTGTATCAGTGTGGTTTGTCGTCAAGGAAAGGAGTTGGGGGGGGGGGGGAGTTCAGGGGAAATACAGTGCTAGCCTCGATGGCACTTCTAAGTACAGTATGGCCTCATTATAATGATATCGCTGGAACCGAGCGAATGTGTCGCTATAACCGATGGTTTCATGCATGGAAAAAGCTCATTACGGTTCACCTATAACCAGTGATATAAAGTGTGAATCGCCATGTCCTATCTACGATGTTGTAGTGTTCGTGGTTTCTGCTCTCGAGAATTGAATTCAGCTACTCTTCTTACATGTCACTAGGCACACGAAGTTCCTTGGGAATAAAAAAATTAACGCTGCCTACACGGACAGTCGGTGACATGCGTTGTTTCTTGCTGCCTACACGGACAGTCGGTGGCATGCGTTGTTTCTGGCTGCCTACACGGACAGTCGATGGCATGCGTGGTTTCTTACTGCCTACACGGACAGTCGATGGCATGCGTTGTTTCTCACTGCCCACACGGACAGTCGGTGGCATGCGTTGTTTCTCACTGCCTACACGGACAGTCGGTGGCATGCGTTGTTTCTCATTACCTACACGGACAGTCGGTGGCATGCGTTGTTTCTCACTGCGTACACGGACAGTCGATGGCATGAGTTGTTTCTCACTGCCTACACGGACAGTCGGTGGCATGTGTTGTTTCTGGCTGCCTACACGGACAGTCGGTGGCATGCATTGTTTCTGGCTGCCTACACGGACAGTCGGTGGCATGCGTTGTTTCTCACTGCCTACACGGACAGTCGGTGGCATGCGTTGTTTCTGGCTGCCTACACGGACAGTCGGTGGCATGCGTTGTTTCTCACTGCCTACACGGACAGTCAGTGGCATGCGTTGTTTCTCACTGCCTACACGGAGAGTCGATAGCATGCGTTGTTTCTGGCTGCCTACACGGACAGTCGATGGCATGCGTTGTTTCTCGAGTTCAAATAACCTTCGAATTTACAGTATCAATTTGTCATTCACAACAGAAGCAAGGCCAGTGTGGCGGATTTGACTTTTTTCCTTGGGAAAATGGTTAAATATTTGACTATTTGATAAGTTAAACACTTATTTTTTCGGCATATAGTGTTCAGTCCCAACTTTAGGCTTATTCACAAATAACTCGAAATTACGAAGAAGAATGAAAAATTGTGACTTCTCACGAGACTGACATAAAATCTCAGCATTTTGCGTGATTTGTATATAAAGGTTTGTCACGGGGGTTTAAATACGGGCAAACACTGCAGCTCATTCAGAAAGTCTGTGTTAAGTAGATATTTGATACCTTGTTTGGGTCAACGGAAAATGTTCAAGGCGAGAAACGTCCCAGTGATCGAATTGGCTGCTGTGCATGTGACACTGCCTACAAGGCCTTTGCGTCGAATCCCAAAAACTTGCGGGTTCTCCCAAGTTATAGTTAGCAAACATTTGTACCGAATTAGATAACGGCCCCCAGCGACACAACTGTCAACGAATATAGGCAGATTTTTAAACCCTTGAGCGGGACAATTAGCTAAATACTTATCGTATAACAGCCAATAATGCCTTTTGGCTGTGTGATTTGAAGCAAAAAGACCAGTGTATCATATTTAATATTAAAGTATATAATATTGACCCTCTAAGGATAGGCCGTGTCGTTAAAGAAATCATCTAACTAACTAATATCTATTACATTCAGATCGATAAATTAGAGACTTTTTTAAATTAAGTATCTTCCGTTTAATATTTATTCGGTGACGTAGGAACTAAACAGGTCTTCCCAAAGGAGGAGACCTAATAATTATTTTATTAATCATAAGTTTATTTTGCTATTCGTAGCAAGGCGCTCATTTTCGAATAACAAATGTCCCTGAATTCTCATTAAATATTTAAAAAGTCATAGAAGCTACGATTAAGCATAAATATCTCAAATAACAATCAATATACGTATTATATCACATCACTGTTAAAGTGTATCTATAACCGTCATCACAGTTTTGTGATAATTTACTATATAACATAGCAAACATTGCAGTTTTGTTCTAGCTTAAGAACGTTTACAGAGTGTCGTAATTTTAACGCCCACTCCCCCGCCATAAACAAAACGGCTTTTCAAATATTATAAGAAGCTTTAAATCTTGTATTACACTTAGAGACATAACATTGCTGCCGCTAAAGGAACAGATCACATCAGAATGTCAAGTGATAACTTCTCCAAATTTACATATTTTTCTTTAAAAAGAGCAACATGTCAACATGCTGAGATTTTATAGTTGAACGTGAAATTAAACTGCACAAAATAAAAAAAACCCGAAAATACCGCAGTTTTTCTTTTTTGGTTTTTCAACCGAACCGAACCGAAAAACCGCGGTCGCTATTCGGTTACGGTGCTAGCCGTAACACCCCTTCAGGGCATTAAGTTCACGGGGTCCCGGGTACCCCTGATAATTGGCTCGGGACCCCTGGAATTTGACCATGGGGTCCCGCGGGACCAAAGAAAAAAGACGGTGTTCTCTTGCAACTGTTCAGTATCACCGCTAAGTTCGAAAATGATTGATTTTTTTTCATTGTTTAATGTAGCATCATTCAGTGTTTCTTTTTTGTTGTTAGAAGCAGTTTTTTGATTTGCATGATATCACTAAAATTGATTTTATAGAATTTAACTTTTTTATTGTTCGAAAATGTCGGGACCCCACCGCTTTACCTCGGGACCCCTGGTTTCAGAGGTCGGTGTCCCGCGGGACCCCAAGCTGAAAAGTAAACATTTTGCCCTGGGCCCCCTGTCTTTGTGCGACATGATGGTCTTTGCGACATTGTGTTTTTTGTGCGACATGTGGTCTTTGTGCGACATTTGCGACATAGTCGTCTTTGTGCCAGGCAGTGTTATGGCAAGGAGTCTAAAATTCGATTATCAAATGACACATAGAAGTTCCTGAGTTTATTTACTAAGGCTTAAGTGTTTGCGCTTGTTTTTTGCCCATTAGCTGCCGGGGACGAAATATGAGCTGGAATATCTCCTAAATAAAAGTAACCTGTTCTAAACTCGAGTCGACATGAAATACAGTAGTCATTATCACAGCGAACGGAAAAGGCTTTAAATTAAAATGGGTGGGTTAAAATTGCTGCGTCTTTGCCCCAGTGTTTAAGGGCAAACTATCGAGGGTGCAATAAAATCAAGCGATGCTTGACATAAGGGCAAGTGGTGTAGAAAATGAGAAAAAAAACATCAAAATAAATATAACTTATGAACCATTAGACTATGAAAATACTGCGCTGTCTTTAGATCTGTTGCAAACTTATGACTTTAAGGATAAGGTTTCTAGTGGTAATGAATTTTATCTTTCATTGCCATTATTTGCTGGCATTTCATTAGTATTTTGTCGCTGTGATTTTGTGTTGTAACTCGAAAGAGTGACATAATATATGATAAATCACACGAAAAGTGCATTAGCGATTGCCTTCATTAAAAAAAAAACCTTTTAAATGAAAGACCGCGATATATCTACTGACACGAGTAATGGTAAACGGAGACTTCAATTCCAGTTAAAATCAAGGATAGATTTTAGTGCGAAAAAGAGGGATAACATTTTTAACAAGGGTTTAGACATTAGTGTGCACTTTATTTGTAGAATTTTAACTGTGAATTTGAACAAATTATTTATTTTCTTGGCTGACGGATAATGTGCAGGTTGTTCACGTTTGGAATGTTCTGTTTATTGAAAGAATGAGGCTCACGTAAATATATTTATACACGTTTAATAAATGTATTCTCAAGAATATCTGTTGCTGTTGTGAAAAGCCATTGACACTACAACCTCTGTGATTTTTTCTGTATTTTAATTGGCTTTTCTGTAGTGTTTATTTGTTATTTGTTCGTGAATAGTAGTCACGATATTGTATAGGTAAAGGAGCACAAGTTTGTATGAAATAGCAAATGGTTTAAAAAGTGCTCAATTTTAAAGTTTAGAAAGAGCTCCTTTTGGTGTTTTTATTTTTAAAAAGAAGTCCTTGAAAATATTTAGTGGTTAGTTAAAGAGGATAAGAAAGCTGAAAACTTCACGTGAGCATATTTTATCAAATATTTACAGTTTCCGGCAACCTGCTTTTTTTTTTTTTTGCCATGTCGCCTCGACTTCAATTACACACTTAATTCTTTGTGATTTGAAACGTGTTTGTATTCAATACTTTTTATATGCGACACGAAAGTATCTATTTTTAATGTTACATGTGCGACTTGTGATTGTTACCGCATCTTCAGTAAAAAGGAATACCATTGTTTGGTGTTTGAAAACTGATACGCAGTCATTACCATCCATCTTCGTACGAGAAAATAACCAGCACATTTTTTCAAAACACGGTGAAATTGGACTAATTTCGAAGGACTCTCAAAGAGACTGAAAACATGTTTACACTTGAGACTTTTTCAGGTATGGAACTTGATAAAAATAAGTTATTGGTGAATTTTTAATTCATGTTTTCAAATTCGATGGCCTATGGGTACGAGATTAAGTTTTTATCGCTAGTAAATAGCCCCTTTTGGTTGTTGGATATGAAGTGACGTCATACTGCCGTGGCCAAAACTGTGATCGTAAACCAGGCGGTTATGCTTTACCATGGAGAAACACTATTGTTCAGTATCCACAGACGGGACAGACGTCATAAGGAAAGGCTTAGTGTCCCGGATGAAGGCGACATGGTCATCCAGGTAAGTCTGCTGCTCCGATACTTTCTGTAGTGACATTGTATACTGTCGTTCTTTTATGTACATCTGGTGTGGCATGTTGGTTTTCTTGGGCGACGAGTACTGGTGCTTTACACTTTTGGGTTACAATGAGAAGGCCGTGGATCCCCACTGGGAAAGAATGCTACTCTTTTTGCCTTTCAGCTAGAATTGAACATTCTGGATATCAACTTTCATTTGATGGTACTGAATGTGTGGGGTTATATTGAGCATGTTAGCATTTTGTTTTGCGCTGAATAAAGAATGGAGTATAGTTGATTTAGTATTGGTTTGCGTTTAGAATGTAGAATAATAATCCCTTCTATATCATTTTTAGGTTTATAATTTGAATGACAAGTGATTTTCTAAGCGAAGAAAGATTACCACCAATGCGATTATGTTTGCAGTGAGAACTGTAGTTGCGTGAGCCGGGTCGATCTATCGGTTGCGACTGTACTAACGGGTATGGCATGTCTAACAATGTAGATGATATGACCTCCAATGCGGCTTCCAGTGCTTAAGATTATCGTTGTGTTAAGTCTGTTATCGAAGAAAGAGGTCAGGTCCAAAGCAGATGCTATATTCAAAAGAATTTTTCGAAGTTATCCGTTCGTTAATTCTTGCAATTCGAGATGTTTAACAAATCTAACTCTCACATAGTTAATAAAGCTAACTGTTACATGGTCCAGCGTTCGTATTTTTTATTGTAAATGGAGTCGAAAGTGACGTGTTAGGCCAATAAAAAGTTTTAGCAAATGTGACATACTGCTATATACGCCCACAAACAGTCTTTTTACCTTAAAAATGTGTGATTGCGTTTAACATCCGACATCTTTAGAATGTTTGGGACGGCTCTTATTAAATTTAAATTTCGCTTTGGAGTTCCTAATAAAATAATAAATTAAATTCTAAAACAACCGGTTTATAAGCATGAAGCATGGTTTACAACACATGAACAGCACAGAGAGTATTTCCTAGCGACGTTAAGTACTCAAGGCCATGACGAAAGCCAATGAATGACGTAGTGCGCCTCGCATCAGCGCAGTACTGGATGATTGACAACATCGCACAAATTCGTTAATTTAAGATCCTCGGTTTGGAATGTTACACTCAGCTTCGCCTCGTGTAACATTCCGACCCTCGGTTGAACAAAACTGCATGTCACCCGCCGAACTGTATCACAGTTGTATATTGGAGGCCTCATTTTGAAGATAAGATAGAATATATAGATTCCTGTTTACTTGATGCATTCTTATTTTATACAAGAGAGTGTTAGGTTTTTTTTAGTTGAAGTTAAATACGAACGGAATTTGCACTCCATTCCTGACAGTTCCCAGGCGTACGTTTATCATGTACTGCGTACCAGTTGTTGTACTTCATAGAGAGTACGGATATGACGTCACATATATGCCACAACATTGCCATGGTTTTTGTTTCCTTCTCTTTGGCCTGGCAACTTCCGAAAGGCCGCTTGTACTGAGTACAAAACCATTTTTTTATTTGGTTGGGAAAATATCGTTCTCCTGACAAACTGTTCACGAAATAAAACAAAATAAATGTCTGAAATAAAGGTCTCTATTCTCAAAATTCCTCAAACATTCATAGTATTTTGAACCGTACTGACAAGCATTTAAGGGAAAATTTGCACCTTTCTTTGTCGATTTTCGTGTTTAATGCCCATCTGTTATGCTCCTGTATAATTTTGCTTCGCGGGAGGCGCATGTGGGAGGTTCCTTTCTACCAAGAGGTTCTTTGTCCATAAAAACACGAATTTTCATTTATAGGCATTTGCCTCCACACCCGACTGCCTTAATGGAAATTTGAACTATATCAAGCAATTGTTATTACCCCCGGGGGTAAGAAGACCATACTCGGGTGTACCGTTGTGGGAATAAACCTGTAACGTCGCATTTGTTGGTCGCTTTTTCGTAAATGTGCGTATTGCAAACGCCCGCTTTGATGGTGTCGCTTTTTTTTTTTTTTTAGATTTCTTGTACAGGTGTTTTTATTTATATATTTTTACATCAGACAACATATATGAGATTGTGGGATGTTGAAAATTAGTTAAAATGTCAACAGCAGATGCGCGGTTGCTGAGGGAAACCGTTGCTTAATAACTAAACTGCCTCTAACTAACAGGATTCTGTTAATCAGGTGCCAAATATGGCGTCAATTATAGGTTTCTCTCATTTTAATGCCATTGTTCCTTGAGAAATTTGCGATTAGACAACCATATCATGTGAACTAGGTGTGCAGGAATACAGCGACTAATGCATGCGCACAGTTCGCCTTGTTATCCTTCAATGGTAAGACTTAGTCGTTTTTCTTAAAATCCCACTGGATCATCCAGCCATATATCAAAATCTAATTCATTAACACTTCATCCGGGATCAAAAAGTATTAATGATGTGATGAACAGAAATGGGAGAAAACGAAAAAGTACACGTCATTAAATGACGTATTCAAGATGGATAAGAAGTTTTTAAAAAAAATGTAGAAAAAAAAAAAGAAACACGAAGAATCTTGAAATATCATTACTCTCAATCACAATTTTCAAAATCTTTATGTGCCAAAGTTCAGAACTAATTGCAAAAGAATTCTTGTAGGCTTGCAGGTTTGCTATTTTGATACTCTGTGTTCGCCGCGTGGTGGCGGTGTGGGTTCTATGTCACGGTTCACTGAATGGCATTGTGGAATGTATCCTTTAGCCAGGGGTCCTTGTCAACTGTACTTCATTATGTGGATCGCAACTGGTACAATTTGGTTGTGTTATGGGGCACTGAAACGGTAATTAAACACTAAGAAATATGATTGATCTGATTCATGGAGTCATGTGTGATGAAACGGTAAAGAGAGTAGCATTCCTGAAATTGCCATAAAAGTACGGTGCGTTCATTTCTTCATTTAAACACCTTATCAGTTAACTAGTGCTTGAGCAGCCTTGTTTATGCAGTACTTAAAGGTGTGCAGTACTCGTAAAGTGGTCCAGGTTAAATTTAAGGTTATGAGCCCATCGTGGAGAGATGGGTGAGGGGTGAGTGGAGGGGGGGGGGGCGAGGAGGTGGGAGAGGTATTTCGGATGCATTCTTTGATTTAAAAACGTTACATGTTATTGCATATTATAAGTTTTATTTTATTTTGTTTGGTTTTGTTTTGTGTTTTCTTTGAATTTTTAGTCCCCCGCCGCCGCGGTACGCGCGGAGCGGGAAACTTATAAAACGCTCGTTGTCCGTCTGTCTGTCCTCTGTCCGTCCGTCCACCAGTGTCCCCACTTTTGTACGCGCGATTACGCACTCACGTTTCACCGCAGCTTTTGATCTTTTGTGGGAAGTAACAACATATGTTGGAGTTGTGCGACCTGGGGTTATTTTTGAATTTGACCAAAAAATTGACGAAAGTGTGAAACTTCAAACTTGACCAAATTTTTTGTTTGTTGGGGCACGATGCCCACACTTTTGTACGCGCGATTTCTCAGTCACCTTTAACTGCAGGCTTTTGATTTTTGGTGGGAAGTTATAAAATATGTTGCAGTTGTGCGACCTGGGATTATTTTTGAATTTGACCAAAAAGTGTGAAACTTGTTGTTTGTGGGGGGTACTGTGGGGCACTTTTGCACGCGCAATTTCTCCGATATTCTGCACGGCAGCCTTTTGAGTTTTTATGGAGCGAAGGAATATATGTTGCGATTGTGCAAAGTGGGGTTATTTTGGATTTGACCAAAAATTGACGAAACTATGAAACTTCCAACATGACCAAAATTTTTGTTTGTGGAGGCACGATGCTTCCACTTTTGTTCGCTGATCAAAATTACTTACACCTGCTTTTTTTACGTGCGATTTTTCAGTAAGCTTTTGACCGAAAGATTGTACATTCAGATATCTTTCGGCGGAGGACTATGATCAGTTTCACTGATATACTGGTTGTATAATGAATCCTGGTTATGTTGACAGAAAAGGAAAATTTTTTCTTTTATGTCTGTAAAAGAAGTAATGGGTATTACAGAGCCATAGATTTAGTCTAGGAGACACTGGCAGCTCTAATTATATTTACTTGCGCATTTTTCAACCTTTCTTCTTTCAAGCAAAGAACAGATTTTTTTTTTTTTTTTTTTTTTTTTTTAGAGTTTCGCACTTTGTTAACATTTCTTAGCTGGATAGCGACAAATCAAGAATAGCAACAAGTAACTCAGAATCAGTTTCAGTATCCAGAAATCTGCATCACAGTCGTTGACAGCCAGGATATCTATCGGGCGCGGGATTTAGAACGGAAGAGACGAGAATCCCGCGTGATCGCGCCCTTTGAGGAACTGCTGTTGTCGCTTTGGCTCATGGTCCCATGACGTGTTGTTTGTCAAGAGAGAAGGATTTACTCCCGTAGTTAGCGTTGGGCCTGTTCACTTCCTCTCGTGATCTGTCAGTTTTGCGATGATCATTGATCAGATTGAAACAAACACAGCATGGCACTGATGGAATCGGATGATGATGATGATGATGATGATTATGATGATGATGATGATGATAATAATAATAATAAAAAGCAGAAGAAGAAGAAGAAGAAGGAAGAAGAAGAAACAACAACAGTGTCAACCACTGGTGGCTTCCGAAACAAATTTAGCACGATATATTGTAGCGCTTCGGAGATGCATTTTAGAAACCTGTCATGCAATGTTATCAACACTTCTGTCGGTGGCCGGACTGGTTGCATGTTTTTACTGCCCGGTGCTCATTTATTATGAATTACTGATTGATTATAGACCATTGATTTTGTAAGCTTTTTCGATTGCTTTTAGAAAGTTTTCATACACACAGCCTCGTTATTATGAAGTACAGTAGATTCCCGTTCTCTCGATATCCGTTGTCCCAAAATTTGAGGGAAAACCGACGGCTTTGGCAATGCTTAGTTTTTCGGATGTCACTTTATGTCCAGTTGCCTGAAGTTCGCGAGGGAGACAGTAAAACACATAATGCGGTTTTTTCTAAATTATGCCGTTCATTACTTTCACTTTCTGCCATGCATTGCAAAATACGATGATTGTTGAATATAACTGACAGAAGAGTTTTGATCCATTGATTTGAATGAATTTTAGGTGAAAAAAGAGCACTCGATCGTAACACTTTAATTTTTATTCGTAACCTTCAGTGAGAACCTTCTGCCCGGTTCTGTTAATTTATTTCTTGTTTGGTAAAGTTTTCTTCTACACACCGCTTTTTCTTTTGAGGACGACGATTCTTTATTTTTTTTAAACAGTTTCTTAACATTTTATTTTAACACTTTCCTCAGTATGAGGGATATGTTATAACCACTCTCTAAGCGTTGTAATAATGCTCATTTAAAAAATCATGATTATTTTTGACGTCACAAAGAAAACTAAGAACAAAATGTAAGCGTTGCATGCTTTTAATCTGTTTGCCTTGATACAGAAAAGGGGCGTTTCATTTTGACAACAGATGTTTACTGTATGTCACCCTGAGCAAAGTGCTTGGCAATTTCCAGCCTTGCTACTTCAAGCTGTTTGCAAGCCACACTTCACATACTTTACACTTCACAACAGGCCAGCGCACCGTCGTTTTAACACTGCCACACTGTGTTTTTATACCACCGCTAAATCCCCAAAAATTCACGGTTGGCGGGACTGACCTGCTTTGACAGTGGGCAGTAGGTTCAATATTAGCATATACTGTAAAAAACGTTTCAGACTTTTTAAGAACAGTTTTAGTTTTTGGAAGCATAACAGTTCGAACTGAGCAGCTGGTGTTATATCTGTGTTATAAGAAATGGTTTGGCGGAGATTTTAGTTTGGCAAAGATAAAGGCTATGGGAAGTGAACGTGACGTGTATCTTATGATAGACTCGTATCAACGCACAAATTATGAACGGGTTTGTGAGCTCTTCACACCTTTTATAGATAACAAAACATGAATTATTGGATATATGAAATACCGCATAGACTGTGAACATCTTGACTGAAACCTTTGAGTTCATCTTCAGTGGGATGATCGGTTGTGATTAGTCACTGCATTGATGAGTTTCAACCATGGGAGAGGGAGGGAGGTAGTAGTGGGAAAAATGTCGAACAGAAATCCGACGGACTATAAATTTGTATGGCGAGTACTGAGGTGAATTTACGCCAGTTGCTAACATGATTCGAAACATGCACAACCGGCTTTCCGGGAGGAGGAAAAGCAAACGGAAGCGCAAGAGGTATTTCTCTATATTATTTTTACTTCTTTAGCAATGGCGTCCACATCATTCTTGCCGTGGTTGTAAGTGATTTTGATAAATATGGCCATTTTTAAGTATTGTGCATGTATTCTATTCTTGGTTTGTTCAGTTATACGTTGGGAGGGAGGGTCGTGACAGGAAGCGAGCGAAATGAGGCGAGGGTGGAGCAAGCAGTGGTTGCGTTATGTGGGATGGGGGAGGGGAGGGGTTAATAGTGAATGAGGAAAATGTTAGTAAAAGGAAGTTGATTGGCAGTTAAATTGTAGGAATGGTTGTGGTAGGAGGTTGTGGTAGGAGGTACTGAATACGATTTTTTTTCTACGAGTGTTAATCACTTCTCACAACCCACACTCCCCTAAAGACAGTTTTATTCGAATTTAACACAGATGAAGGAATCTGTATGGTACATTGTCCCTGGACATTCTTGTTGCAGCAGTTGAGTTGGCAGCCCAAAGTGGTGGTTTCCGAATTTGGCTAAATGTATATCAATGGCTGCTTTTGCAAAATATATACTGTCACAGTCTGTGAAGAACCCTGTTCTGTGCGTAGATAACTCTTTTGGTGCTCCTGTATCTCATTTTATTATTATTGTTGTTTTGGGCAATTCGCTGAAAAAAGGAGAATCAAGTGTCGTGAAAATTTTTTATTATTGGTAGGGTTTTGGTAGCCTCATATCATACTCCCAGAAGTATATGAAATTATTAGAATTTGGTAGAACAGATAAATTTTCACATAATTTCCTCGTAATTTTTAAATAACGTTTCTTCTCTGTTCTCTTTTGAGACTTTTTTGGAGAGATCCGCCAAAAATTTGCTAAATGGGGGGGGGGGGGGGGAAACATTTTAAAATTTGTTGTTAGCCAGATTTTCAAAATGCTTCTACTTAAACGATTTTGATCGGATTCCTTTAAGTTTTTTTTGCACATATGTTTATTGAGTAGGCCTGTCTTGAACTTTTTTCTCGATGCGCCAAAAATTGGCCAAATGGGGGACATTTTCAAAAAAATTTTTGGTAGCCAATGTTCCAAAGGCTTTTTCTTCCACAGTTTTGATCGGGTTGCCCTCAAATTTCGCATGAATGATCACTAGGCTGTCCGCTTTTGAAAAATTACTTTTTTGGCGATCCGCTAGAAATTGGCTAGTTGGGGGCATTCTAAAAATGTTTTTGGAAGCAAATTTGTCAAAGGTTTTTTTCTTCCAAAATTGTGATTTGATTGCCTTCATTTTTTGCATAAATATTCACTAGTCTGTGCTCTCTTGAGAAGTGACTTTTTTGGCGGTCACTAAAAAATTGGCTAAATCTTGGGGGGGGGGGGGGGGTTGGTAGCCAATTTTCAAAATGCTGCTTCTCCTACAGCTTTGATCGGATGACCTTCAAATTTTGCATCAATTTTCAGTAGGCGGTCTTCTTTTGAAAAGTACTTTTTTGACGATCCGCGAAAAATTGGCTCTAAAGGGGCATTTCAAAAAATTAAGACCATAGTTCAGACCTTGTTCCCCTGAAATTGTGTGCGAATATTCCCTTGATGTTTCCCTTTCGAAAATGGCTTTTTTTTTGGCGATTCTGCAGAAAGTGGCCAATGATCGGCATTTTAGATCTTTTTATTTTCCAAAATGCTTGCCAGCTGCAGTTTCATTGTATTTATTTGCTCTTTTAGAATATTACTCTTTATATAATGTTTTCTTTAACATTTTTGTTAAGTAGTTCTTCGACTATACAAGCCTTTTGATACTTGATTCACTAGATCTCGACTATACAAGCCTTTTGATACTTGATTCACTAGATCTCGACTATACAAGCCTTTTGATACTTGATTCACTAGATCTCGACTATACAAGCCTTTTGATACTTGATTCACTAGATCTCGGCTGGTCACAATGTCCCTGGACATTCTTGTGTATGTTTTCCTCCGCAGAGGAGAAAGTTTTTTGTTCTTTCTCTGTGTGTGTGCGAGAGTATTTTCTGTCTAGTGTGTGCGTCTGTTGTAGATACTTGATTTTGTTAACGCAATACCTCTCGAGTGAAAGATAGGATTAGCTTCAAACTTGATGGGATTAATGCTTGGGTTGGTCCGCCTGTTGTTCAACTTATACTGGACTGCGCATGACGTCATGCGACGTCAAAATGTGAAAATTGCGTCATTTCTGTAACTGCAGAACGGAACGTCGGAGTAGCATCAAACTTGGTACGTTAATGCCTTGGATGGTTCCAGCAGTTCATGGTGTATTTGGAGTAAATAACCCAAGGTATGATGTCATATGACAAAACGACAATGGCTGGCTAATGAAAGTGTTTAACTTGTTCAGGTACACTGATGTTGGTATGTGCACTGGCCGCTCTAGTTGGCTGCAAAATAACAAACTGTTGATGGGCTTTAATGAGTATATCTGGTAGAATTTCTTAAAAATAATTCGCATTAATGTTGTTACTGTTGAAGTGTGAACGCCCATGTAAGTATTACAAATAGCTCGTGTTTAGATTCCCTTTGTTTACATATAAAACCGTGGTGATTGTTAATCGGCATCGATAGCTCCTAGTCTGGACATCGATTTAGATTGATTGTCTGGTTGTGGAGGGCTTCGTATTATAAATTATTTATTATTGACATGATTTATGTACCCCATGGGTACATTTAATCGAGCCAGTGTTTTCAGGATCCCGATAAACTGTCGGCAGGTCTGACTCACGTGTACTTGTGTGTTTTTGCCCATATTTTAGTATTTTGAGATCACTTTCTTAGTTGCGCAATCCATTAGTAGCCATATGGTGTACACATGTCTGATCTCTTGTTGAACATGTGGGAGCCGCTTGCCTGTAATGTGTTTACATTGTGGCCGCTGTAAGGGCAAAGCGTGAAATAGATAAAACCTTAACACATGGAACCCGAGGATTCCCTGATGTCATCACCTGCTAAACATTTTAATAATATTTATGGTGATGGTCACCTTCAGTGGTGGCCATATACCTTCACCATATGGTCTCAGTAAGATTTCACCATGTGCTCAGGTTCGCCGTGGTCCATCAGTATCTGTAACACCGAGTTATCTGATGCCGCTCTGGCCATCAATATGAAACCTCTACGAAATCTGCACATTCCGAATTTGTCAGACCGACTGATATCTATATGGAATGGGCGGGAGGTGGATGCGTTTTTGGGTCAAAGTTCTGGCTTTTCTACCATGTTAATTTTGTTATTCCAAGACGCTTGTAATGAATGCACAATCACTCATGCATCAGAGAACCAGTACTACGCCTCAAAATCTTCCACCGAGCACATGGGGGGGGGGGGGGGGGGAGGGGAGGTAGGGGGAGGGGTCGGAGGTGTCCTTTTTCATAACCTGTCAATATGATGACATTGAGATCTAATAACACTATTCTGTAGGTTAAATTATGTTTGACAAACTGAGCTAAGACCAAACAAAATTACCAGTGGCTTTGTTGACCGGTCTGATCCGTGGCGAAAACACTTCAGCTACCTGTGTTTCCGGATCAGTGAAAATAGAAGGCATTATCACTAATGTAACATCGTTCCGACACTCGTCTCAGGCTATGCGGAGAAAAGTTTAAACAATGGGCCCTTTCCTTTGTTCGTCTGTGTCTTTAAGCTTGTACTTAAACTCTATGTGTATGCACAATGTGAGTAAATCAGCGAGCGAATTATACAATTGAAAAAAAAAAATGTCCAGTATTATGTGCGTTGGAAGTTTTAGTGGGACTGACTCACCCAGAATCTAGTAGGAGCATTTCTTCAGCTTATGAGGCTGAATATGTCTAGAAAAGGTGGAAAATTTTAAAAGTAATATCTGGAAGAAATGGTCTGTGAATGATAAATCTGTATTTGCTAACGAGAAATATGTAGTGTCGCTACTTCTGAAGGCAGTGTTTCCATTTTGGGGTGGGACTGTTGACGTGACTTCGGTTTGAAAGCGCGGATTTTTAATCTCAGCTGTCTTCTTTTTTTCTTTTTTTTTGTTGGTAGTTTAGAGCGATAAAGATATCCGCATAAGGCGAAGCAGGACCCGATTAAACAATCAAACCTGCTACTCTACATAATTATTTATGCACATATTAAGCATAAAAATTGAGCATGCAACCAGAGATAATGTTGACAGTCATAAAAACAAATCCTCTAAATGGGGGAGATATTGTTTTGGGTGAGGGGGGGGGGGGGGTGGAAGTAAGGGGTGTTATTGAGATTGCAGCTAGCGCCTGCACTGCATCTGGTTTCGCATTCCTTGAAACATTTACCTGGTGCAGGGTTCGCGCTGGGTTCTCAGGAAAGTGAGTCTAAAAAAGGAAAGTGTGACTCAGCTGTATCCAAAAAGACTCGGTGGGTTCCGAAAAAGTGAGTCGTTTCGTAAAAAATGCCCAAAAAGTGGGAAAAAAAACCCCGCCAACGCGAACCCTGCTGGTGGCGTAAGTTTTCTCCCTGCGGAACGCAGACACAATCGCTTATGAGGAACAATACAGCACGTGCTGATCGCTGGAACAATCCTTGGGGTATGTGTTTCTCGCCGGTGAATATTTCGAGTAGGAATCCATTCTTTTGGCGACAAAGGAAACATTGGTATTATATTGATTGCTGGAATGTTTTAGTATGTCATTTACTCGTGTGAATAAGGAGCGACTTAAATGCGCGTGTTCGGTGTACTCAGAAAAAGAAATATTTCCTTGGAGTGTTTTAACAAGCACGTGGTAAATTTAAGAGCTTTCAACTTGTAAAAACTGTTTTTGTACAATAAGGAAGAAACGCTAATGCAAGCTGTTTGAAGTGCATATGTTTTAAATTAAAACAAAGTCGCGTTAGAATTGCTTTTTTGTAGTTGGCAAATGAGAATGGAAGGAATATTCGTATATCATTTGTGCAAATGAGTTCTAGATAAGTCAACCCAAACTTGCCAATAAAGCATAATAAGGATATGATTTTCCAGGCTGGCGATTGCTCATTGACAAAAACAGTAAGATTTTCCACTCCAGTATGCGCTTGGTATGGTTTATAGCACCCAGAAAATAAAAACACTTGTATTTACAGAACGTAAAACGAAAAAAAAGTTAGTGCGAAAAGCATTTTGTTGAATCAGGATACAGCACTTAACTATCAAAATGTTTTAACAAATATACAGCCACCAAAATTAAAAAGAGAACTTGTTGCATACGACGGTTCATAAAACTGAACTATAAGTTGGTCCAGCAGTTAGCAAATAGCCACGAGTTATGTTCATGTTGGAAGCATTAGATTACTGAAACATGGTGATAAATGGATATATATTATGTTGTCATAACTTCAAGCTGAACAAACATTAGCAATATCTCATTTCATTTGGAGTGATTTTGCGTGTTCAGACAAACTGTAGTGCAAACGCAAGAGATATTTTCAAAAAAAAAAAAAAAAAACTTACAACGCGACCTGTTTTAGTTTTTGCTAAATAGACCAAAGGTGTCTTTCTAAAAATGATCAGCCGCATGTGATCAGGATATTGACAAATGATTATGGATCCTATCCCGAATAACTATTGTATTGAGGATAGCCGGACAGTTCTCGTACCTGGCACTTTTAGGCAGAGCATCGCAGGCGAAAAAGACAAGGACACTCACGGTCTTCTGGATAGATACCTTCGCAAATTGAAATCCAAAAAGTAAGTGACCGTGCCACTAGTGTCGCCGAAATCGCGAAATTTCGATTTTTTAACCCCCCCCCCCCCCACATCCCTCTCCCTGGTCATAGTAAAAATAAACCGGTTTGTGGATATCCTTTGTGGAGAAAACAGACTTCACAATGCTTCCATTCTCAAGCGGGACTAACAAAAACTAGCAAGGTAGTCGTCGTATTCCCCCCCCCCCCCCCCCCGGGGTTCTTCGCTGCCACAGACCCAAACTCCAGGGATACAAAGCAAATTTTCCACGGAACCCTGGGACCCCGTTAACCCTAAGCACTGGTGGCATGTGAGGGCCAAAAAATTGAAATTCGTTCAAAGATAATGAAACGTTTGAGGACCTTGGCTTGGGTGGGTTGTCGTAGTTCTTCCTCATTTGAAATGCTGCAATGTATTTCCAATATAATTTCTATACAGGTGCAGATATATACAACGTATATATGCAATGTTTAATTTTGACTAGTGAATAAATTCAAACTGAGATAAAACGTTAAATGCGTTGTGCAAACTGTGATGACATTGTAGCTGCGCATCCGGGCTGAATTAAGTCCCGTCAAGGTTAAGATGTGACCCCACTAATTAAAAAATAACGCGGTACTGTAAAAAAAAAAAGAGAGATGAAAGAGACTTATTTTATGTTAAGACTAGGGCTTTTACAGTGACCGCAAGGCATTGCGTAACAATTGGAGACTAGACTCGTGTCACAGGTCTACCGATGTGATTGAGGGGGATAAATAAGCGCTTAAGGTCTAAGTCCTCTCATGCCCATATATTTGGTGGAAAGTAAGAGGATTTACAGTTCCAAATATTTAAAATATGCAATTTACTTTCTCCCTGATATTAATAGATGCATGTTTTTGTGTCTATTGGGACATTTTTTTCTTCAGACTTTACTGATTTTTTCACCTGTCATTCTGGTCTCTTTAATGATTTTTTTTCATCTGGATACGGCGTGCATTCTAGTCACTTTTCTATATATCCGACACAAGTATCTAAAAACACCGTTTTTTTTTAAAAAATAAGAATGCGTCAAGCAAATTTAGATATTTGTTTTTCTCCTGGGCGAAATAAGTCAGTTTGTACTGATTGAGTCTGTCATAGGGATAGATCATGGGGCTCGGTACTTTGTATTGGATCCGGACACGTGTACGAGGCCTGTGTACGATCCGCACAGCGATAAGTTCATTGACCTTCCGAATTCAATACAAACCACACCAGCCCCGATGGTCTATCGCTATTATAACACAAATACACATAAATCATACCTCTGATAGCCAAAACAGAGCAGAAATAAAATTCTTTTGCCTCCCATATGTGCTATAAATTAGTTAATTCCGGAATATACTCAGTGTCGGAGTGGCCGCATTTCGTCTACTTTCGTATTGGCTCGATTTATTCTTTTTTTAAACAACACCAACAACGTTGATCTCGAGTTTAAGGTTTCATAACAAAAGAGGTTTCTTCATTGTTTGCAATGGCTTGGCAACAAAAATGAAGTGCTTTTGTGTGAGTGTCAGATGTTGGTGTCACTAAAAAACCCGGTTGCTTTTGCAAAACATGTATGATGACATTGTCTAAACTGCAACGTCTTGTATGCGGTCGTTCTGGCTCAGCCGAGTTTCGCCGAATTGAAAGTACAAGAACAACTGCCCTGATCTAAAAGAACCAGAATTCGTTGGCTGCCCATTTCTGTTGACGGTAACGTGTATCTGGGTTTACGAAACCGCTGGAGAAATTTTTACCGATATCTTCCTTCAGCACCCATTCTACATTTTACCGCTTGTCCAGTGTGACAAGATAACGGGAAAGGGGGTGGAGGGAAAATATTACCGGAATTTCTTCATGTTGTGTGTTGGCGTTGTCAGTGCTCCGTTTTTTATTGGCTTGGTTGCATCCAGTGGGTAGCATGTAGGGCTGTGACGGTTTTCTGCCGGTTCGCTACGGTACAGAGAAAAGCTTCAGTTCGGTTCGGTTTTTATTTCGTGTTCGTGATGTTTCTCGGGTTTTCGGTACGAACAGTTGCACCCCTGTTAATACAGTAGAAGTATGCTGTCATCTTAGCTTACTATGGCATGTAAGGCATGCTGATTTTATCAGCAAACATTTTTACGCAGAGGAAAAACCGTCGAGTGAATGGCATACATCTTTATTTATTTTTTATTTTTTTTTTTATTTTTATTTTTTTTTTGGGGGGGGGGGAGGATTGTGATTGTCTTGCTTTGGTTTTGTTGTCACAGTGTCAGTCAGGCATTTACAAAGAGAGTAATTACCGATAAGGCAATCGCAATTTTTTACCCTTTTACAAATTACGTGCAAGTTGACACAGTACCCGCAACAAGTGCCCATTCTTAAGCACATGTTCTTTTTTTTTCTCATGGATTTTATCGTTGATTTTTTTTTTTTTGGGGGGGGGGGGAGAGGTGGGGGGGGGGGGGGGGTTGGGGTGGGGGGCTTATGTGTCTTCCGCCCGTATTGTCGATCATTGCGAATTTTGTTGTCACTGATTGTCTAGTTGGAATGATTTTGCAAGAGCAACACGTCTTGTGCACGTTACCATTGCTGTTTTTGTGCACGTTACTATGGCTGTTTTTGTGCACTTTGCCATAGCAGTTTTTGTGCACATATCGTCATATATATTTTTGTGTTTAGCTTCCTGTATTAAATTGCCAAGAGAAGATTGATGTTAAATTTATTAACCACAAGTGAGTCACAGGGCTATGGTAATTAGTCACAAGAATGACCTGGTTCTAGCGGATGCTTGAAAACGCACTATTTGCCAGGAGCTATTGTCACCGAGCAGAGTATCTGTCATTGTTTGAGTTTCCGTGACGTGACGTGAGCTTTTTACGAGTAAGGAAATGGACATGAACTGTGAGGGGCCAGGAATGGCGCTTTGCGAGTCTTGAATTGGGTAGCGGACATGAGACGTGGCGTACTGGTAAAGGAACGTGAGGAGTCTTGGGTAAGATGGCGGACATGAGTTGTGACGGGCCTGGAATCGGGTTTTTGGGAGCGCTTTGAGTTGAGTAGCGCACGTGACCTTGACTTGCCAGGGATGGAATTTGAGGAGTCCGGACGTTGGCATTGGGCATGTGACGGATCATGAAGAAGGCAGGGGGTTGGCCCATGATGATGCGGTAACAGACTGTCCTTGTTTCCTCATTATTGTTGTTTTTTTTTTCATTTTGGTTTTCCTTTTGTTTACCTTTTTCTCTCCCATAAGAAAGTTTTTAATGACTTGCATGCGGCTTTCGTTTGGGCCTTTCTGACGTGATGAAGGGATGACAACATTGGGAAAGTTTGAGCTGTGAAACAAAAAACAAAAGAGGCCCATAAGAGGTTCTGTGGTTTTGTTAGATGCTGTCACCAGTGAAAATCAGCAATACTGTGTGTCAGTAGCCAAAGATTACATGTGATACATCGCCTGTTGGCTCTAGATAGAATGATATCATAACTACCACGTGACAGTATTTAACTGGTTGACCGATAGATACTTACACATTTGTTAACTGAATAGACGTCCTTTTGAGGTTTTATAGTAGTTGTGAAATATAAATGGATTGTTTAAATTAGAAAGTCGTCATTTGACAAGGCGGCGCTATCGCAGAATATTTCTTAAGTCAAATTATGAATCGTATAATACAACAAAATCAAGACTAGTGCGTGTTTCGAGGGGGGAAATCAAGTCTTGAATATGTGTGTGCCAGTTGTTGTCGTGGTGACTCGATTCTGTTTTACGGATAAGCAGTAGAGAGGAGGAACGGTTGTAGAGGACAACATCGTTCGCATCAATAACGCCGCATGTGCTATCTTGCATATAAATTGGTAAGTCTTTTTCTTCTTAGAACTTGCTCCGTTTTATCTCAGCTTCGCTGCCTTTTGAAAATTGAGAATGGAGACATAGAAATCGGTTATTTTTATTTGTTGGTTTATTGTATTTCAGTATTCCCAACCAAAAGCAGGTGAGTTATTTACATTCGCACTCAAGTTAAAGCCTTTCTTTTTTATAGGTACACCTGTAAACCGATTAAATAGAGTAGATAGATATATCACAGTTTCAAACGTTTGTTAAAAGCTAAAGGATTAATTTTGTGACTGAAAACACAGTTTTTCCTTCAGTGTTCACCAAAATTGGACAGAAATGAGCTCTGTCATAATTTGTTGTTTTGTCCCTAAATAGATCAGTTGATCTTGTTCAGATAGACTGGACTACGTATTTTCCACATCCTTCGATGTAGCGAATCACGTCCTCCACTCCCGTGTAGACGTCGTGTGTGTCAAGGTCGTTTGCCGAGAAGTACTTGTCGAGAAGGTCAAGGTCGTGCGTGAGGAAAAGAGGCGAGTCCAGTTGTTCCTCCGTGTCTTTCCAGTTAAGTCCCTTAAAGAACTCGTGCTTGCGAATTGATGCACCGAAGCATTTGGGTACCGTGGGAGCCAGGAGCTGCTTGATGAGGGCGGCGAATGTGGAGTTAGCCGTTAGATGTTCCTGCAGGATGTCCAGGGCATTCCCATCCTCAGCACGCACGGTCATGCCTGTAGCCATGGTGAGGAGGCAACACGCCAGGTTGTACCAGTCTGCCTTGAAGTCCCGCGGCTGGTCTGCCGGGAGGGCGACTGGGGCATCGTTGTGCAGAGCCCAGTGATCCGCAATGTCCAAGGTCAAGAGTCCGGCCGGCAGCAGGGTCACGTGTCCGGTGTTACCAATGAAGACGGAGTGTGCGTCAAAGTCGCCAAGCACCATGCCCTTGCTGTGCATGAACTCAATGGCGGAGATCATCTCAGCGGCAATGTGGCGAACGTGGTTCTTCCTCTTCTTCATCGGGCCGTTCTTGGACAGAATGTCACTGACGGTGTCCCCCTGCGGCATGTCCAGGACGTAATACGCGTTGCCCCTGGCGCGCTTGGCGTACAAGTGTGCGGTCAGGAACGGGTTCTGGAACAGGGTCTTCAACGCTCGCGCTTCATCCCGGGTTAGCTCGTCCAGGGCCTTGTTTGAGAACCAGTTGAGAGGATTGAGGCGGTGCAACAGTCCAGGTCTCGGTATCGCTTCCTTGTAGATGACCTTGACGGCGTAGCGAGTGGCCACTTTGGTCACCTTGTGAGTGCGTGACACGACGATGACCTTGCAGAAGGGGCCACTGCCGAAGCATTGGACGGTCTCAAAGGCGTAGTCGCTGTTCTGTTCCACCCCGGGCCCGGCGCTCGGCTCGAATAGCGGGTCGGTCTTGCAGAAGCGCTTGGCGATGTAGATCGGAAGAGCGATGTAGGCAGAGAAGAAGGGTACGAGCACAGCCAGATCCCGCGCTAGCGGCGAGCAGACGAATGCAGTGACCCGGGCTCTCAGCGCCACCATGCGGTCAAACCACGGCCACAGTCTATCAGCTCCTGTAAAAAAAAAAATGATCTTATATATACTAAACTTTAAAAGAAACTCCTCGTAGAGCACGTTTATTTGAGCGTTCAATAGCGAGAGTTGGGATCTTACTCTTAGTACTGAATATTGAACTGAACTTGAAATAAAAAATTGATGCTGCAGTCCATCTATATTTTGTTTTTGCTTTTTTTTTGAGAAATGTGTTTGTCATTACCTTGGCTGATGATGAAGCTGAAGATTTGGTCGGAATTACGGAGTTCCTTGTCCGTGATGTCCGTGAGTTTGTCCAGGTACGGTTTAGCGAGATCCATAACCTCGGCCAGGTAGCCGTAGAACTCGTCCATGTAAGGCAGAGCCAGATCGTAACCAGCGAGACTGTACTCGGCTAAGCCAGCACAGAACTCCTCCACATACGGTGCGGCCAGGCTATAACCGTCGTAGCAGTGAGACGCCAGAATCCTGTAAATCTTGTCCATGTAGAGGCCAGCCAGTTCGTATCCTTCTCGGCCGTAATCAGCCAGGGAAATGCGGCACTCATCGATGTACGGTTTAACCAGGTCATGACCATCTTGGCAGAATTCGGATAAGAGCAGCCAGAACTCGTCCGTGTACGGTTTAGCCAGTTCGTATCCATCTCGGCCTTTCTCGGTCAGAACTACCCGGAACTCGTCCATGTAGGGTGAGACCAGTTCGTAACCACGGTTGGAGTATTCAGCCAGTATTTCAAAAATCGCGTCCATGTACGGTGCAACCAGTGGGTAACCACTGCGCATGCATTCAGCCACGCTTCCGTATACCTCGCCCATGTGTGGTTTCACCCATTCACAGGCGTCGCGAAGGTATGCCGAATCCAGGAATGGTCCGTATTTGGTAAGCAGGTCGTCAACAGAAATCCATCCGTATTCCTCAGGAATATGCTGAGAAATATATTCAGTCACTTTGACTGGAATTGCAGCATCAACGAAATGGTGAAAAGGCGTCGAAGCTGTGTTGATGTAGCCACTGGACATTGGCACAAAGAATGCCACCGTCAGAATGACTACAACGCACTTAATCACTTTATAAACCATCTTTGAAAACTTTTTCTCAAAAGCGCAGCTTCAAGAAACAAGTCTGAAGTTGCTATAAGAACAGATCACCAAGATACGCTGATTCTTCTGTGACGTCCCCAGTTGCCAATCGTGTGACGATCGGCTATTGTTTCACCATCGTTTCGTCACACGATGTTGACAACGGCAGTGCCGTCTGTGACGTCATAATTGTTCAGCACATTTAGCAGTCAAGTTGAAAGGTTAAGGAAGAACAAGAGGGAGTTTACTGACCTGTTGCTGTGTCGGCCAAAATCCATCTCTGACAGAACCCCCTCCTCACCACCCCCCACCACCCCCACCACACCTGGAAAGCTGTGTGAGCTTGACACATTGTATTATAAGCCCTGAATGAGTAGCAAATAATTGTTGGTCTTAATGATGCGAAAAAAAAGAAGGCTGTCCTTAGAAATTATAAAATTATCAGTAACACATTTCTGAGAATGGAATTGCCTGCAGAATTTACTGGTTGACCCGGTAGTTTATAATAAAAAAAAGAGCTTGGTTACTTCCGAGTGTACTTAAGACGATAAAGGAATAGGGTTCAATTCCAATGGCAAATCGTAGTATATTGTTTTCTTTCTCTTTTTTGCGTAGGAGTTCAACATCAAAGGAAAAGTAGGATTAGTTCTGTAACATGAAAATTTTAAAAGACTATTTTCTTTAATGGGTTCCAAGGATATCATGAAATAATTAGTATTTGAATTTAAAGTGCTAAAAATAAGAGTTCCAATTGATACATTCACGTATATGGTTTTCAAGTAGTCTCTTTGAAAGAAACAAGGACTTATTTTTTCTGTTATGTAAAGTTTCTGTCCTTGTTGACTAAGTATATATTTATATCATGTTTATAAGTCACCGATCTCTAATGTGGACACTACAGACAGCCCTTGCAGTGAACACCTTGTGATGTCGAAAAAGATGCTTAATATAGTAATGAAATTAAGTTTGATTTGAGGAATGGTCATGCAAAAGATTGTCCTATAATAACCCCCTTCGATAAAACGAAAATACCGCGTTCTTGGCATAGTTGACATATCCTAGACCTGGTTCTCCATGGAGTTTAGCGATTGTCATCAACTAGTTCTACATGGCGAGAATTTACTGTTTAATATATCGGAACTGATTCGAGGCTGTTGGTTGTAGCATCTGTAGGAAGGCCCACACCACTTATGCCCCGGTCATATGTCCTACAAAAAGGTCTGTTGGTTTAGTTGTCTTTGGTCAAATTGCTGGTCAGTTGCTGGCTCTTTCTTGAAAGCCGGTTGATTAACAGAAGTACATGAAGTCGTAACGTATCGTCAAGAGTCCGTTTGTTGACTTTCGGAATTGGTTGCTTCATGGGCCCAGCTCTTTGTTCGACCTGATGACGTCACTGCCGTCTACTCATCTCGATGTGATAAGAGGTGTAGCTTACCTTCACGCATTTAAACCTCTGCATTGGTGTAAAAATCTTCAACAAATGCTCTAATATCAGGTTTATGCACTGTTAAGAAATTTGTCAATAGATAGGTTTTTTTTTACCGCATATGGAGTCTTTTAATATACACTGTTGTGCCCTTAATATATCGTACTGTTGGGCTTTTGTGTGGCTTTGATTCATGCATAATTGAGAGCTCTTGCATATGTATGAATAACTGCCGCTGTACTGTTGATTTCAGAGCTATTAAAATACATCAGATTTTTGAAGCTTTGATGTTTGAAAATACAAATGAAGACCTTGGGAAATTGTAACGCATTTTATTTGGAAAACAGTTCTCATTATTTGTTGTTGATTACAAAATTATAATATTTAAGAATCATGTCATATTTGGATAGGAATAAATAGTAAAATGTGGATTTTGCAGCTGAAAAACCTTGATGTTCACCAGGAATAAACAAGGGCGACGAAGTGGGCGAACCGAAGTGGCCCAGTTCATTGATACAGTGGAGAAATGTAACACGGGAAATGGAAATTGTTGCACATTGTTCGGCATACGAGTCGTATCGGCGTGTTGTAAACTTCTCGTTCGCTTTAGGGAACAACCTCAGAGTTTCAATTGAAAATGCGTATAAAGAAATCTTTTTAGAAAAAAAATACTTTGAATCGTGTTTTGAAAAATAGTGAAAGTGGTAGTATAAGTGAACGTTTACCTGTTGCTGCAATTTTTGCAGATATTTTCTCCGGAAAAAATGTTAAAAGTGCCAAGGTTTTCAAATACTCTTGCCAAAAATATATGAAAAAAAAAGTTGTTGTCGGGACCGTTTTGACGGTTGACATTTGATTGATACTGTAAGACATTAAAATTCTTCATGCACACGGATTAAGAACTAATAAAATAAAATCAAAGCTGAGAGTCTATTTTTACAATGTCGAGCCGCATTATTTAACACAGTGTGAGGGCTTTATTTTGGAATCTAATGCTGTCAGTTTGCAACAATTGGCTGTATTATTGATAACTATTTCTAAAAGGTAGTCATGAAATACAATGTTAATGTGTAAGAGATCGCAACGATAAATGGATTGACTTAAAACATTTATTCTTCAGCTTTTATGGAATATTTATAGTATTTTGTTGTGTTGCTTCTTAAGACGTGATAACTGGGTCGCGTTCCTATATAAAGCGTCTTCATAAAAAGTTAATCTAATCAGTGTGATTTCAATCTAATTCGGAACAAAATAGGCACGTGCGTGTTTGCTTTTTGTGGCAAACGTAAAAGTATAAGAAATCAAAGAATAACATATTTATTTAAGTCACAATCTAATATGACATTGAAGATTGATAACACTGAGTCTTCCCAGTAATAATAATAAATACCCGTCAAGGCAAGTTGGTTCATGCGTGAAACAAAAATAGTGAACCATGTTGTCATAACTTTTCAGCTTGACCCCCCAAAACACTCCTGTGCATATGTGAGGGCACATTGACAGTCAGGAAAATCATGAAACTTATTTGAATAGAATCAAAACATAGGCATTTCAGGAAGAACTTTTATTTTTTATTGTCTAAAATGGTCAATCTGTAATTAGGTGTTTGTTTTTTTTTTTCGAATCAAGAGTGCAGTAGATAAAGCATGAGAAGGAAATTATAAATGGAAAATAACAACCAATGGCGATTTAACAACTTGAAATATATATTTTCAAAAAAATGAAAACTTTATCGTTTGTCCATGAATAAAATAAGTTATGTTTTAAGTATAAATTGACACCAATGGATATTTTCACAATCACTGGACACCAACATAAGCGCGTTATCTCATTACACTGTATGGATATGGTTTAAGTCGCTAACTATAAGTAAGGAGTGACGGACTTCGGCGTGCTTGAGTGATCTGGTGCGTTTCATAATATTTTTGCATACGAAATTAGAGACTTCTCATGAAATAAATTTTACCAAACGTGAATGGCAGAGAACTAGAACGCGCCTAATGTTATAGAATTAACGGTGGACACAAGGGGAGAAGCGTTGACTGACGGCAGACACAGAAGAAAGGCTATCATGGGGAAAAGGCCTGAGCTCTATCGCCTGACCATTCACGTATTGTTCCTTTTTGAAGCTGACAAATTTCGGGAAGATTTTTCTACGAACAATTTTCACTGTGACCTCCATTCCGGCATTAAGATCACCTTTTCTCAGTAATGGTGTTTCGTTTTAGATTAATGTGACTTTTGACGTTGATATCAATTTGAGTGGCACAATGAATTGGTGCAATATTTTGGTGGTCAGCGGTCGAGACAATTTGTGACCACTTGGCATTCAAATTTGTATTTTTTCGCCACAGTTTACGGATAAACCGAGTTACAGAAGGATGTATGTTTTGGTTGGGCGCCGTCAACAACCCAAGGATTTACTAGTTACAGAGTAAGTGAACCGTTTCACAGATATAGTTACCGAACAATTAGAGTGATAACAGTTTATAACGGGTGGCAAGCTGCCGTTCATTATCTCACATCAGTTTGAAAACGAGTACTCCTTTTTCTTTATTCTTCGTTTTTTTTTTGTTTTTTTTTTGTGTGTGTGTGTGTGTGTGTATTGTTTTGTTTTGCATTTTTGGCGGAGGATTATGTTTGGGTTTTCAGAAATGTCAGTTGCATATTAGCGGGAACATGCTAGGTGTTCTAGGAGGAAACGTCGCTGAAGTTGAGCGCTGTCCTAGTATTTTTTATATTTTTCCATTTTTTTTTCAAGCGTGCAGTGATCCACTGAAAAAATTTTCAGTAACATCTCTTTCGTGCCAGTGAATTAATTCATTCGTGTTTGACTTTTAAATTATGTGGTGAAGACTCACTCATCTTGCCATTTATGTGCACCACAGAACTGTATGTGGCGATTCAGTTTATTTTTATTGAAGAAAATAGATAGTAGCCACTCATTCCCCTATAAATAGAAGCCTCTGCTAGATAGAGGACTTGTACATGAATAAACCCTTTGGGGATCACGGAGCAGAAGTCGAGATTTTACCAGTAACAGTATTGAATTCATACGTGGCCATGCGCCACACAACCTGAATGGAAGTCGATCTGGATACGTTCCAATATCATGAATGATTTACGCGAGTAATAATAATTTTCACACCGCGGAGTCGGTGCTTAATTCAGCGTTTATACCTATTTATCAGTGTGCAAGTGGCAGTCGAACAGAAATTTATTTTCCAATTGTACATTCTTTTGATACGTTGCCAAATATAGCACTTTACCGTACGTTTATTAGATTCCCTTGTCGCACAAAAACTGGAATGGAAAGTTTCATGGGCCATTCGGGACAATAAATGTCAGCGGTAACATAATTTTGGACTTGATTGTTGGTCGAAAAAGTTATTTATTATTTAGAGAGGGGTTAGTAACACAAAAATCAAGACAAAAGCAGCTGCTTTGTGCAGTGTTTATTTTAAAAAATACTCGACTTTAGAACTATAATTACGATGTCCCAATACAGAGCACCATAAAGTATCTGTTCCTAACGAGTACGTTATGTGGTATGCTCATCAATCGCTGTCGAGACTCAGTGATCCCACTTATTTGATATCGTTGGCTTCAAATACCATTCTCCGCCTCGGTCCATATATTCTTATAATGAATGAGCGACGTCTTACTGTTTTGACAGTGAGGAGACAGTGAGTGATAGGAACAAGTGTGGCAATTTTCCAGATATGCATCCTTTTTATCTCAAGTGATCTGATAAAAAATCGGTTTATTCGTGACTGTACGTTTTAAAAACAAAAAAAAACAACAATGATTTCTAAATACAGAGAATGGTAAATCGGAGGTGTTCGATCTTCCATGTCAAGACTTCTTCCCAATCGAAAGAGTCTGTGAAATTTGTTCGGCGTTGGTGGTGGGGGGGGGGGGGGGGTTAAGAGACGTCTTTCCTTTATTTTTATAGTTGCTGTTTTACTGCCGCCTGCCGTAAAACACGAACAACAAATACCTCTAACTGATATAAGAAGTCACATAGACAAGTGTTACTATAAATATGGGTTTAATTTGGGCTGCCCCCTAAAAAGGCCCAGTTTTCTATGTTTGGCGGAGACTTGAATGTAAAAAGTTAGTTAAACAAAATTTAGCGTGCAACCGAATATGTTCACATTTACCTTTAAAATGCAGGAGAGGGGGCAGAGGATTTCTTTCTTAGGCAAGAAATTGCTGGATGTTCATGGAAGAAAGGTTTTTTTTTTTTTTTTTTTTTTGGTTATTTTACTAAATGTCTTCGCAAGTATTTAGGTTTTCCATAACTGGTTGTACTCCACCGCCCCCTCCTATTTCCGCCCTTAACAAATCCGCCACTGGAGATGAAGTCAAAACTTTTAAACGGTTGAAGGTCTGCTAAATACTATTTGACTCTTGTAACCAAGAAACGTGTCGAGTAGTGTTTCCTTTTATACCCAGAACACAGCAGTGTGATTGTAGCTTTATCATCACGGCGCCGGTGTATAAAAAAAAAGACATGGCGAGGCGTGCATTTAATAAGTTGTACAATTTACGCGTTGCAGAATTTGAGTGCATGAACATATTTGTGTTTCCCGCAAGCTACATGTAAGTTTTTGGATAGCAATAGACAGGCCATGAAGTTGTTCGGTAAATTTTGGTAAGTAACACAAAGTGTTCAATAACATACTCAGTTCAAAGCAACATGAAAAAAAAAAATAAATAATAAATAAAATAAAAAAATGCTATGGTTTCAACGCTCACTAATGGTTTCAGCACTTCTTTTCTGCGGGACCGAGGTTAGGTATAAGACTAAAGGTTTTCCACATGCCCTCGTTGACTGGGCGCTTCAGGCCTTTTTCTTATTGCTGAGAAATTTGGTCAGAGACTCCTCGATACCACAGATGGGAGAAAGGAGTCTTACACAAATAATAGTAAGACTGGAGTAATGTAATGGTTGCCCTTGCTCATTTCATGATTCAGCTGTTAAAAAGGTCTGCTTTTAACTTGCCGTACTGGCGGCCGCTATCTTGTCAAGCTGTCATGATGTGGCTTGTTAAGGGCCGGTCCGTCGAAAGAGAACGGAGGCCCTGGAACCGGCATGAAACGGTCAACAATTTCCCATACAAGAACCTGCCGTTATTTCTCAGCCAATCGCGACATTGGCATATGCATTGCCATGGTGCTAGTCGGTGCCTCTTTTATTTCGTCACTAGAAGTTGCCTCGTTGCCATGCAAACGAAAACCGGCCTCATCCGTAGCTGTTTACAAAACACAGTGAAATGAAGATTGCAGCAAGAAGTGTCATTGGTATTTTAGAATCCGACTTTTCTTTTGAGACATTGATTTACACGTGACCCATAATTGTTGAACGAATGTCCCGCTCACACGCAAGTGAAGGATCCATATTTGTATTTATTTCATGATTACCAGTTCGTACACAAAGGAAACAGTAGTATTTTGATTGGTAGATACGCCCGATGAGGAGATGACCGTACTGACCGCTCTTCCGTTGTCGAAAACGTCACACTACGCACTGCTGAACGTGTGCACTTGATATCGCCACTACAACGTAACTACGCGACATAAAGCATCGCAGAGGGTGCAAAAATATCTAATTTGTAAGAGAAATGTACAAAAAGACCCGAAATAAAAATAAAATCACACTCGTGTTTTGACCGAATCGAACCCTCCCCCATCCCCATCTCAGCCTTGCCCACTTTTCAGGTTGCGGGTGGACTTTTTTTGGGATCAGTCCACCCATTTGCCAGGTCAGCAGACCAGAAATATGAATGGGTGGCGCAGTTATTTTGTTTTATTTTGGCAAAGCATTTTTGGTATAATGCAAAATGTCACGTATGAAACAATGACCCGCATAAAATAGTACTCTGTAGACTCTGCTCCGGGGTATATAATCATCTTGAGGAGGAATTTAGTGCTTTTTGTTGAAGAATGGCCAGGAAAGAAAAAAAAAAGACTGTGGCAATAAGCCAATGGCGAGAGTGCAAACTTTGATGTAATGGTCTTCGAATCTCAGATTACACATATCCAAAGGATGCAGAATTTATGATGTGGATATTCAGTTGATTGTATCAACCAACATATTTGAAGCTAAAGCGCTAAAGAGCTGCCAATAAATTGTCTTAGAAATTTGGATAAATCGCAGGAATTTGAAAGGTAAATATTGTAACATTGGTTGAATATAGAAAGAAATCTCGTAACGTTTGAAATATCTATTCTGCGAGGGCCCAGAGTTCAACAGTCACGAATTGTGGTGTGTTAAGTGGCGTTGAGTAATGTGTTTCTCACGAGAAAGCACATATTTTACACACCACAATATAGGCAGTGAATTGTTTTAAGACACGGGGTTGTATGAGGTGTGTGTAAAAGTATATCACACACCAACGAGGTTAGAGCATTCAAACCTGTCTTATATAAGTTCGACAAAGAACTTTTTAAAAACGTTTGTGTTTATAATGTAGTAACAGTAGTAAGAGGACTCCCATTTTTAACTCCTTTTCGCCTAAAATGTGTAACAGAATTCGTTTATCTGCCCTGGGAACATTAGTCATTGCTGTTTCCGAGGGTAGGTGCCAGTCCCAGGTCTCAAAAAGATATCGCAAAACTTGTTTTAATTGTATTATCTAACATAGGTATGTGTTAATTTCTGAATTAAAGAGGTGGTGTTGTCACAGCGTATAATGCAAAATGTTGTTTTCAAACTTTTTTATCACACTTCAGTTCTGAGATAACAGTGGTTCTGTGTTTGGAGAATGTCATCAACGAAAGTATTTTAGCACCTTTGACAATGGGGATATCTTATACCTTATTTATACACTTGGTATATTTTTTGTTGACCTTGAGTCATACAATTAACAAAGGAAACTTAAGATTTAGAACAACAAAACATCCTTAGGAAATGCGTATTCCAAGAAAAAGATATCGGTATGTGAAATGTGCAGCTTGTGTGTCCTGTTCGAAAGGCCTACTCGAAGTTTAGAAACGCATAAAATAGAGAAACGTTTCACAGAATGACAGTAGAGGGCAGTCAGAGGTCTAACCATTCAGAGCAGCCATGGGTGTTACAAACTCATATATCACAACGCACCCGTGAGGAAGTTTTGAATGCAGTTGTATGCAGTAGTTTGTATGCGCTCATTTTGTTCGCGCGATTCGGATGAGTGACTTATTCGTACTGCATCTTGAAACTCAAAAGCAGGTAAGACATTCAGAAAAATAATAAAGGTTTATTTTACACAGATATTTCCTACAATTTGCGGGAAGTGGAATATTAACCCTCTGTCTTCAGTCTGACGTGAGGACAAGTGCTTGCAAAATATTGAGGTTCATTAAAGCGTTGGAAACTTTTATGTACAAATTATTTGTTTCCCGACGCCTAAAGGTTCAAGGGGCGAAAAAGTTTAAAAGTCGCGATGTGCAAAAGCACTTGGTCTTTGTGTCGAATAAATGTGTGCTTTCCTCGTATTAAATGTGGTCATACAGATATAATTAACTCATTTAAACAGCATGAATGTGAAGTTTCTGAAGCTCTTGATGATTAATTTAAGCGCCTCTAAATACATCAAGGCCTCAGATTTTACTGCCGGGAGTGCGGGGTGGGGTTAGAGGCAACAGGTTTTCAGCTGTTATAAGTTTCATGAACCTATTCAAAGAAAAGCGATGTTTTGATAAAAATGTTTATTTTTAGAACGCCAAGTTTTTCGGTTTGGAAATGTAGGCATGCAAATGAAGAAAAACAACAAGATGATATTTACCAAGACCTGCTGCGATTCATACCATGTTTCAAAGTGGAAGAGAAACATAACCTGCCCTAAAATGCTGTTGATATTTAAATCATGCCGAAAATTGTAGACCTAACCAGCACGGAAGCATTCACTTGAAGCAACTTCATGATTTCTTATAACGATTACGGGGCATCAGGTACGCGCACAGGACACCCCAGAACGGTACACGTAAGCCTCGAAAACGTACGTGCAAACCCGAGAACGGTACACGTGGTCCACGAAACCGTACGTGCAAACCCCACAAGGGTACACCTAAGTCTGGAAACCGTACGCGAACGCCCCAGAAAGTACGCGGAAGCCTCGGAACCGTACGCGAACAAAATACGGCTCAGAAGGGTACACGTAAGCCAAACACCACACGCGTAAGCCTTACACCTCGGAAAATAGGCTAAGCTTTACACCTCAGAATCATACGCATAAGCCTTACACCTCAGAACCATACGAGGAAGCCTTACACCTCAGAACCATAGACTAAGCCTTACACCTCACAACCATACCCGTAAGCCTTACACTTCAGAACCATACCTGTAAGTCTTATACCTCAGAACCATACCCATGAGCTATAAACCCCATAACGATCGCATTAGCCTTACACTTTAGAACTGCTCATAATTCACCTTACGCGAAAGTAAGCCTCACACCTCAGAACCACACGCCATGCATCTCATAACCTTTCGCGTAAGTAATACCCAACAAAGTAGGCGCATGCTGTATACCTCAGAGCAGTGTGTAACAGCCATACATCCCAGAAGCATATACTGTGCACCTCCGAACAATATACGTTAGCCATACACTTCAGAAAGGCCACAGGACAAAAAGCAGGCTGGATTGGCGACTTTTGTTTTTTGTTTTAATGGTTAGAAATAAGCAGAAGTACACTGAAAAAAATTCGCAAATTGCGGCAATCCACACAATGCCTTTCATTGAAATTTCGCTACAAAATGTTTAATAATGTAACTGAAAACCCGCGTAGTGACAGTACGTGAAGTCGAGGAGAGACGCTAGCATAAAAGGGGGCAACAAAGTTCTCGTGTTAAAGCCACTTAGCTTCTATAAATATTGTGCGTGAACCCTGAACAAACGCGTACCAACATATTTTGGCTGCAAATACACAAGAACGTAGTTTGTTTCGTTTTTATCTGTTTTGTTTTGTTTTGTCTGGATGTTGCGGTAGATCTAACCCCTCTCGTAGCTAACTAAGGCTGTTACTTTGCAGAACGGATATAGTTCTAATTTGTCTGACATTATAAACAGATTTATCCAAAAAAATGACAAAAAATGTGTCAACAAAAGCGACAGTATAAAACAGAGGACGAACAACATTTGTATATTTTAGTGAACTTGTGTTATAATGAAATTTGACATGAAAATGAGATGTTCTTTTATGTCACATTTATAGTTTGAAGTTCTGATATTTTTCCAAGAAACGGGGGCAGCAAAATACACGTTCATGAGACATCACTCTAAAACGTTTAGCTATAAAGTTATCACAAGGTCATCATAAAAACTGTTGACAGTTTAATACCACTGCAGCAAAAAAAAAAAAAAAAAAAGGCAGAAAAAGGTTACGTTAAAAAAAGCTAAACATACCAACAGTAGGCTGCACATTCGAATAAAAAAGAGAGACAAAGATACCCGAGGGGCATCGCTGGTCGCGCATGCAGAGCTGGTTTTATTTATGCTCGGCAGTTTGGCTCGATATATGTGGGATTAACAGATTCACACTGCTCAAGTTGCACTAAGTCAGGCACGGAGCTTTGTGCCGTAACAGTTAAATTATTCCATATGTGACATTGTCACAATTTAGCGTATCAAGTAGTCGTTTGAATATCGATTGAGCCCGTCAATAACTGTGCTTACCTGTGAGTATAAAATTCATTTTTGAATTAAGTAGGTAAACTAGAGTAAACTGTAACCCGCTACAACTGGTGCACTGTGCTGGATGCAGGAGATAGACATGTACCTTTCATATCAGGCTTGATGCCCAGTTGTGGGTAGCAGAGTTTTGTTGTTGTTTTCACGCCTGGACCTCCAGACGGTATCAGCTATATACCGGCAAAAATCACCTTTTTTTCAATTTTAACATTTCAGTCCCAAACTACAGTATTATGCTGAAGAATTTTACTGGTTTATTTATTAACTGAACAGCGTAAATAAAAACGGAAAATGTGGAAATGAGGAAATTCAATGTATGAATTACAAGAGTGTGCTTGCTGTAGAGAAGAGAGGTTTATTTTGACAAAGCATGCCGGATACAAGAACTGGATATGACTTACAGCCTCCCCAGCGTGGATCCGTTCTCGGTCACTTCTTGGTTAACAAAGGGCCAAAAAGTGCTTTTGTTACCATAAAATCTTTTTGTTCTAACAGTGGATATTTACTGTTTATGAGTATTAAGCTTATCTATTTTGGGTGACTGTCTTTTCTGTTATCACCTTTCTGGAGATAAGAAAGTAACTTTAGTGACACAAACCTGGAGCTCCAAATTGTCCTGTGGTCGGCGAAACTGATAGGAATCAACGGAAACAACTTTATATGTGACGTTGTTTTGACAAATAAGGAAATAATGGAAATGCCTGGTTGTCACGACGATGTCTGTATTAAAACAAGCGGAATGCATCTGATACATAGTAACGTGACCCGTGCATGACAAACATGCAGGTTTTTGCGATGGTTTTCCGTGAAACAGTCGAGTATCTCTAGAGCGAGAAAGACCGAGTGTGCCTGGTGGCGAAGTCCGACCGTAATGGCAGGGTCGGTTCTCTGAGTGAAGAGAGGAACATCAAACCACATAGATGAGATCGACTGTACATATCTATTGTCGACGGAGAAACGGGTGTTCAACGGGGTCGTTAAAAGTGGGTTGCTCTGTATGTGCATAAACACGCACACATAAAAACAACATGCAGATAAAATGCGTAATTTAATACGGCGTCTGCTTTCAGATGAAAATAGAATAAATAAAATAATAAATCACTTCAAATGAAGGACCTCTTACTAACATTAAGTTTCTCTGATGTTCAGTTTAAGGATGAAAAAATGAAGTTGCAGTTTCAAAGTATTTCTTAAATCCTTCCATTCAGGAGTCAAATGATAAACATGGCGAACCTGTAATAGAAAAAGAATGAAGTTTTCTACACCATAATTGGATGTGCAGTATGGAGTATAAAAAGTTTTATAAAAGAATCAAATCGCGGAGTACGTTGGCACTGCAGCACGTACACGATGCTTTCTCGTCCAAGAATTCCTGGAAGCTCCACGCCGTCGACCAGTAAGTTTGCACTTTTACGGATCCGTACTGGTATATGATTTTTTTGCCTGGAAGTTGTTCGGTATTTTACAGGCTTGTTAAGCTCTTTACCTCGAGTTGGTAAAGGGCAAGGAGTGTGTTTGGAGTCGAGACAGTGTAATTGGTAAATTTCCAACATGATTAACGTTACAGACGTGTGTTAAGTTGCAACCTGTTGAGTGAGCATAAGAAAATCAAACCAAAAAGAAAAAAAAAGGAAGGAAGGAAACTTTATTTTAAAGTCCTTTACCGTTGTTTGCAACATCCCAGCCGAGGTTATGATGTCACTGTATATAAAGTGTGTAGTTCCTCGTCGTGGAGTCGTCAGTCTTAATCATGTCAATACAAACTGCACACGCATTCCTTCTCACTGTTCAGGCCACACGATCAGGTACTAGGTACAGTTCGAACATTCTTCACGGAGCAATGCCTCCGCCCCCCCCCCCCACCCCGTCCCCACCCCAAACCAATAAATAATTAAAATAATGTCCATGCTGGAGTCGTTTCTCTGTGAAGTTCAATAGTACGACTTGGTGGTCCCTTTTCTCATGTTTAAAATCTGTAGCTGGGTGAACCAAAAAGTTGCTGTGTTGGGAGGGGGGAGAAGGGGGAGGGGGGATTCGATATTCGTTTTAAAAAAGCTTTGCCTAAGAAATGTTGTTATTGTCTGTCTTATCAAAAGGTCGCGTTTAAATTTTGTTGCCTGCCAAATGTAAAAATTCGCTAATAAAGATATTTATCCTCCTTTTTTCTACCATTTCTTCCAATTCTGTTGGCTTTGGGTTGTTGAACTATTGACAAGCCTCCTGTTTACAATAAACGTAAAAGAATTCATGTAAACAACTCTGTTTTATTTCTGATTTTTTTTCTTTTCTTCTTTTTTAATTTACGCAGTTGATAAATGTTGGACAAATTTTGTCTGTTTTCTCGTAGCATTAATTAAGACGCAGGGGTTATTAAATAACATTCACAACGATTCAGTATATTCATCTATCTAATTAAACTACAGCAACGTTAAATGTGGCATCCTACCAAGTCACGCAATAATTGTATGAGCTTCAAAACATATTTTACATTTGGGCGACGGTACCAACAGTTTGTTAATAGAACAAGTTTTTTAGCACTTCATCCCCGACATATTATACGTACAAGGAAAGGGAACATATTGCCATGTTGCTGTCCTTTAAGCACCAACAATGCGCCGACAGGGAATTAAAAAAAATTTAACAAACAAATTAATTAACAAATAGTATGCATTCAGAAACGCGTGTTGAAGGTGCTGTTAGGTGCGCATGCGTAGATCTGTTGGTGGGCACAAATGCATACCCATCGTTCTTATATTAGATAAGAACTGCGTTGACAAAACTTCGGTGACTAATCATCGGGATGAAATGACAGGTTCGTGGGGAAACTTCAAAACTTTCGATGACCAAACGCCCGAATGAAATGTCTGACGTCTGTGGAAACTTCAGCGTTTAGGCAGTGACACTTAAATCCCATTAACTCGAACATCGAAAGTGGTTATCGAAGCTGGGCCTGGGATTTGATTTGCGGCAGCTCGTAACAAAACACGATTCCTCTAAATATAAACTTGACTGTTAATCTCAAATTTTGATTTTGAACATGGTGGAAAAAAAAATGACAATGCAAGCTGATTTAGAAGAAAGCATGGTTTTCTCATTGGGATTATATTTCTGAAAGACGATATTATTTCACAATTGTTGACGGCTGCTCTTGTGAGAACATTCCGTTGGGGTTGTGGTCTTTGGCTTGTCCGAGATTTGAATGCAGCAGAGTTCCAAGTTTTGCTTCGTTGTTAGCAGTGGCGGGTTTAAGCTATAGAAAATAGGTCATAAAACATTTATTTGATCATAGGTTCTATGGAAAGTAAGAAAAACATCAGTGTGAATTGTCCTACCCTTCAATGACCTTGTCTTCAAATACTGGGGTCAAGGGGTTATTGGAAACTGTGGCATGCGTAGAATCAACTTTTGAGTATGAGCCAGTGCTACTTACAATGTGTCTGTGCCTTGTAGCCAATAACAGACTTAATGACAAACAAATAAAGCGTGACGTATATCTGCTGTAGTTTTTAATAATGCAAAAATAACTGTTTCTATTGACATACTGATGTTAAGGTCCACTGGTGGTTGTCTGCTTAGTGCCACGGCCGGGAACTTTCTCGTGATTTTCTACAAAATATTATGTGAAAATCTAGCTGGGGTCAGCGACATTATAAATGTTCACGCAGCCCTACTTCGCATGAGGCATTCCAATGTTTTTAGCACTCCTGGGAATATTTGAACAAGCGTCACTTTTGTGTTCTCTTTTGTATGAAACACTTTAAAGAGCTTTCAGTAACGAAGAAATGGAAGTTTTTATGTCAAGAGACCATTGGAGATAATTTTCGGTTTTCTTAACAAATGGAAGATAATTGTAAATCCGATCTTTATTTTCTATCTAACAAGATAATGTTTTCTTCAAGCAACACATACCCGAGTCCCTTGAAGACGTATCGCCGACATTAATGGAGACAGTGCCAAATCTGTCTCGCTGCCAACGCGAGCTCCTAAAACGCATACTTCTCATTCCGGTGTTTTAAAACAGATTGCATTAGTGTTTGCTGGAAGAAGAAGTTATTCAGGTGTAGAATAAGCTGTTTAAAGCAAGGAATTCGGTTGAAAACTTGTAAAACTTGTGACGCGGTACCGTATAAAATAGGGTTAACACGGTCAGAAAAAAATCACGAAAGTCTGGAAAATCATGATGAGTCAAGAAAAGTCAGGAAAAAGTCAGGAAATTTGCTTATGGAAATTTCTCAATTTTCAATATTTCTGTCATTGTGTGGACGTTGTAATCTGCTGTATTTCACTGGATATGCACTCCCAATGATGACTGTGTCAAAAATTGGAGCAATTTTCTGTGCCGTTTTCTGACATTCTAAACACTATACACATATCACGCTTTCAGTGGTCAGGAAATAGTCAGGAAAATTAATTTTGAAAATTAAATGGCAACCGTGAAAAAGTTTGAAGCAATGTGTGGTACCATGGGTGGTTCTGCATGATTAGTATACGGATAGCGTTGGTTGCGTTTATAAGATCCGCGCATACCAGTGTAATGTTATCCAAAGAACGACATTGTTGCGTTTTGTGGACTGGCGGATATTTTAGAAAGTGAAGGGCAAAGGGTTGTTGGCATTTCGCCAGTTTCATTTTATTAATGTTTTCATATGTTTCGGTTAAAGAAACAGCTCATGTAGATTATTTCAGTTTAATCTGTTGTAATTTTATATCATGTTAAATCTGAACGACAACATTCTAAATTTAAATGAATGCGGACATATCGCATGAAAATTGCCATTAATAAGCTCCAATAAACAAGTTTTGATTTATTGCTCTTTTTGACTGCATATTCATGGAGTAATTGATCATTTCAGGGGTAACTTGGACCAGGCCGCTGCCACAAGTCCGGGCTCAGCTTCATTTCTGAAGAAAGCGCACGAGCTGCGTGGAGAAGACGAGCTGCTCGAAAAGGCAAAAGACGACAGTATTGTGTATTCCGAAACACCAAATAAAAAGTATGGCGCGAAGCTGAAGTCACAACGAAGGGGAGAAAGCTTCAAGTAAGGCATTTATCTCTAATGTTTGTGGAGGTGTTAAATTTAGGTGCTTTTTTAAGGGTTACCTAATTTGTGAAGAGACTGATTCGCGCTTTCATATTTGTGTGCTGTGTTGGGGGCACAAAACAAGTACAGTACATCGTCCATATCTAGAACACTTGGTGACAGAAAATGGTCGTCACCAACGAAGGGATAAAACCTGATGAAATAGAGTCCCGCCGTTGGAGTTGTTCTCCAATCAGAAGTGTTCAGTGACCGAGGTCTGATTGTGTAGTCCTAACATTTTGTTCAGGCCATGATTGGCACATGTTTTCATGTTTAGACCATGATGGGCGCGGGTTTTTATGTTTAGGCACTGATGAGCACACGTTTTTCAGTTTGGGTCTTAACTGGCACATGCCTTACGGTTTAGGCCATGTTTGGCAATATTTTCATGTTAAGCCATCATTACCACATGTTTTCATGTTTAGGCCATGATTACCACATATTTTCATGTTTAGGCCATGATTTACACATGTTTTCATGTTTAGGCCATGATTGGCACATGTTTTCATGTTTAGGCTTGATTGGCACATGTTTTCATGTTTAGGCCATAATTGGCACATGTTTTCGTGTTTAAACCATGATGGGCACGGGTTTTTTGTTCAGGCCATGATTCACACATGTTTAGGCCATGATTGGCACATATTTTCATGTTTAGACCACGATTACCACATGTTTTTAAGTTTGGGCCATGATTAGCACATGACTTCCGGTTTATGCCATGTTTGGCGCATGTTTTCATGTTTAGGCCATGATTGGCAGATGTTTTCATGTTCAGGCCATTATTGTTACATGTTTGCGTGTTTGGGTCATGTCTGGTTCATGTTTTCGTGTTTAGGTCATGTCTGGTTCATGTTTTCGTGTTTAGGCCATGACTGGTTCATGTTCCCGTGCTTAGGCCATGACTGGTTCATGTTTTCGTGCTTAGGCCATGACTGGTTCATGTTTTCGTGTTTAGGCCAGGACTGGTTCATGTTTTCGTGTTTAGGCCAGGACTGGTTCATGTTTTCGTGTTTAGGCCATGGCTGGTTCATGTTTCGTGTTTATTCCATGACTGTTCATGTTTGCATTTTACCACTGCCTCCTGTATGGGTGTTTAAATTTCGCAATTTGCCATTTTTGGCAAATAATTTGACTGTCAACAGATGCAGGTTGTTTGTGCAGCATCGAATACTTTTGAAGTTCTTGAATGTTTTTTTTTTCGTGAATATTTATCATTCAGTATTTGCTGCAGTTGCCCCACAAAGGGGATGTGTACTGCATGTGCACATAGTGAAATTCTGCAAATTCAGTAAAATGGAATTTTTTAAGACCGGTCCGACGAAGCAACAGGGCCATATAGCGCTTGTCATTCCCATCTGTTTTGTGACGTGGTTGGCACACTCACATGTCAGCCCATCTGATAGTGTCCTAAACCGACTAAAATTTATTTACAAATAGAGGGGTAGGGGGTGGGTCTTTGGCTGTGCATACACCAATGTTACTATATTCAGTGGATGACGTGGAAAAGTTTCCATGCGTACGTCATTGATGGTTTCTTTTTTCCGGGGAAGGAGGGGCAAGCCCGCACCCTGCATTGCGTCTGGATCCATTTCACTGGCCCTGTAAAATTGACGTCATCACTATACCTTAAAATTAACGTCAGAAAAAGAGATCTAACCGATAATGTACAGTGACTCACAAGCGTGTGCGTAGAACGTTGAATAATGAAAAAAAAAAAAAAAACAGAAGAAAAAACACTTTGCATTCAATTTTCATTTTGCAAAATAGAAAAAAAAAGTTGTTCACAATTTTGTCATTTTAAAATGTTACTAGTTAATGACGAAATGCAGGCGCTTTTAAATTTTTTTATTTATTTATTTAAGGAACAACTATTCATGAAGTTGATCTACGTTTCGATTTTGTGCAGGAAATTGCCATAAAAACTACCGCGTAGTCTTTTGTTCCCGGCTGACATTCTTTTAGATGGTTCATTTACGATTTTTTACATTTAAATTGTATACATCGCTTAATAACAGGGTGTGTTCGCGGGGGGATTCGCTGAATAATTATGTAAAAAGGGGTGGGAAGGAAAAGATGACGTTAATGTAGGTGTACTACGTCACCGATTTTTCATTTTACTTATTTATTCACAAAAACATACAATTGGTCGCCAAATATGGCAGTGATTCTATGTTATTGAGTTTCTGTTTATTTCAAAACAAATATAAACAATTATTATGTACACTGCATATTCGATAACTCCAATCTCCTTATGCGAACTGTGCTCGCATTCAAACAATATTCAGAGTCTTTTGGTTTGCAATGCTGTTTATTTTCGTATTCAATAGCTCGATATCCCGAACATGTTCTTTTGGTCATGCGAGCTCTGGGTGATAGAATATCCTATTGTATGGGCATTATATTTTCCTTTGTTGATTGTGATGCGGTTGTTTTTCTTCTCACGTCTGTCAGAACTTTCACTGAAGACAGTTTCAAACTCGTGTCCGCGCCTATCGATTTTGACCGTGGCTTAAATTGTGGTCAACCATGTAGTTTAAAACGTGGAGTTTCATAGCCTTCGTTTGCTAGTCCTGTCGGATCAATGGAGTAGTGATACTTTGGGTCAATCGTTCCGAGAAAGTAACCGACTTGTCTCGAACCCGAGTTAAAAGGATCAGAGGTTCAACGCCTGCCGTCGGCGTCACAAGGCTATAAATAGCAACGGCACATGGCATGTTGACGGGTTGTCGCGGGGGCTTGTGACGTCTACACAGGTCGGGTGTCGCGTGATTATTGCTTGCCGAGGACATTCACACGAACCCACTCAGCCTCCAGTCTACCAGGAAATGCACCAGACTAGAACAGCCGCGAGTGAATCATCTCGCATATTACAGCAACCCTTCTTTTGCATTGGGGGTTGCACGCACAACTCTTTGTTTGAAAAAGCAGATTTCATTTAATAGTTGACAAAAATAAAAGAAAGAGCGTACGATAAGGTAAAAATAGCTTTCAGTTGACAAAGACAATTTCGTAAGGATATGAAAAAGAAAGGAGCTGGTATGTTTCTTATTACTGTGTGCACGTTTTTTTTTTTTTTTTGTGAAAGGATGTCACAACCCTGTTAACAGGCATTTGAGATCAGTTTTCGTAAAAGAAGCGTGGAAACACTCCTTTTGATAATCACTTCTTACTAAACGGGAAGTCGGTGTGGCCAATGAAAAAGCGTTGACTGGAGAAGAAGCGATGTCATCATGCTCTCTGTCAAGTCGTTCTCCTCTTTCTGGCGCCTTCGCTCTTCGCAGCGTCGCAGATTGTTAACTCTTTTTAGTTGTGGGTTAAAATCAAGGTGTGGGAGTATTTTATCATCGTTAGTAAAACAAGGATTTGAAAGAGCCTTTTTTCGAATTATAGAAATACATAAAAATGGCACCGATCTCTGAAATTTTTCGATGGGGCTGCAAAGTGAAGCTTTCGTGCGAGCGGGTTCGAATCATTTCATTTCCGAAGACACTAGAAATAATGCGCCGTATTATCCATGAAGTTGTTTCTCATTGTTGCTCGCATTGTTGTTTCAGCGAATTTACCCTTAATATCTGTCACATTTGCAACCGTCAAGCATTTCGTTGCGCCCACCGAATATTCCAATTACACGCATACACCTGTAACGATACTAGTTCATCTGTATAATTAACAGGCCACGTCGCTAATAGAAAGGTTGGAATAGGAACAAGAGATATTTATTGACATACTCAAGAGATTGAATAGCGGCAGAACTGTCGCGCCGAGATTCGTGTATTGATTTATTTCACGATCATGTGATACTGCAAATAGACAGGAAAAAACCCAGCTGACAGTCCGCAAAGAAAACACTACTTAAACCACACAGGTAGACAGAACCTCTCCATATATATGTATGTGAAAACACTGCTAGACGAAAACAAGTTCAGTTTTAAGGTTGACGGCATGGTCGTTGCACGATTTTTTTTTCTAAACAAATTAGCGAAAACCACGCGCGCTCTTTAAGAGCCGTGTTTGGAGGTATCACATATAAACCCCTGCATCGCGCCTGTGAAGGGGTCAGCGTTTGATCATTCAGTAACCGCGATTGAATATTAAATCGAATTTTGATCCGTATGTTGGCCGAAAAAAAGGTTCTTGGTTGTAACAGGATACCAGTTCAGTGGACTTACAGGATATCAGTGTCGAGATCGGCGTGGCACTAGCGGTTCAACAACGTTTATGGTTTTAGGAGTAAAAAGGGGCGATTTCATGGTTTTGAGTTGAGGAAGAATGGATATAATTCACAACATAAACAAAAAAGCAAACATCATTTCACACAAATTTTCAATTGAAAAGGAGGAGAACATTTGGTTGTTATTGTTTTTTTTTTAAATTATCCAAGTGCATATAGAGCCTTTAGTTGTTTTTAGAATTGGATAAAGTAAGCATTTATTCCACAGAAGGAAGGATAAACACATTACAAGCAAAGCATTTTTCAGTCCAGACGAGGAATCAGATTAAACAACTTGTTTTTGAATAATTCTACAAGTCCAGGTTTGTTTTGCTTTATATTCAGGTGTCGATTTTCACTTGTAATCGGGTCTGGAGTTCACTGACACGGTAGTTTTCGGGCACAATGAGCTGTACTATATAGCTTTAGGATGAGAAAAAAAGAAAGCAAAATTAAGGCAAAAAAAGAAACAAATTAAAAAAAAAAACAATTCAGATATTGAAATGTTTTATGGAAAATCGACACTACTAATGGAAGCGTATACCAAATCAAAACAAAGCATTATGCGTAACAATCCGGTTCGTGTTTTTTCCACGTGACCAGTTAAACTAGATGCTGTCAGAGAGCAGCAATATCCCCCGTGAAACCCTAAATATTACCCCTATGCAATATCTAAGCTGGACACCCTTCCTTGAAGTCCACTCCGTTTGCATATATGTCGATTTATAACGTTTTTTAAAAGCCTGTCATTTTGTCAATTTTGCTTCGATCAAACTGAAACCTTGACGTTGCACATCTTTATACCCTATATGTTGCCTATATGAAATATGAAAGCTGAATTATGCTTCGTTGATATAGAAGTGGTGTCCACAAAGTCCTATACATGTGCACATATGTCTATTTTCGACGATTTTCAAAAGCCTGTCAATTTGTCAATTTTGCTTCGATCAAACTGAAACCTTAACGTTGCACATCTTTATACCCTATATTTTGCCTATATGAAATATGAAAGCTGAATTATGCTTCGTTGATATAGAAGTGGTGTCCACAAAGTCCTATACATGTGCACATATGTCTATTTTCGACGATTTTCAAAAGCCTGTCAATTTGTCAATTTTGCTTCCATCAAACTGAAACCTTGACGTTGCACATCTTTATACCCTATATTTTGCCTGTATGAAATATGAAAGCTGAATTATGCTTCGTTGATATAGAAGTGGTGTCCACAAAGTTCATACATGTGCACATATGTCTATTTTCGACGATTTTCAAAAGCCTGTCAATTTGTCAATTTTGCTTCGATCAAACTGAAACCTTGACGTTGCACATCTTTATACCCTATATTTTGCCTGTATGAAATATGAAAGCTGAATTATGCTTCGTTGATATAGAAGTGGTGTCCACAAAGTCCTATACATGTGCACATATGTCTATTTTCGACGATTTTCAAAAGCCTGTCAATTTGTCAATTTTGCTTCCATTAAACTGAAACCTTGACGTTGCACATCTTTATACCCTATATTTTGCCTGTATGAAATATGAAAGCTGAATTATGCTTCGTTGATATAGAAGTGGTGTCCACAAAGTTCATACATGTGCACATATGTCTATTTTCGACGATTTTCAAAAGCCTGTCAATTTGTCAATTTTGCTTCGATCAAACTGAAACCTTGACGTTGCACATCTTTATACCCTATATTTTGCCTGTATGAAATATGAAAGCTGAATTATGCTTCGTTGATATAGAAGTGGTGTCCACAAAGTCCTATACATGTGCACATATGTCTGTTTTCGACGATTTTCAAAAGCCTGTCAATTTGTCAATTTTGCTTCGATCAAACTGAAACCTTGACGTTGCACATCTTTATACCCTATATTTTGCCTGTATGAAATATGAAAGCTGAATTATGCTTCGTTGATATAGAAGTGGTGTCCACAAAGTCCTATACATGTGCACATATGTCTATTTTCGACGATTTTCAAAAGCCCGTCAATTTGTCAATTTTGCTTCGATCAAACTGAAACCTTGACGTTGCACATCTTTATACCCTATATTTTGCCTGTATGAAATATGAAAGCTGAATTATGCTTCGTTGATATAGAAGTGGTGTCCACAAAGTCCTATACATGTGCACATATGTCTATTTTCGACGATTTTCAAAAGCCTGTCAATTTGTCAATTTTGCTTCGATCAAACTGAAACCTTGACGTTGCACATCTTTATACCCTATATTTTGCCTATATGAAATATGAAAGCTGAATTATGCTTCGTTGATATAGAAGTGGTGTCCACAAAGTCCTATACATGTGCACATATGTCTATTTTCGACGATTTTCAAAAGCCTGTCAATTTGTCAATTTTGCTTCGATCAAACTGAAACCTTGACGTTGCACATCTTTATACCCTATATTTTGCCTGTATGAAATATGAAAGCTGAATTATGCTTCGTTGATATAGAAGTGGTGTCCACAAAGTCCTATACATGTGCACATATGTCTATTTTCGACGATTTTCAAAAGCCTGTCAATTTGTCAATTCTGCTTCGATCAAACTGAAACCTTGACGTTGCACATCTTTAAACCCTATATTTTGCCTGTATGAAATATGAAAGCTGAATTATGCTTCGTTGATATAGAAGTGGTGTCCACAAAGTCCTTAGCTTGAAGAGGGGACGGACGGACGGACGGACAGACGGACGGACGGACGGACGGACGGACGGACAATCTCAAACCTATATCCCTCCGTTTCACGGGGGATAAATAGCGACATCCCTCATCTGTATATTTACTTGCTCGCAAGTGAAAGCCGTAAGGAACAAGGACGCAGATTTGGTGAACAGGGATTAAACTAAATGAGAGTTGTGTTTACATGAAAAAACAAAAGTGAAATCAAATATGAAAATTGCTGAAATAAAAGAATTTGAATATAGATTGGAAAGTTTGAGAAGAAAATTGTTTTCGCTTTTATCTTTAATAATTTCGTTTAAAATGTTGAATTTTTGGACCAAACTGGGCGAGTTATTTTGGCCCTGATTTCTTCCTAACAGCGAATACCTCCGTGCTTCAGAGATATATGAGGTGTAAATTGTCTCCAACCAAAGGCCGTCGAAAATTATATTTGGGGTGAAATTTAGAAGTTCAATTGCTCGGTTCATCGGTCCGTGCACCATATGAGAAAAAAAAGTGATACAGTTTATAACTGTTTATCATCTGTTTGTCTGCAAATAAGCGATAGCCTAGATCCAGGTCTGTGGTGTACACCATGTCTGATTGGCATATCCAGGGCAGTTGTCAACAGCTCATCGGTATCGATCACGTCGCCGCGTAGTCCGCCTGACCGCCTGCCACAAGGCCTGCCTAATAACGCGTATGAAACTGGTTTTATCGCTCAGGTTTATTTTCGAGCCATAAACACTAAAAACGCGGTCATTTACTTGAGAAACGCGAGGCGTGATTTCAGATATGTTCTGATTCTTGCTATACAAACGGATAATCTCGATTAAGCACATTTAATTAAGAAACACCGATATGAAGGCCGTTTATCTTCTAATACAGAAGGTATGTACGTATTTTTTTTAATTGGTGGTGAGCAGAACGGATGTTTAAAGTTTCCCCTCAAATCAATCAATAGAAATGATCGAAATAAACTAACTCATGGTCTTTTTCATTGGCGATGAAGTATACAAAATACATTCCAAGAGAATGAAGAAATATTTAAGATTAGTTCTGGTGCTTAAAAAAGTATGAAAAAAGAAAGAAGTAAGGTAAAGGTGCTATATTTACTGCCGGGAGCTAAAAACTAAAAAAAAGTGTATATGTATTATATTTATGATAATTTACTTGGTGTCAGTCGAAGCTCTATGATCGAAGCCAAAAAAAAGTAATAGTTATTTGAGTATACATGTGTAACAAAGAATTATTATTTTGCCTAACAGAATTCCATTGTGCGCTTTCGTTTGGGTCTTTACTCTGCCTTTGGACATAAGCTACAGGAATTTGATTTTTTAATAAAATAAGAAATTGAATGGAAGGATTATTTAGACCCAAGTATTTGTTTGCTTTTTGGCGCGTGTGTTGTGTCTTCGCTTTAGTTCTTACGGAATAAAATCCCTGCAGTCAAGATTTAGAGGAAGGCCTGGTTTTTTTTTTCTGGAGAGCTAATTCCTTATTAGATTTGGCACCTTTGGATGGGCAAAATATTTAGGGAATCTGTCAATAATGTTTGCTTGAGGTGACTTGTCGATTTCATGCATCAAAATAATGTTTGCTCGTTTCATGGACGCATTAAAAAATCTACACCCTCGCCCCTCATATACCCACACAAAAATAAGTAACTAAGTAGATAAATTTAAAATAAATAATAATAATAATAATAATAATAACAATAATAATAATAAATAAAAACAGTAAGATAGGCGAGTTGTGTGAGAAGACAAGCGCCTTGTCTCCAGGATCCGAATCCTTTTCCAAGCAGAGATAAACACTTGGAATGTTTGATTTTCGTGCCAAAAACCCCCGGTGTCACCGCGTTGTTTGCAGCCTTGACATACAAGAAGAGTAAAGAGGTTTAACACTGTTTTCAACATAGTCGCAAAAGTGCTCATTAGCAATGCCAAATCTCCTTATGGCTGACTTAAAAACTTATTTTCAGAAAGGCTTCAGAAGTTAATTGTAACAGTATGAAATGTTTTTCTAATATCTAATTTTTCGATGGCTGGTGGAGATAAGAATGAGTAGCCAAAGGCACTCGTATAATGCATCCAAGCGGAAAATTCCATTCATTACTAAAATCTTGAATTAAGGAAAGCCCTGAAAAACTGTTAATTTGTGACTACCATGTTTATAAATAAACGCCCCTTCTTTTTGCTCGATTTTATACAGACACAAATAGTCGCGCTTTTTGTTATGACGAGTTATTAAAAAAATGAATGCTCCGACATTTGACTCGGAGGTAATGAAAATATTGATATGCAATTGTGAAACAGGTAGAAAATATGCTGAAGAGCAATAAGACTTAAAGATATTGCATACCTGTAGTCTTATATATCGGCCATTACAAGGTCGTTAGATTTTTTGAAGGGGGCTTTTCTTCTTACCGTCGGTTTAAGCAGTAAAGAAGCTACGCTGCCGGTTCTATCTACTCAGGGTTTTAAAAAAAATTAATTTTAGCATAGAAGTAGTGTAAGTGAAATGTAGTACATATTTGTGTCTGTTTATGTCCAGTCATGTTGGGTATCCTCAAAACTTCCCAGTAAGGATTGTGGTTTACACGGGAGTTCAGTAGCACCAGTGACACTGACGATGAGACCCGCCTCGATCTGCTCGGGCCAGTGGGTTGTGCAACATTCTGTGTTGCGTGCAGAAAATTTGGATATTTCTTTTGAAGTTGACTGTGCTTTATTCGGTGCCCGTTATTGGACACAGGCGTGTATTGTCTAATGAGGATTACAGAAAAATTGTAATATGAAGCTATCGTTAAAAACATCATTTTTTGAATGTGAAGATTTTATTTTAGTGGGGTTGTAATGCGCGTAAGGTAAATCGAAATACAGGTGTTTATCCTTCTGCCTTTGGTCGCTTCATCTGAAAGCCTTATTTGAAATTTCGTATCAGATGGTGTTCCTGCACCCCCCCCCCCCCCCCAGGTATCAAAAGAACGCCTAGGGCAGTCTGACCAATTTAATTTTGTCACGCCTGACGGTTCTTGCTGAAAGAGGCTCCCCTGGTCAGTCGTCTTTCGTCGTAATACAAATATGCTTTCTATCTCTGCAGCTTATCCTGACTTTGAACTGTTCTTGTTTTCACATATCTACCGGTGTGATCGCACGGACGAAGACTTTTAAACATAATTAATTCCCTTTTATGTAAATAACAAGTTTTGGAAGTGTAATAGATGTTAATCACCGAAACGTAATATCAACTAAGGTATGCATAAAATTCGTTGTAATTTCCCATATTACAAACACAGTTTTGATGTTTTGTGAGATCAGAACTTTTAGGTGATGTACTTTGTAGCCAAATTATACCCCTTTTCTTGAAGCGACGTCTCGAATGCCTTAACGTGCAAGTTTAAAAGCGTGTGATTAACCTCATTCGGAACCAATTACCGCCAGCTGCAAACCAGGGTTGATATCCGAATAATAAGTGTGATTGGTTAAACCTTATATTTTGTCCCATGCACGTCTCTGGTTTTCGAAGTCTTTTAGATTTTTTTCGAAGGCGTTTCCTACGGGTTTGTGGGTTCTTTTGAAAAGGTACATTGCAAAACCGCACCACATATCTTCACGGATTCCGTTTATCGTCGGTGCAATGAGCAGCAGAAAGATCACGCCCAAAGCCATGGGCCCGGTTGACCACAGTGCGAACGCTTGCGTGTTGTTTAAATGAAGGCAGATTGCCGAGTCTAGGAAAACAACTGATCGTCGTACAGGGATGGGACAAGAATTTTTGTCGGCTTTGTGTTATTATACACACCTGATGCTGCTCGAGAAACAACACGGTCTATGCTGGAGCAAAAGAAATAGCGCCACTCGCTGAAACTACCCTAAAAACAAAAAAACGGTTCTGCATTAATTGGCTATTTTTAGCTGTGACATCACAAAGTGTTTTTTTCAGTGAGGAAGACGTGTCATTGAGCTGAGGAGTAAGACGGCTTTTGGTTGTATTTGTTAGTGGTTCCCTGGAAAAAAGAGAGGTTTGATCTGATCTATACGACACACCACCATATACACGAATCTGGATAAAAAAAAACGCTGACTGTGACGGAAGCGTGGCAGGTACGCTTGCACCAAAAAGCGTTGTCGGATCAATGCCGCCGGATAATTAGCGCGCGATCTTATCATCTATACTGATAAATCCTTATTTGATTGAATCAGTTTGTTTTGTCTGGATAAAGTCACCTGGAAAAACATTATAGTCGCAAGAAACAAAGTTTACCTTTTTTTGGCTGATTTACTCCTGGTTTTCGTGTGCCAAGGGTCACCAAAAGGCTTTACAGTTTGTGAAAGAATTTGTAGGACACAGAAAAGAGGCACGATCAGTGACTAAAACGTTTACGTGTTCTACCGAAAAAAAAGTCTTGAACTGTCTATGGAATTTGTCCCTGATCATAAAGGCCTGTGTTGGGATGTGGAGTCATCATCCAGCTGGTGATCTCAATGCACTGGTCATTGTTATGTTATTGTTACCAGGGAAATCTCTGTTGTCATGACGACTAAGATTAATAACATAAACATTCCAAGCATCTACTGAATATTACAGAATATTCCATTAACTCTGACTATAATTTGTCAGTTATTGTATTTGCATGAAAGCCAGCGCTTGACAGTGCTAATTTGAGAATGCAAGAGGATGTTGTTTGCAAGCCCGTCATTTAGTTGTCACAACCACGTGCACATAGCCAGTGATCTTCAAACGCAGTGGTTAATAGCAGAATATCATTGACAGTCAGAGAATAAGAACCCAGAAGGTGTTTTGAAAAGGGTGACGTTGTGAAGAGAAAATTAATGGACGGCTTTTATTTCATAACAATGAGTCTGAGAATCCAACCCTGTGGTGATAACAGAATGTTCTAAAAATAATTGACATGGAATCATCCTGGATAAGTTCGATCCTGCTGTCTGTGGATGAAATTAAGGTATGGGTTTTGGAAAGTTTTTGTGTTGACTTTTTCTGTCGACAAAGAAACACACACACTATTTAGAGTAAAAAAAAAAACTAGACGTGCTACGGGAAATGCTTTTCTGAAGCTCGCAATGTTATTTTAAGTGCACAGAAGAACCTTTAGGTGCATAAATCTTGAATTGATGCCGATAATCCGACAGGCAAACAAAAAAACTACTATCATTCCTGTCAGTCTTTGGATTTTAACATCTTAGGGAAAACAAATGAAAGGAAAACTCTTTGGCGAGTGCTCAAGAACCTCTTCAATTATGGAAGCACGACAACCTACTTGCATCTCCCCTCCCCCTCCCACCCCCACCCCCACCTTAAATGCTTAGACTAAGAATTAACGGACCAGTTAAGATTAGTAAATGGTGTAACCAATCCATGTGCCAAAAACATTGCAAGAGGCAGTCATTCAATGGAAGTCTGTCACACATCTGAAGTCAAAGAACCTGGATTTGCCATTGTTGAATTATCTGGAAAAACAAATGTTTTCAATAAATTCTTAGGTATTTTTGGAAACTTTTTGATGGGTGGCATGTCTTTTTTTCGTGTTCAAACAAACTGTTAACAAGTTACGATCACGATATCGTCTTTTTTCCCCTTGATTCCTGACATACCTAATAAGCAAAGTAATATGTCTTGTGTCTTAAGATAACAAAAGAAAATATACAGTTACTGCTGTAACTCACTTTTTTACCATACGGAATGATTAAGTACAAATGTAGCCTGACATTTGGTTGTTTTAGTAGCAGAAAATATAGCAATAGACAGACAGGTATATGCTTATTGGTGCATTTTTTTCTCCGGGTTATCCAAGTCTATCAGAGGTGCAGGTTTACTTTCCTGTCTTACTGCTCACTTTCGATTATATATCAGTTTGGATGCGAATTAAACGTGATACTTTACTTTTAAAGATCTACATACAAATATATATTTCGTAGTGGTTAGAACATAACATTTAGAGTAAAACTTATTGGATATTAAGATCTTTACATCGAACGATTATGAGTACCAGAGAAGACCAGTTGGAGTGGTGCATTCAGTTTCTGTATGTTCGAAGATGGATATTTGACTGTTTGTTTCTTTTAAAGCGTAATGCTGGTTTTAAACAGTCCGGGCAACTATTGCTAGAGATATCGTGTCGCGGGAAATTTGTCGTATCGTGTCGCGGGGCATTTGTCGTATCGTGTCGCGGGAAATTTGTAATCTCTTGTTTCAGTCTTAGTCCGTGTAATTTTTTAAATTTTTTTTTTTTTTTGGCTTAACATTTTTTAAACGCAGTACTGGAATCTGTGTCATATAAAGGGCGGGGATATGGCAATAGTCGTTGCGGTGCAAAGCAGGTCTAACTTTCTCCGGTGTCGGGACCACTCTTGCCTTCATCCTGTAATATTTTGTCCGGTGTCGGGACCCTCGGACCTTCATGCTGAGGTTCTTTTTTTCGCTGTCGGGACCACTCTGGGTTTTTATGGCGAGACACTTTTCTCCGCTGTAGGAACCACTCGAGCCTTCATCGTGTAGCACTTTTCTCCGCTGTCGGGACCACTCGGGCCTTGATCGTGTGGCACTTTTCTCCGCTGTCGGGACCACTCGGGCCTTCATCGTGTAGCTTTTTTCTCCGCTGTCGGGCCCACTCGGAGCTTCATCGTGTGGCATTTTTCTCCGCTGTCGGGACCACTCGGGCTTTGATCGTGTGGCACTTTTCTCCGCTATCGGGACCACTCGGGCCTTCATCGTTTGACACTTTTCTCCGCTGTCGGGACCACTCGGGCCTCCATCGTGTGGCACTTTTCTCCGCTGTCGGGATCACACGGGCCTTGATCGTGTGGCACTTTTCTCCGCTGGAGGGACCACTCTGGTCTTCAACATGTGACATTTTCTCCCCTGACAGGACCACTTCGTCGTGTGGCACTTTTCTCCGCTGTTCGGATAACTCAGGTCTTCACGATGAGGCACTAGTCTTCTCTATGTGCTCGACCTGAATGTTTGCCACGTTCACTGTAGAAAACTGCATGTGAGCCTGGGGTGTAGTCAGCTTCATTTTATTTTTTACAAAATAGGTTTTTTTGCAAAATGCAAAACTTTGAAGAAATTGTAACAAGAAATAATCAATTTAATGTGAAAAGTGATAGTAATGAGAAGATGTGTATCGGCGTACAGTCATTATGGTGTCATGCAATAAATTTAAGCTGCAAAAGAAACGGCTTGAAAAGTAGGGGAAATTAGGATAAAGTTTGACTAGAGGCCAATTTGCAAATGCCAACCATATAATTTGGTAGCAAGAAAAATAAAGAACAAACAAAGCGAAATTGTACTCGTGTATGTTTAAACCAAAAATATCACGCAAGGTTGTACGGCTTTTGTACGGCAGTGTACATCCAGTAAGTGGGTTAACTGGTGTGGCCTTAAAGACTGGTTTGGCAGTGCCTTCGAAAATATGTACTTTAAAGAAAATGGTTTTCAAAAACATAGTAGTAAAATAGTAATTTAAATAAGAGCCAAGTCCCTGGGATTCAAACCGGATTTAGAACTGAGATTTGTACACACAAACATGCGTGTTTCATTGTCGACGCATAAAGTACCCATTTTATCAATGTCAACATATTTATTCAGCGTTCTATTATTATAGTAGGGGTTTGTGGGTCTTGAACCAAAAAACTTGGGTACAGAAACGATAAAAACCAAACCACAGTAATTCTTAGTTAACGGTTTGAGTCATAGGCGCTAAACAAAAAAAGAGGCAATGCTTTGACAAGAGACGTTGAAATCACTGGTTACAAAAACATCCTTTCATTTCAGGATTTTTGTCTGTCTGAATGAGCACTTCAGGACATAAACAAATTATTTAGGAAAAGTGCTTTTACATACCTAAAATTTAAAGAAAACAAACAAAGTCGTGTGACGTATTTTATAATTTAGTGATTAATGTTTGTCATTTTGCGAAGATGAGGTAGGTGGCAATATTTAAAGTAAATATAAAACACGAACTTGTGTAAAATGTTAAGTTGTATAAATAACTCACATTTTTGTTGGACATCAATACTAAACCTGAACATTACGCATTTAAAACTTTGAAAGCAACGAAAAAAATAAGATTTTAATTGTTTTACGTGTCGTCATAAAAGTCAACCCATGCATTTCACTGCAGGAGTTCAACCTTTAGTTTGGATAACAAAGACACTTGTTTGGAGGTATTTTGTGGTGTAATCTTTTTTGATACTCTCGATCAAAAAGCCTCCCGTTTTGTCGAGCGTCGTAGAAGATTGCTTCGTCGTGGCGATCGCTTTCTGTGATATATTTATGCACGCTCGATGTATACATTGAAATTTGAGAAGTTACCTTAAATATTTGTTTTAGTTGGATAAGTTTCAGTTTTAAGTAGAATAATAATGATGCGTCGGTAAATAGCGATTAATAGAAGTCCTTTTGAATCGCTGATAAAATCCATGTTGACAAGAATACTGTTAACGGAGACGTGTTTTAAGTCGGATTGAAATATTGCTTCCGTTTCGTTCGATGGATGTATTTACGTGTTTCGAAAGTTTTTGCTTGGTCGATGGTGTTAAGTTAGATCAAAATATTAATGATGTGGCGGAAAAAACTACATGTAGTAGTCCTCATAGAATTTAGAATTTAGAACAAATTTGACGGGGATGGGAGTTAAAGTCACTTCCCTTAGTAATACACTTGGTCTGAAATTTGAGCACTTCGGAGCAGTGTGCAGTTACGGGTCAAGATTAATCAAATCGGCAGAGATCGAGCTACAAACAAATCCATAATTATTCCTTTTTCAAATTAAACGAGTTTAACCGCATATACATATTATATATACAGCCACCCCCAGTTTTTTTTTTGTTTTTTTTTTGTATGACCACTTTTAGTCGGTGTACAATACCGATGATAAATCTTTTAATTGTTTGACGCAATGGCTCTTAACCTGATAATAACAGCCAACATCAGGCTGCGGGGGCGACGTAATTTACTGTTACTAGAGACCTTTTGCATGAAGTAAAGACTTCTGTCATTTTACGTTCCATTTTCCTTCTTATGCAACATAAGACGTTTCTTGAAAAGTGTTAACTTGGCAAACACGATTCAGAAGTATACATAACTGAAATAAGAAAATATTATATCTTATTCATTCTTCTTTTTAAAAATATGGTGAACATGTATGCGTTTTTATTTGAAAATAGATTTTATTTCTTGCAAAACACATTTAGCCAGAAGATTTTACTTCTCATTTCGTAAGTCTTCTCAGACGTAAAATGTTTAAAGTTAACTTCTTGCAAAAAGTCTCTACTGAGTCGGCTTTACGTATGAATCTACTTGACTCGTTGGGTCAATAACAATTTTGTCTGCTTCAAAAGCGCGGTAGCTGTAGCTTTCACATGACTGTAGTGAAATATTGTACATAATCTATATATATAAATATAACTGACCTTATGATTTCATGTAAGTCTTGTGTGTTTTCAGTTTGAAAAGTAATGGTCCAGCAAACACATGGCAGCCACCAGACGGTGAACCAACTGTGCCACCCACCGCCAAGCGGAAGTGGTCCTTCAAACGCCTCGCATTCGGCAACAAGCGCTCGTCATCTTCTGACGTCAGCAAGGAGAGCGCCAATGTGCAACTGGTGAACTACGGTGCGTCGTCCGGTGCCTCCCCGCCTACGACCCGCGCCCAGACGCTGCCCGCCGGCGTTATGCAGGCGCAGTCCACGTCCAGTCTGCCGTACTACAGCGGGGCGCCCAGCCTGCTCAGTGACCCACCCATGCCGCGCAACGCCCCGCCCCCGTGGCCCGACGCCGCCCAGTTTAGCTCGCAGTCTACATCCAACCTGGATTATTCCCATTCCAATGGATACAACGAGGGGGGCAAGGACAGTGAACAGACGAAGGAATACAGATCTGTATTTGAATATAAAATGGCTCAAATAAATAAAAGTTATTCAAGTTCTGATCGGTCTCCGAGTGACAAGTACAATGTTACTGCGCAGGACGCACAAACACGCAATACATCCGCTCCCCATTCAAAGAAAAAACAGCGGAGATCCACAAACAACTATGAGAACATGTCTGTTTTAGAAACAGGGAACACATCCTTGCAAACCCAGAGCGCGTCCCATTTAGGTAATAAACAGACTGATCAAGTGAACAGTAACCCAATGGACCGTTCCGTTCCCAGTATTCCGGCTCAGAACTTTGTGACACAAGATGACGGGTACTTGGGCGGTGTTGCTGTACCACCTTCCAGCAGCGGGCTACGGTACTCACACAGTATGGGCCACGTGGGGGATAAGGCGCAAGCATGGCCCAACGAACCCGTGCAGGAGTCACAGCACACCAAGGCGAACAATAGCCGGACGAATTCCTGGTCCGATGCTGCTCACCCAGATACGCAAAAGCCACGCAAATTAGCATTTCCTACGCGGTTGAATACCCACGCCGAAGATAAAATGAACACAAAAGACACAAAACGCCATCTTCAAGAGATGCGCATGCGCGGCAGCCCGAAAGACTCGCCCATCCGCCAACCCATGGTTGCGAAGAAGGACAGCTTGGGCGATATGAGTCGGGTTTTCAAATTTGATGAGTTGACAACTCGTACTTTTATGCAGTCAACCGACCAGGAGACAAAGCTATTGAAGGACACTGCAACGAGCCCACCGTTACCGAACACTCATCCACCCCAGATGTCCAAAAGCCACCCACCCCAGTTAACCACACCCAAACGCTTACACGCAGCTCCCAAATTGCAAAGCAAATCACCAAAAGATTCCGCTATCATTGACGACCATAACTGGGATGTCGTTCAAACACCAAGCGCCGGATACATGTACATTGTGAGACAGAAACCATGCTACAACACCAGTACACAAACAGAAGGCTTGGAATCTTCCCTAGGATCCCCACACCCGTTAGACAGCAGCGGCATTAGTCCTGCTCCTGTAACCAAGGAAGAGCGCGGTATCCAGGCTAGGCCGGGATCAATCGTGGCGGCTACTCTGTCGCAAAGCGTTGTATCAGGCGCTAAGAAAAGTATTGGCGTCGGTCAAGACGAGCATGATTTGCACGGTACAGAACACAAAGACAACACAGTCAAAACACAGGCGAAAAAGAGTGTGTCAAGTGGAAGCGAAACCAGCGAGACGAAATCGCCAAGTGAGCCCAAGTACTGGATTCACGCTGACGACATGGCCAAGATCAATGACAATCCAGATCAGAGTGACATGCTCAGAAAGCTGTCACAAGAGTATTTTACACAAAGACGATTCAGCGGAAGTAGTAAGAATTTGAATAGACTTAGTGGCAGTTCGGATCGTGAAGAACGTCAACAAAGGAGGAAATCTGCAGAAATGGATAGCCGGATCGGTTCTGAATTGTCCTTGTTGCAATCGGACTACGAGTCGCACAAACGGGAGAGTTCTGTCGGGGACAGGGAGAGAAAGATCAGTGTGGAGGGACGGACAGCTGATAAAGTCGATCTGAACGATAATGTGAAATCTAATGATAAAAGCAAAGTGACACATGGTAAATCGAATAGTTCTTCACACGCTAAATATTCCAGTGCAGCGACTTCGCATCAGTCGTACAGTTCACAAGACTCCAACATAAAGCGGCCCTCCGCTGTAACTAAATCGGCGGATAATGGTGACACAAGGGCGAGAGACTCGCCGACTATGCTGAAAATGAATACACATCAGATCGCCGAACGAGCGCGTATGGAATATGTTGAATCGGGCGCTTTTCAAAAATATGGCGGAGCACCAAAACAGCTGAAAAGAACGGTGTCCGAACAGCTGAGGCCTTTACAAGAACGGAACCGAAGGAATCAGTCCGAAACTGAGACGCCCAGTGGCAGTGCGGGGCACGATCACTTGACTGGTGTCTCACACAGCCACCAAACCTCTGATCCTGTCTTAGAACAAAATCAAGGTGTCCACCGCGAGAGGATATTATCGTCTGATTTGGATGCTGTATTCCGCGGGAAGTCGTTTGATTCTCGTGGGCAGCGACTCAGCTCGGCTCGATCGTCGAGCAGCAGCAGTGGGCACAGTCGCGAAGAGGAACGCGGCAAAGCCTCCGATAACGAACTCAAGCGCCTGCAGCACCAAGCCGTGCTTAATTTCTACGAAATCAAAACAGGCAAGCGCTTAAGCTCAAGCAGTATAGACAGTACTAATATACCTGAACTCCTTAGTACACCCAAGGATAAAAACGCATGTCCTTCCCCAGACTGGCGAGGAAATAAGTCAGCCTCACCGTATCGAATTGAGGAACAAAAACTAAGCAAAAAACCTAACGTCCAGCCGATGACGTTAGACGTTTCGAGTCGACGTTCCACTGGCTCGTCGGGAGGGTCTGGCTACGACTCTATACGTAGTTCCAATGTTGCGGATACATCCGCTTTCGACGCCCATAGCTCCGGTGCAAGTAAGGGATACCACTCGCATACGTCGTCAGGGGCCACGACGGCTAGTAGCTTATCGCCACGAGGAGACCCGTACAGTCCGCCTCTGCATCCGTGGCCTTCCGATATGGCAAAGCTCACAGAAGAATCAGAGTCGTCCGACAGAATGAAGGTAGTCCGCTCTTTTTCTCCTTCTCTCTCATCCTCTCTCACCCTTCTTTCTCGTTCACCTTTCTTTCTCGCCCCTCCGTCTCTCTCTCTCTGTCCCTCTCTCTCTCTCTCTCTCTCTAGCTCTCTTTCTCTCTTTCTTTCTCTCTCTCTCTCTCTCTCTCTCTCTCTCTCTCTCTCTCTCTCTCTCTCTCTCTCTTTCTCTCTTTCTCTGTTTCTCTCTGTCGCTCTCTCTTTCTTACACACGTACACACAACTCCCTTTGTTCGTTTATGAATAAAACACTTGTTGTTATTTTGCATACATTAATGTGCTGAAAACTAGTTATAGCTGAATAAATTTACAGGCCAAGAGATTTATTAATGTAAGGCATTAGTCATATCCAACGCCATGAAAGGTGCTCGTCCTTAATAGACTGACATGTATATAGTTTTTTAGCATGTAACTCACATAAACACTTTGGATTCAAACACTTAAACAGTTACAAACATACTTATCTGGTTACTTAACATTATGGGTCTATGGATAATTGTTATCATATTTCATGTACATATATCTAAGAAGAAAAAAAACCTCAGCCAATAATTCGATATCACTTTGAAGATGATAAACAGAATATCATTGAACATTGATCTCAAAGTCTATTATTGTAAGCCTGGCATTTTTCGTCAGTAATGTATTTTATGGTTTGGCGATACTGCTGTCTTCACGAAAGTTTCTGTATAGCCCAGTGCCATTCAAAGAAATATCAGTTACAACTGTTTGAGGCTGACCCCTTAAAGAGAACCTTTTAGTACCTTATAAATTGTTATATAATACATCAAAACCGTACCGTATCTTGTATATACCGTATACATTCTTTGTTCTTCTGAATTAATTATTTAAACAAGGCTTGTTTGCGATTCCAAACAGCTAAATTGAAGACATGAAGTGGCATATTTGGAGGGGGTGGGAGCTCAGCGTACCTTTATAGGTTGAAGCATGCGACAAAAATGACGTGTTGAATCTCAATTGCCAATTCAACAACATTTTCACTGCATCTCTCGTTGTAGTTACCTTACTTGAGCACATTGTGCTTGATTATGACTGCGAACATGAATGCATTATGAAAAGGTTGCAGAATGCAAAATATATAAACTGGGCTTCTTCGCCACATTATGATCTTCTATTTTATTATTCCCACTTGGCATTGTAAATGCCAAATGGGGATGGATTGCCTCGAATTCTTCACCTATTTTTCCTTTTTTTTCTCGCTTTTTTTTTATTTTTTTTCTTCTTCCGCCGAATCGGTTTCCAGACATCTCCTCCGAGACCGCTGAAGCTAGACCAACCAAACTTGGCACATGTATGGAGGGTCATCTGAAGTGGTGCACCTGATAAAAATTTTTGACCTTGACCTTACTGGTCAAGGTCAAATCGCGAAAAAGGTCAAACGGTTTTCTGACAATTACTGCAAGGCCGTTGAAGCTAGAAAAGCCAAACTTGGCATATATATAAAGGGCGATGTGATCTAAAGCAACCAATAAAAATTTTTGACCTTGACCCTGACCATGACCTTGAAATTGCGAAAAATGTTATTTAAGAAAAACAATGAGTTATCTCGAAAACGTCCGAGACCACTGAAGCTAAACCAACCAAACTTGGCACATATATGGAGGGTCATTGAAAGTGGTGCACCTAATAAAAATTTTTGACCTTGACTTTACTGGTCAAGGTCAAATCGCGAAAAAGGTCAAACGGTGTTCAGACAATTACGGCAAGGCCGTTGAAGCTAGAAAAGCCAAACTTGGCACATATATAAAGAGCGATGCGATCTAAAGCAACCGATAAAAATTTTGACCTTGACCTTGACCATGACCTTGAAATGGCGAAAAAACGTTATTTAAGAAAAACAATGAGTTATCTCGAAAACGGAAAGAGATAGAGCAATTCTGACCACATTTTCGACCTCCACCCCCTATACGACGATACTTAAGGTATAACTTCCGGTGTCCTTGACCTCCAGTTCACGTTCGAACCCCAAACCGGAAGTTGGCCTTTATCTGGAAAACGGTAAGAGATAGAGCAATTTTGACCTCATTTTCGACCTCTACCCCCTATACGATGATACGTAAGGTATAACTTCCGGTGTTTTTGACCTCCATGTCACTTTCGAGCCCCAAACCGGAAGTTGGCGGGGGATGGGCGTATGATTTTATTATCGCACTTCTCTATAATTCAGAGACGATTATATATATATCATATTGCTGTCATCGTAGGTAAGTCCTTTTCTATGCTGTACTGACTCGGAAATCCCTCCCTCCCTCCCTCCCTCCCTCCCTCTCGCTAACGTGATTATGCAGTTCCACAATGTTATCATATCGTTTACGATCCCAAGCATTGAGGGAAATCAAAAATACCTTTCCTCTCTTTATCTCAGTGTGACATTATTTATGGCGGCTTTTGGTACATTTCGTCGACATTAATTGCCCAAATGCAACAAATATTGGATGGTGATGGTGGTTGTTAAGAGGGGGTGTGGGAGGTTGGTGTGTTAGATTTCTTTTCCCTTATCGTCCTTCAAGTTTTACATATCCTGTGTGTGTTTTTTTTCGTGTGTTTCTGCTGCATTTTTTGGAGTAGTCTTGCTTTTCCTATGCGCTATTTGATGTACAGTATCAATTCTACATCATCCAAGTTTGGATCTCTCTCTCTCTCCCTCTCCCTCTCTCTCTGTCTCTCTCTCTCTGTCTCTCTCTCTGTCTCTGTCTCTCTCTCTCTCTCTCTCTCTCTATATATATATATATATATATATTAATCACAGGATGCACACACACACACACACACACGCATATATATATATATATATATATATATATATATATATATTATATATGTGTGTGTGGCTGCATCCTGTGATTAAGTGATTTATTCTACTATATGATAAACATTTTTGGTGTGCGTATGATTTTATTCCCACTTGGTATTTAAAATACCAAATGGGGAAGGATTGCCTTGAATTCTTCACCTATTTTTTTCTCCCTTTTTTTCTTTTTCCGCCGAATCGGTTTCCAGACATCTCCTCCGAGACCGCTGAAGCTAGACCAACCAAACTTTTCACATGTATGGAGGGTCATCTGAAGTGGTGCACCTGATAAAAATTTTTGACCTTGACCTTACTGGTCAAGGTCAAATCGTGAAAAAGGACAATCGGTTTCCAGACATCTACAGCAAGGCCATTGAAGCTAGAAAAGCCAAACTTGGCACATATATAAAGGGCGATGTGATCTGAAGTAGCCGTAAAAGTTTTTGACCTTGACCTTGACCTTGAAATCGCGAAAAACGCTTTTTAAGAAAAACAATGATTTATCTCGAAAACGGTAAGAGATAGAGCAATTCTGACCTCATTTTCGACCTCCACACCCTATACGACGATACTTAAGGTATAACTTCCGGTGTCCTTGACCTCCAGGTCATTTTCGAGCCCCAAACCGGAAGCTGGCCTTTATCTCGAAAACGGAAAGAGATAGAGCAATTCTGACCACATTTTCGACCTCTACCCCCTATACGACGATACGTAAGGTATAACTTCCGGTGTCCTTGACCTCCATGTCACTTTCGAGCCCCAAACCGGAAGTTGGCCTTTATCTCGAAAACGGTAAGAGATAGAGCAAATTTTTGGCCTTGACCTTACCGGTATAGTTAGTAGCATTTAGGAGGATATTCTACATTCAGAAATGAGAAAATTGTTAACAAACTGCAATATCATCTACCTTCCGTTTAAAGTTATCATTCCAAGTGGGGCTAATTCGCTGTGCGAATTTCGGTCTAGTTTCCCTTTCACTTAACAAAAAGCTTTTAAATCCGGGACAAAAATGCGTGCGAGCAAAAATGATATCGATCCCGATAAAACTTGTGTTTTATTACTAAAACGAATGAACTTGAATGTGTATTTGTTTCTATTAACAACCAGGACCAGATGGAAGACAGTGAAGATGACGTCACGGAACTGAAGAGCAAGTTCAAGGCCACGCTAGCAGATGAGGCACAAGCGAAGTCAATGCAGTACAGCACCAGGTACGTCCCGCTGCCTCCCTCGTCGCCCCACCCACACCCCCTTACCAACTCCAGAATGCTGTCTAAAACGGATGTGGCAAACTCCGGTTAATGATTGTGCCCCTCTTTAGTAAACGTCGATGTCCGTGAGCATTGTGAAGGTTTCGAGCGTGTTCTTGAGTTTTCGGTGTCCTGAATTTTCCAGCTGGCTGTCAGAATGACTGTCACGTGGTCGATTTCTGACCTTGCGTGCAATGTCAGATTTCTGTCTGATTCTTCAGTGACGTGACTTTGGACACAGATGCGGGAGGGGGCACAGATTTACTGATTCTCTTATTCGCGTATGAAAACACAATTGACGTCAAAGTTAGTCATGAGATATGCAGACACGGAACTGCAGCTTGCTTTCTAACGATCGGTCGCCGATGTAATATTACGCCCCACCGCCTAGAAAAAATATTGAAATGCCTTGCGAATCTGCGACTCGGTTAAACAGAATGTGTTTTATAGTCTTATATTTATTATAATGATCATGACGAAATGCGAGACTGAAGGATGTTTCTGTTCTGTTGTTCGTTTGCCAATAGGATTCTTGTTTTCTTTGCGGTGTTTCTCTTTACGTCATAGTATAGACCTCGTTTATTTTATGAAATCTTGCCTAACTTGTGTGACTAAAATGCAAATGATGCTCTTGTTCTAAAGATTCATACGGAAAAAGAAAGGATGCTCGTATTTCATATGAAAAATGAATACTTGTTTGAAAGTGTCATTTGATAGCTTAAGCGAAAAAAAAAGAAGAAAAGTATTAATTGTGGACCAGAAATCTAAAAGGAGAAGTGACGAATTTAACCGTATCAGATTCAAGAAAATGCACATGTTTCCCCTATGTTTTGTGTTAGAAACCTCGTTTTTAACTTCGTAAGCCCAGCTGGTTTGAAAGTGCTTTTCCTCATCCAAATGTTTGATTCTTCAAAAATTAAAGTTGGAAAACTGTTTATTCCATACCTCTTGGTTCTTCCCAGAGTGAAGTAAAATCACGACGTTGTAATTAAACACATAACGCATTTAATTCATGAGATATTGAAAGCTATACGCTGTTTATGTTTCAACTTTTTGCTAGCCCAACGATAAATGTTCACAAGCTACCACATTACTGCATTTTGTATACTGTTTTCACTAAATTCGCATTTTTCTCTAAAGAAAAAAGACACAACTTCTGGAAGATACAAATTTTAGACATCTCTAGTCTTTAAAATTTGACAGTATCAATAATAAATCCAGTTAAACAGATTGTAGGTCTTAAGGTTCAGTGTAGGTAATTTTAGAATTGCAGATAAACAAAACAACAGAATTTCTCATATTTTTCCTCTTCAGTTGGGCGCTTTTGGCATATTCTGGCTTTCCCGGTCACTCAGGCACTTGTTTGCGTGCGCCTTAGGTTTTCCCTAATGACAGTGCCATTTATCCCCAACGTCATTGAAAGACTTTTCCGCAACGTAAATTTAATCTTTCGAGGCCGCACATATTTATTTCGTCACAGCTGAAACCAAACAGTGAAACGTAGACGGTTAACGCCTTCCAATGAATGTGAGACGGTAAATTGAAAACCTCAAACGCAAACTATATAACTCACAATTACATTCTCAGCTTTATTTAATGTAATACAAGCCTGCCAAATATTCAGTTTAGGTGTTTACATTGTATTTATTGTACCTGGTATGACTAATATAGTTATTATTTGGGACCTTTGATTGATGGAAATGTGTCTTAAAAAGGAGTTATTATATGGTTAAAACACTTGCTGACAAGCCGCTTTAGTTAGACATATGTATTATACTTAAAGCTTAAGAACTCGCTTTTGTGGAACCGCCTCTGTGTCCATGAAATATAAAAAAAGTTGGAAACTGGTTAAAATTGTTATCACAATTTTCTACTGCTAACATTAGATAATATCGCCGAACGTTTAAATTATTGGAACAAAGAAATCCGTGCCATGACTTAATTCGGCACAGTAATTTTCTCCTTAAGGCATTATTACAATGATTTATATGTGCATGTAAATGTCAGTTTGTATGAGGTTTTAAACCAGTGGAGAATGCGTTTAAGATAGTTTTAGCAGCGAAAGGAATAAAGGATAAAATCCCTTTGTGGAGTATTGCTGACGCATAATGCCCTACTTAAAGACTGAGCAAAGGAATAACGCACTCGAGTGAAGCTGCAGCTGAAAAGCACATGTTAATGTTTGTTTACATTCTTGTAATCCCATCATGCAATGTCACCTCTCGATGGCCTTGAGACAAGCGTTTCCATTGGCTGTCATGCAATACAGGAAATATACAGGGTAGTACAAGATATTTTGTGGATAAAAACGAGAGAAAAATTACTTCAAAACCCAAATATTGAGGAAGAAAATGTCCCTTTTAATTCTTATGAGTGATCATAGCTAAGTAGTTTTAAGGGCAGCTTTAAATATGCATGTAATGGCCAAAATAGAGCCTTTAAGCTCTCCAGCCATGGAGAAAGTCAATGTTTTATATGGTTGAACAAGGAAACAGCAACAATGCCTGTTGTTTTTGGACAGTCTAAGGATATTATCAGGGCTTATAGTTATAGCTCGAGGTAGGTTTGAATTGTATTTATAATATATTGAAAGCGCGGACCCGTGTGCTATTGAAGAATAATGTTTGTTTCGAACTGCGCTGCCTGAGGGGTGGGGGGGGGGGGGGTTACGTACTCCGTGTGTGGCATACCAGTCCGGTTGGTGTGTGCGGCGCTAAAAATTCAAAAAGTTGTTTTTTACCATTTAAAGCAAAAAACTGGCAAACCAGAGTGACATGAAGTTTAACAGCACATCGTAATTACCAAGCTGAAAGATGTATTGTTGTAATGTAAAAACAGTTTGCGCCGTTTATTCTAGGTCTATTTAAGCCATAGCTCCAAGAAGCGGTACTCTACGAAGTTTCCGGGCACCGCTTCAAAGCCTCGCTATATAACGATAAGCAAGTCAACTGCGCTCGCTCTGAGGCATCCCTGTGGCTACTTTATGCGCGATTCAACGACCCATAAGTCGTATTGGCATTTACTAAAAGCCCTCAAACTACAACGGTAATCATATACAACTTCTGTGTTACGCTTTCTTTAAAAGAAAATAATACGGAAATAACCCCAAATCTCCCGCAATAATTGACATTTGTTTGTATACAGGGAGCATACTTTATTGCGTGAAATAGTAACAATAATTTTTTGCAATTATCCACCAAAAAAACTTTTAAATTGATATTTCAAAAAGAACGTAAACATAAAAAGTCAAATATTGTGGGTGTACAAAATAAATTTATACGTAATTCTGCATCTATCAACTATTTAATATATATTTTACAAATAAACTATAACCCCTTTATTTAAATTTTCGGTCCCTTGACTTTAGTCACGTGACATTTAAAGGCCAGAAAGTAAACAAACATTTGACAGGTGGATGCGGAAGCTAACTTTTCTGCACTTTTATGAACAAATAAAAGATATACAGCTCACTAAATATTGCGCCTATTTTACAAAAAGGGCATATTGGGCATCAACTTTCTGTAGATGTTTGAATAACAGGGGCTGGTATGCAGGATTCGTGCCTCAGAAGATATGAAATTGACCCCTATTAGTGGAACAATGGAAGGCTTCGTAGCTCTGACAGAGAGATATACGATGTTATACAAGTCAGAGCTACTCGGAGCTATTTAAGCCACAGAATTCACCACAGAACTCTTATTAAAGGTCATGATAATCTTGTACAGCGAAGAGACTAATTTGTAATTTAACCAGTTGCAAAGTCAATTTGAATGTTCTTTGCCTGGTAAATTAAAAGCACACAAACAAACAAATCGAAGAAAAATATTTGGAATAAAAAGGGATCTTTCGCGCCGCTCATAACCCAGCTACCGGAAGCTCATCAGTTCATTTTACATGTTATCAGTTGTCTCTTTTGACAGTTTTTACATGTATGTACAACGGTGTACAATTAGTACACTTGAGCTATTTTATTACAATATACTTAACTGTATAAGCTGCGAATAAATTTTCAGCAATACAAGAACTCTGATCAGCATTCACGGCACGTTTTAAAATTCTACGTTTAACCCGCACACGGGTGTGTGGCGGTTTCGCGTCCGGTTCGAATGTTTAAAAAAGTAAAATAAAATAATAGTAATAAAAATCTGTGGCATGTGACCATAGTTTGTGAGTTCAAATGGATGAAGAGTAACGTAAATGATGACTAAGACGCACACACACACGCACACGCACATACGAAACGCCGATAATATATATAGGTACAGTAGGTGTATCTGCCAAGAGGGACAGAACCCCTATTGGTGATAGGCAAGTTTTCTGGCATGTCTTCAGTCTCGCCTGCTCAAGCTCGAAAGGCGTCAAAATTTATTATGACATTATTTGATGTTTTGCGGAGTGAATATTTTATTACCTCCGTCAAGTGTATATTAAATCTGTACGGCGTAAACTGAATGTCTGTGTAATGTTGATGTCGATAAAACACCATCAAGTTTTATACAATTTCTTTTTTAAGGAATGTATCTGAATATATAGATTATGCAACATGAAACTCATCTAAATATGCGGAAAGAAAAATTTGATAGAAAGAGAATTATAATGATTCTTGAAAATTCCAATTCTCCCACATGTTGCTTGACATTTGAACGTAAATTAAACATTTCAATGACCATTAAGCACACGCCATTATTACAGAAATGAACCAAGGAAAAGGTGAAGCCGTAAAATACGTTGAGATCTTTTTTTTTTTTTTTTCAAGATATTGAATTTTATAAACTAAAAATATCGATGTCAATTTGAAAACGCGTCCTGTAATTTCACAGGAGATAAAATGGATTTTTTACAACTGCGTAGATGCGTAAGTTACAAATATATACAGTAGTTTTTCTTGATAACGACCTGGGTTATAACGACTGACCTCTTCCAACCGCTTCTTGAATGTTATCGGTTTAAGGGTCAGCGACATGTTTTCTCGATTTTAGCCATGTCATTATCGCCAGGCATAATGCCATTCGATGAATTGTCGTTAGGCGTATCGCCGCTGGGCGAAATGTCGTCAGGCGCATTGTCCCGTATTCGTTCATATCGTATCAAGCAAGTGCGTGGCCTACCTTTACTAATTGTGGCCAGGGCAGGCGTGTTTTGAAGAGTGCAGAATACAGCGACAAACGGAAAGCTCACACAAATATGTGTTTTGTCGCAGTCGATTTGAAAGTGAAGCCAGTTAATGTGGATGCTTTGTCTGCCCATTTGTGAGGTTGGTGCAGCAGTAGTTTGCTGCCCATGGATTGTCTGTTTGGAATAATAATCACGGTAAAAATTCGTACATTAAACAGTTTATCGCAACAAACGAATAAAATGGGGCAGTTTGCGTTTACAGTACAGGGTTGAGACTTCGTAAAATTTTCTGGTCGCCCGGAGGGCGACCAGCTTTAAAAAGTTAATCGCCCGGCACAAAAGTTAGCCGCCCAGCGCAATTTTTGCAAAATTTACCTGAACATACTCAGAAAAAAAGTTAGTCGCCACTCGGGCGACCAACTCGAAAAAGTTCGTCGCCCGAGCCAAAAGTTGGTCGCCACGGGCGACCGCGAAATCTCAACCCTGCAGTACACGTTCTCATTGTTGGTCGTCGTAACGTTAAAATGATACTTTCTAAACAGCTCCGTTGAGTACCGATTGACGGCACAATTTTTAAGCACAATTTACAGCTCTGATGTTTACCGTTTCTGCTTTATTTAGTGAACATTTACATAAATAAGATCAGGTCTTTTTAAGATTCATTCATTCTGCCATTTGGACCGGTTTCAAATAACGGTTATTCACTGCAGAGTTTATTGTCATACAATGCTTCTTTCCCAAGTCACAAATGTGTTGATCAATATCTAGTATAGCTTGTTATCGAAGAAAAAAAAGAACATGTGACCAATATTTTCGAAGTGGAATTTTATCTGTTTCATACATAGTTTGTGATTCTCAAAATTTATAAGTACTTGACACTGATGTATTAAATCAAATAATTAGTACCTTTATTTCGGGTAACGGATGTAGAAACTGAAGTTTGTTATATGACGTCATTTTCGGGGGGTTTTCAAAGCAGTCTGTTTAAAAGTGTTTTGGCTCAGTTGCCCTAAGTTTGTTGGAATATTATATTTTACCTTTCAACCGTGTTTATAATGAACACGCACAGCAAATGGCACTTCATATTAAAATGGTTTTTAGTTATGTCTTCATCTAACAGCATTCGCAGTAAATTGCGCGTTGGTTTAAAATTAATTTGCAAGAAAATGGCTGACTGGTGCAAGTATGCTCCTATTGACTGCGCATTAAACATGGCTGAATCCCCCCCCCCCCCCCCACCCCGTTGTACCCCCAGCCCTCTCGCGAAAGCTAAAAATCACTAAAATTCGAGAACAGTCGTAGGTATGTTGTCGCTTCGGCAGAAATTAATTACTATCAGGAATGTTATCGATTTCGAAACAGATCGGGGTTGTTTCCACAGTGTACCCGTGTCAGTGTCGTGGAACGAACTATGATTGACATTTGAGTCTTAAGTGGCTGCTTCCATCCAGCCACGATGTCCGAATAACTTATTCGCGTCTCTGGCATAGATTCAGTTGAACTCGAATAAAAGTAAGGACGTCTTGGATAAAACTGTATTTTGTGCTGCTTCTTTTTTCTCGATTGAGCTATACATAAAGACGCAAATAGCGCTAAGTGGAGGTACATGAGCTACCAAAGTCCAACACTATGTAATGAGGACTAACATATACATATGGATTGGGGGTGGGGGTGGTACACAGCAAAGAGAAAAGATGCTGTAAAGGTTGGATACCGGAGAGAGGGCTGGTAAGGGTGCAACTTACACATTAAATTTGATAAGAGGGGGAAGGGGCGTGAGAGTAACATCAACATAACAGTAGAACCCGTACTCGGGCGAAACTGCAACATAAAATGACACAAAGGAGTAAGATTGGGAGGGACGGGCAAGGCTGCAAACTCGCACATTAAAACGATACCAGTGTGCTGGCTGAGGTTGGGCGTACAGACAAATGCCATACATGCTCTTGTACTGATCAGGGTGAGGGAAGGGGTGGAGGTGGGCAGAATTTTGGTCTCTGAAAAAAATTCATGTTGTTGTGATCTATATATAGCGGCAACTCCTTCGGGAGTAGTCACTTGGTCAGTGAGCCCCAAGCGCGACATGTGGCGACAGTCTTAGGATTGGGCTTGAAAACTTGTCCAAAAAGTATTGGCTATCGTAGAAGCACGCAGTGCCCCAAAAAACGAAATCCTCCGTCGTTAACTAGACCAAAGAAATGACTTGACGTTCTATAAAGCTCCGCACCATTTTTTTTTCTTTTTTTTTTTTTTTTGAAGTCACAATTACGATTTCACAAGTGGAGAGCTTAATCAGCCGCCAGTGATTGAGTGGCGTCATTGACTGCGCATTCCGCGTGCAATCGCTTGGAAGGGAATGTGCCATATAACATACGCGATCCGTCTTTTAACATCATCTGCAAGGTGGCATCGATTTCTTCTCTTCCACTCCATTTTACCTTTGTCCGGTGTAATACATTACACAAGAATGTGTTCGAATGTGAAGCTTGTTTGACTGAAAGTGACCGTTTGACTAGGTCCTTTTTTAGCCTCCACAAGTGAGGTTAATTTAACAAAAAACATACAGACTCGTTGGTATTTGCCCTCAGAGGTAAGTGGACTAAGATAACTGCGTTTTTGGTGTTAATAATCGGCGGGTCATATTCCGACAATCTTGTGACCAGCTGGCTGTGGACTTTTATCAAGTTCAATCTATTTCGATTTGGTGAAAACAAATGCACCATCTGGGATGACGTAGACTGTCACATGTAGCAAATGCGTGTCATTTACTCCGAGAAGGCGCTCGCACTCTGCTTAAGCTGTTACTCGTGGTGTCGAGTCGTTCAAAATAGGCTGTACGAATGTGACCAGCTGGATCCAAAGTCGAATTTAAATGGGTCTAGGATGAAGCCAGTGACATGCACGGTTGCATTTAGTGCCCCAGTGGACGGATGATGGGGGGGGGGGGGGGGGGGGTCGCCAATGATGTCGTGAACTGGAGTCGTTTCCACATGTGATGTGATTCAAAGAAGCTTTAGATATTTTATCTCCACTTAATATATACTGTGTATAGTCCATATATAAAGCCATTGTTAATGTTTTTTTCGATGGTTTGAGTGGTTAAGGAGGAGGGGAAGGTTTCTCAATGAGGCCACTTAGTGTCCATCTTTGTGGCAGTGGCTCGTTATGAAGCATGCCGCCATAGTTCTTTCACCACACGCTCGTTACTTAAAATTCTGCTCGCATTTCAATTTGTTTCTTTTATTCAGGTCTCTGTAACTCCGTGAGCTGGGTAATGTTATAGGTTTTCGGATTTCTCAAGTTTGTACGTATAGTGGTGGAAGATTCTAATATCATCATACCCCTACCCATTCCCACCCCCTACTACAAGGGTGGTATGCATGTGTTGGACTCACCAGAAATATCTGGTGAGTCCAACAGACAACTGTATGTGAGCTGTTTTGTTATGCCTTCTACACACATGAAAATGATTTTTTTTTTGGGGGGGGGGGCTAAGGAGTGGGAATGATAATCGGTATCAACGGATCAAATGTTTAGTCCGCTTCATTTGTTCCATGGTTGTATGTAGTGAAGAGTAAAATGTCGATACGTTTTTGTTTTACGTAACCTCGCTTAATGCTAAAAAGAACACGGTATGTATACAGACATGCACAATGGAGAAGACAGATTTGGGCAGTAAGGAACACAATTTCCCCTTAGGTGTAGCAGTTTTTCCTACCCACGTGTAGTTATGCCCCAACAAAGATTGTGAAAAAGAGGAATTTTAGGTATTCAGTGAATTTATCGATAGTGTAATAAATCTAGAAGACTGCAGTCTGAAATATCAACATTACGATTAATAGTTGCACGATTTGTGAGTTAGCAAGCGCCATTTAATTAATTAAAAGGTAGCAGATCTTGAAATATGTGGATATTCTGAAACAAAAGTTTAAAAGCTAAGAATAATTATGTATTTCATGGTAAGCTTATTGAAAAGGCTGTTTTAAATGCTGATGATCCGTGATTTAATTGTATCCTAATGTCATAGTGATAATGCAGACGTTCGACGGGGTAGGTGTTATCTCTGAAATGGAAACAAACTTGACTCTCCATTGGTGTTTTCATTTTTGTCTGGCCAGTGTTCACACGCAGATAGTCAAATATTTGATGAGAGTCGTAATAATGGCAATGCAAACGAATCTCGCCCACGCTCCACTGAATCGCTGTTGTTTAAACTAAAAATGGAGATCGAGGGGTGAATTTCTTCCCTCGCTGCAGTGGTTGTATTGCCAGGAAATCGCAGTAAAAGGCTTCAATTACGCCCTTGGAGAGCTTTTATGACTGATATTCACATGAATATTTAGGGCGAATGCTGAATTGCATGAGAAAGCATGTAATAAACTAATAATGGTATGAAATAGATATGAGAAAGCATTTAATAAACTAATAATGGTATGAAATAGATATAATTTGCGGTGTGCAGCCATATCACTCACAGACGTGTATGCAGCAACCTTCGGAAAAGGCCAAAATTGTCGTATTTTCTTGCGACATCATCAAAGTGGATGCTTTGGTTTAATCTCAGGCCCAGGTTATGGTCGAGCCAAATTCAGATCTATTTGTCGCGTAATGTGAGACTGGTTCCACTTGTTATACACTTTAAAAACGACAATGGCATAAATAATGCAGTGATTTCCAGGTGTTGCGGAAACAGCGAGCAGGCTTGGAATGCAATTTTGTTGAATGGCTGTTGTTCTGGTGTTGGTGTGTTTCGTGTGTTCTGTTCAGGCAGGTGCTCACTCATTGATTTCAGTGGCTTTTATTCGGTCAGGTGGCCCGAATGTTTTGACGTGTTGGAAGGCCAATTGAAGTGAAAATTCTCTTGTTCATGTTATCAAAATGTAACGGAGAATTCTCGATGTTTATTGAGGCCAGTCGAATACTCTGAATATTTCTTATGGCGGGCTTTGCTGGAATAATGAGGGTGATTATGTAAAAACTAATTGAAGTATTCAGCGTGTAGGACTCATCCACAATGAAACGTATTGTAAATGGTCTTGGAAAGCAGTGAATTTGTTTCAGAAACGGGAATATCAGTGGCGGAAGTTTGGTAAGCCGCACCCAATCCCTTTTTCAGTTTGCAACACATATTGAACCTTCGTTTAATCCTTACAGTTCTCGCGCGAACGTCAAAAATGTGATCTTAATTTAAACAAAGTTTGCATGTTGTTTACCGGATCGAGTGCCTGCCTATTCGCGGCTGTGTTCCCTTCTCCGTAAGTTTGATACTGTCAGCAGGCACTTCATATTTCAAGAGTGTACCAGGGTGTGCTGAAATAGAAACCAGCCATTATCTTACCAATCGGATTATGTCATAAAATATATATTGCGAGATAACTGTGGCCAATATCGCACACCGTGAATCAGTGTCGTTGAATAAATGAGTCTAAAAAGGGGGAAAATGTGTATCAATGTTAAAAAGTTATGCTTGGAGAATTGTCAGAATTCCATTTCCATTAATGGCGTCTATTAGAAAGCATTTAGCATTGAAATCGCTTGTCAAATTGATCTAATTTCATTTCAAAAACTAAGGTTGCGTCATTGGTGTACAAGGATGTCCTTAAGGGTTGTCATTTTATGGGCGGAAGAATTTGAAGAGTGTTTCTTTCCTGCGTGCAGTTTGGACTTTTCGTTAGCATTTGGGTGTCTGCGTGAAATTAACTCAGCTGTTCGAAATCCGTAGAAATAGGATTGAGCTCCGAATGTAAAGTAGTTTATGGCAATAAAATGGAAAAATACAAGATTGCTATTATTAAAAGGATTAAAAATCAAGCCGTCATCTTTCGACTGTGGTATGTAAAAACAGCTCTTCATACACGTCACTGCGAAGTAACATGGTACAGTGTAAACATTTAGGGGTCCTAAGTTAAATACTTGACACCGATTACGTACATGTAAGGGGATTCATTTTTTAAAACTGTAATAAACAGACAGTTTTTATGTGTAAGTACTTTTAAAATGCACAAAATATAACAGTGGTTACCACGAAATGAAAATTGCCATATACAAGGAAAGAAGGGGTATTTAAGTCACCCGCAATCATGATAGAAAACCGACAAATAGAGTGATAGGGGTTTGTGTTGTTTCCTTGTACTCCGACCTTGAATTTCAGCATCCACCACTCTTTGTGTAGTGGACGTGTAGGCCAACCAGAGCCAGGTTGTTTTCTCCTACGTGCAGTATCTTACAAATGTGGATGTATTTTAAAAATAGAGATTTCTGTGTGTACCTATCACAGGCAGGGGTGGTTTTAAAGCCCTTGAATAGTGGAGAGCTCGAACATTGGACATTTATTATTGAAAGCTTTAACATTAGAACGTTTTCTTTAGATAGTGTAAAATGACACTTTCTTTTTGGACACACAGTTTACATTATATATAGTTGTATATATATTAATGATCACACACTTCTGTTGTCGTTCGATGTTTACATGGACAGAACAATGCAGGACAACATCGCCATTATGCTTTAGTTCCGCTACACCAAACCTTTATGTTTTTCTAAATAAACCTCTTTTTTTTTGACATGGTACATCAGATACTCAAATACAGTGAAACCCGCTTATCTCGAAGTCGCTGGGACCAGCGAAATTTGTTCGAGATATCCGAAGTTCGAAATATCCGAGAGAACTAAATTTGAATTCGAGATGATTGTCGTAGCCTTGACATTTGAATAAGCACATGATATTACGTATGTGTGTGGATATGTTAGTTGTTTGTTTTGTTGTAAGTGTCTGATTTAGTTAAAATCTAACATTTAGTTAGATGTTTAATGAAATATTAATAACCTTGATTAATTTTTACAAAGAAAGCTTTTATAAAATATTAAAAGAAACAAAATTAAATTCATATTTTATTGATAAAATCGGTAAAATTGTTAAAATACAATAAGTTCATAAAAGATATTCACAAAATACATAAATAAGTCTTTTCAACATTAATCACAAGGCTGATCTATTGTTTTACTAGGTTATCGAAAAGTGACATGTTCTCAACCTAGGGATTGACAAGGGCTTTGTTGTTTCTATTACATGAAAGTTCAATAGATGTATGCCTTTTGATATCAATTCAAACAATATTTTCAAGTTTGATCTGACCGCTGTGCTTATAACTTTAAATCATAAAGAAATAACTTCGAGAAGTTGGAGTTTTGTAATGAGATTCTACTCATTTTTTGCCAAATTCTGTCAAAAATATGAAAAATATTCAGCCCAAAATATGTTCGAGATAAAAAAATTCGAGATAACCGATAGTTTATAAGACTTATTTAAGAAAAAAACATCGGGACTTGGCAATTTGTTCGAGATAACCGAGTGTTCGAGATATCCGAGTTCGAGATAAGTGGGTTCCACTGTATAACAAAGACATAACAGGAGTTTGCTCAAGCTTCGATCAGTTGCCGGAGGCTACAGTAGTATAATTTATGCGATTGCAAAATGTGTGTAATATTTTTTTTGCTTTTTTTTTCTTATCAAAAAAAATCCTTTGCTCGTTGAATAATAAATCGGTCAATCAGTTACGACCGTAAGGCCATTCCTTTATTATCCCGAATTATGGACGATGAAGAAAATTAGGTTCGAGAGAGATTATATTTCGTTTCAAAATATACTATTCAAAATGGCAGCGACACACCACTTTGGGTCGTCTCAAGTCTTTGTTAGCTGAAATAGTAAAGTCTGACCCCACAAGAGAAGACCAATTATTGCCACAAAGGCCAGGTTGTTTTACCTGTGTTGAAAAGAAAAAATTTGGCAGTACTGCTATGAGTCAAAATTGTGAACTTTCTGTTGTCCGCGAGTCTTCACAAAGAAGCTTTCTGGCAAGCTAAAGCCCTTCTAAGCCTTAAGCAACAAGCAAAATTAGAATCTTAACAAAATGTTGCAGCCCTTTGAAACTAAGAAAATAGAAAATTGTAACAAGGCAACCTTGACCTCTGCCTCTTTCTCCTGTGGAGTTTAAACGCCTTAGTCCTTAAAATGAGCCCGCCTTTGTCTCGCTGTGGAATGTTTTTGTGGAAAAAACATGAAATAGCCTATTGAGCAGCCTTGAATATTTAAACCTTGTAAATTAACACTGGAATGGTGTATTACGAAGTTTGTCAATTGAAATTTTAGTATATTAAGTGTGTCTTTTCATATCATTATATATCAGTTTATATCAGTACGACGTTAAAAGCTAAAAAGGAGACCCTTTAAAAATAACGGAATACTTGTCCCACATTGTTTCAGTTCTATTGGGACTACCAGCACTTGTAAAATGTAATAATTGTTTTCGTCTGGTTTCAGTTCCAATGAGAGCACAAGCACTACCCCTGGAGCAAGTATGGGGCCGGAGAACACGCGCTTCACGTACAACCTAGGGCCAACCGTCAACAGACAGACGGAGGACGTGGACGAGAGTGAATCTCCTCCAGTCCTGCCTCCTCGAAATTACCGTAATTTTAACATCCATTCGCCGACAGCTAGGCAGGTTCCACAACCGCAGGAACCGCTCACTAGGGATCGTCTGAGCACGGGGAACCAGTCTGACTCGCAGCGATCGAGCACTAGTAGCTTCCAGGATGTCTTTTCGACCGATTACGACCAGACGCCAGAGCGCGACTCGTACGCGGACCAACTACGCCAGCAGAGCCGGCGCATATCGCAATCGCAGGCGACGCTCCTCGCGGCGGCCAGATACCAGTCCAAGCCCGTCGAGGTCAAGGCCAATGTGTCCGTGGCCGTGTCAAGGCCAGTGGAGAAAAATACAGTGAAACAAGAGACCCACGTACCCGAGCCTTATCGTAGGTCAGGTGACTTTAGCGGCCAGATGCCGAGTATTAATAGCGCTAACCCATCGTGGGACAGTGACAACAGGCAGATGAAGTCTAGGCGCTCCGACGCGCACCACAGCCCACAACATAGTATCACAAGTGACGTGACGCGAGTGACGCACCATAGCCCGCAGGCGAGCTTCTCTAGTGACGTCAGGGCAGCGCACCTAAGTCCCCATCATAGTCCTCAGCAAAGCATAGCTAGCAACAGCAGCAAAAGCTCAAGCAACAGTCGAGGTTCGCGCCATAGTCCGCAGCCTAGTTTTAGCAGTGATATAAACCGAGGCCCACATCACAGTCCACAGCAAAGCTTCACTAGTGACGTCAGTCGCGGCTCGCACCACAGTCCACAAAGCAGTTTGATCCGCGATATGAGTGACGTGAATACCAAGGGGCACCACCACAGCCCTCAGCAGAGTTTTTCGCGCGAATCGAATGATTCGCAGTTTGGCGGGGTCCATCGCAGAAGCCCGAACATTACACGCGAATCGAGTTCGCTAACGCAGAGTGTACACGTAAATGACACGTCTGGGTCACGTGCCCCGCTGAAATATTCACATGAGCTGGAGGATCTGCTTGCTCCGCGCCAATCAACACATCACAAGTATTCACCCAATTCGTCCTTCTCCGAGGAATCTAAACAACCACCTCAACTCCCAACGGAAGAAGAAAGTGACGAACAGAGGTATGTATTCAATTGAGTTTGAGGAAGAGAAATGTATTGGTGTTATCTCTAGTAATAATAAGTGGGAGAGAAGGAAAATGAAGAGGGGGGGGGGGAGAGAGAGAGAGAGAGAGAGAGAGAGAGAGAGAGAGAGAGAGAGAGAGAGAGAGAGGAGGGGGTAGGGGGAGAAACAGATAAAACTGCGTATCCATGTATTCACTTGTAATAGGGATCCACAAAAAAGGTAGAGTGCAAGACCAAGAGAGATGTTAAGCCACTTCTGTGCTTTCTATATTGACCTGGAAAAGATACAAGTTATATCGTTACAAAAATACATGTGTGCATATTTGTTTCATTACTGTCAATTGACCATGTTTACTCTAAGCATTTGGCAAACCATATATAATGTTCTTATTTGATTACCACTGTCATTGATTACACGTACAATGTATGTGCATTATTCGCGGGACGTAGAGACGCCCTCTGTCGGCGGTGTATATGCGTGCAAAGGGACAACTTCCGGAAGTTCTCGCAAAGGAGCGGTCTGTAAAAGTGGAGTACAACAAACGGGGAATAGAGAGAGGGAAAAAATGGAACTTGTTACAATTAAATAGACGAATTTTTGCCAGATGCTTATCAAGGAATTTGTAAGCAAATATCCGACCCCCAATCGCACTCCCGGAGGCTGTACAAGGATGCAGCTTATCAGGAGTGAAAAGCTCTGGTCAGCTCTTAGTCAGTCATCACGGGTGGATAGACAGATTGTGCTGGCTGATGATGCGGCGTAACAAGGCCGCCCCAGACGATAAGCCTTGTCGGCGGGTACATTCTCAGGAATCCTATGAACAGTTTTGTTTTCAGATTCTGGAAATGTCTAGCAGATACTTTCAACAAAACGAATGCCCGGATTTGGACGGGGGGGGGGGGGGGTTCATCCAAACGAAGGCCCGGGTTTGAGGGGGGGTGGTGAATGATCTCTTTGGAGTTAGGACACTGGGTAGCACAACTTGATATAACAGTATGGTGTGACAGAATCTTTGACTCAAAGCATATTTTAGACCTGCTTAACACAACGTGCCTTTAACGATTCAGGTCCAGCCAAATCTGGCAATTTTAGGTCTGTTTCCATTTGTGCGTTAGCGTCTGCAGAAATACTTTGCACACTAAAAAAAATATCATTTGCATCTCTGAAAGTAACTGATAACATGTGAATGCCATCAATGCAGTGAAGGCCGTTTTTTTTCCTTTGAGAAATGGCGCCAGAGTGACCTCTGGTGGCTGCGCTGTGTTGCCATCTGAGTCAGATTTCACGTGCTGTCAATAAACCTTACCATAAGGTAATAAACTTACTACTGAGGTTTTCCCCTTGATAAAGAATTTTATGTTTCTGATAGTGAATGCTTTTGTTTCTCTGTAGACCAGTGTCTAAAAACGCCTAAAAAAACCAGGTTTCCTCTTGTCTGTAGACTGCATGATATGTAATTAGTTAGGTGTGAAGAGATTTAGGTGATAAATGGAGTTTTTTTTTTGTTCTCATTGCAAGTTGTAAACGTGGCGAGTCAGCTTTCCTCGGAGATGTCGGTTTTGCAGACAAGGATCGCACCCTTGATAAGATTTTGACAGATAGTTTGTATCTTCAGATTACAAAGAAAGAGAGAAAATTGTATTGATGTACATTTTTTTCTGCCTAAAAAAAACTAAACGAATTGCCAAGAAGGCAATGTATTTTTTTCTTGCACATAAGAAAATGTGCACTTGTCTGTCTGGGGCGGAATGCTGCCGATTCCGGGATTGGATCTATCAATTCCTTCGTCTAATGCCTTTCTTTTTCTGTCAGGTTTTCAGGCCTTTCTTCTAGTACTTCTTTCTCCTTTTCTGTTCTGTTCCGGGACAGATGTATTATTTTTACCACACACGTGTGATCAACACTCTCTTTAGAGGCCTTTTTATAAAACACAAATGTTCACGACTCAGGGGAGCGATTTGTGTGACGCTTAAATAACAGGAAAGCCGCGGTAGTTCCTAACCTGAAGGTTGAGCAGGCCGAACTGTTGTGAGTTTCATTTTACTCGTTTAGTCTGTGTGTGTGCTCCTATTTAGAGCAGATCAGCTCCAATAAAAAGGTTTGAAACACAACCTTTAGACACTTTTTTGACTTCCGATAAATGGCTTTGGCATTTTTAGAGTATGCATTGTGGTTTTGAGACGTGACGTTGGCTTGTGCTTTCAGGTTTTTTTTTTTTTGTTTTTTTTTTTTTGCTTTATTTATTTATTTTTCCATATTTTTTTTAAGATTTGTAAGACGGTGTGTCCCTGGTGACATCATGCCTACCGAAGATTTCAATCAACCATTGCGATGGATGTCAAACTTGTCAATTTATGGCAGGTCATTAAGTGTAAATGAATATTTTTCAATAAAATTACACATAAAAATGGGAGTGATGATTTTAAGGTAACGAATCAATGCGATAGACTTCGTTCTCGCTGCTGGGGCTTTAGCATTATCTCAGGAATGTGTTCAGAATGTCCTCATTCAAAACACAACCGGTTCTGTTCGTAAAACATGGCGCAGCAGTTGTAAAGGAAAACAAATAATGCTCATTTTTCCTTTGTTACGTGAATTGCAGGATGTTCCATGATTATCTTATTTAGGCGCCCCGTGTACTGCATAGCGTAAAACAGGAGTATGTTCAATGGGCATGCGTTCAGCATAAGGTGTTTCCGGCTGTTGTTTCCATGTTTTATCTACTGCCTATCGCTTGGTGTTTTCTGTTTTCCGTTTGTGTAACGTTAGCCTTATGAGGTACGTGCTGGGTCACCATTCTGTGAGCCAAAGTGTCACATTTCCTTTGATATAAAAGATTGAGAAAGGAAACATACTCAAGCTGCAACACTGCAAGCCAAAATCCTAGCTGTTTTATTGCTGGCGACCGCGTGTACCCAGTTGGCCGTCTAACAGTAAATCACTTCTGTTATGAAAGCGTGTTATACGTAATTACGTAAGTATTTGTGAAGATAGCCGTCGCTTTGCTATAATGACAATAATATAGATAGGAATAATATATACAGTATATATATATATATATATATATATATATATATATATATATATATATATATATATTATTCCAATCTGTATTATTGTCATTGTCACACATGCTAAAAAGTGTACAAACTGACTGGTGAAATGAAGGGCAAAGAAAAGGGACTGTTATTGCAGTTTACTGCGTGCTTGTGCGAAGCAGCGAAAGCCACCCCCATCATTCCTCTACACTCCGAGGGTACATTACCCTACATTGCATGACAAGACAAGATAATGAGATGAGACTCCCATTGTTGTACCGTTTGTTCGTAATTCTATACAGTGCTGATTTTGCCTCTGTCGAAAGACTGTACCCGCGGCCTTTGTATATTTGATGCTAAGTGTGTTGACCTTATGAATAGAGAGTGAATAACAGCAGATGTAGACCGCGTTTTCTTATTGTTAAAAGGTTCATACTGTTATTTTATGAGAAAGAGGAATGAATTACTCTGACCTGAAAATATACAGAAGGAAGCAAAACCACCCGAACTTAGCCTCTTACCTAGTTTCATAATTTGTGGTCAAGTGCTGAACTGGTTATCCCATGGTCCTGGGTGGTGGGGGGGGGGGGGGCAAGGGATTTCATGGGTGCTCTGTTACCGAATTTTGGAACAGCAATCGCTGCTTAGCGCTTCCTACCCCAGAATTCAAAACCCCCGCCTGTTACCATGGAGTTTCGAACTTTCCTTTGAAGAAATATTCCCTCGTTATAATACTACGGCAAAATATTTATATATAAAATATTCATACCAATGCAAAATATTTATATAAAAAGTAATGTGTGTACAATAGGATTTTGTATAAGCTTTGATACGAGTGCGTTGTGGCAGTTTCGAGCCATCGGTTGGACCACAAAGCACTCATACATCATTTGTTATGAAGTGGTGGTGGCTCAGTGCTTTTATGTGTAACATGACGAAGTCGCGCCAGCAAAAAAATAACGCTAAAAAGTGGTGATGGCAAATCTTGCCAAAAACAAGGAAGAAGTGGCGATGGCACTGCGCCCAAGCTGTTTTCATTTTGCTGTTTCCTTGAGCTGTTACGAAGCTATCCTTTTACAATGAGGTAATGATTGTCAGAAAATTGAAACAAACTGTCTGTTATGTTAAGATCTTTATTTTTTCGAAGGCGGAAAGGGTTTCAAACTAACGTTTTAGTTGTCGCGCCTGGGTTTCTCAGGGCGGTATTGGCTTTATCGTGAAGCAAAGGATGCTTGGATAGGATATTTTAAAAAACTCTTTTTCAAATTTGCAATGCTCCTAACACGTTTTGTTTTGAATGTCCTTCGCTCATGCCGATGCCGTAGTTCTTTGTCCGTACCTTGAGTGTGCTGTGTTTTCGCCAGAAGCTGCGATCTATTAGCTTGTGATGTATGGATACATACGGTGAACAGGCAGAAGCCATCAGTTACTGGCATTTAATAGTAATTTACGTGGTTGGCCATTATCTGAACTCCAGAAAAATCTGGTGGAAACCAGGAGCTCTTTAGATAGGATTTAAGTGATCCGTATCGAGGTCATTTACAGGGTGTGTACACAAAATGTCAGTGGTATGTGCAGTTAACTAGCATCGGTCCAACGCAGCAGTAGTTCATTCTTGGAAAATGTTTGTACAATTGAAAGTTGAACCCCACGCAATCTTATGCTTGTGTTATGTATCTGATCATAATTTTAAGAGTTTAGATTTGTTCTGTCGTTTCATTTTCCCTGAGAAACAATTGTGGATTTCCCTTTTGTTTTGCCAGGTATGAGATCAGTACGGCCTGTGTGAACTGTTTTGAGTCACCCTGTATGTTGTCAAATGTGAGATAAGGCACTCCTGCTATAGGAGTAACAGTTTTTTGTGAAAGACTTGCCACCTTTAAACCTATTTTATGTGGGATTCCATAAAAATCTGTCAGAGCCATAAGAGAAAAGCCATAATTTAGGAACATAGTTGTGAGGGGGAAAAAAGCGACCCTTTCTTGTTGTATTCGGCATCAAATGGCAACTGAATGAGCGCATTGTAGCTGGCAGTGAGGATGTTTGAATTTTGAATTTAAACTCGATGAAGTGAATCTGATCACATAAGTAGAAATACATGCCAGAAAAGGGATGATATTTTATAGTTCACAATGAATGTTTGTTACAGGTAAGTTCTGATTAAATTCTGTTAAAGATTGCTTGATTTTAACTGATTTATCAAGCTAGAAACAAACACCGTTGCAGTGGAAATTGGTACCAGTGTGTGTTTGTGAGACAGAAAATTATCCGCTTTCATGTAAAGTGTTTATACTGAAGTGATTGTACAGAAAAGCCGTGAACATTTGAAAGAGGGTCGTTTCACATTCTGAAGCGGAAACGGTTGTGAAGCCCGCTCTTTGTATTGTTGTGACAAGAAAAAGCTTTCACATCTAAAAGTGGGCGTGGTTCTGTCGCTTACGCCGTGACGTAATCTGAGATAGAAAACAAAATGCAGAGAAATATGTAACCTATGTGCCTAATCGTGCCGAAGCCTGGCCACTTAAACGCAATAAATCACTATTAATTGCACCATTGTAAAACAAAAAAGTTAATAGGACAATTGTGCCAGCAGATGCCGTGGATCTGAGACAAATATTGTCTGGTTACGATTTACCAGAAATAACTTGTGACTTGCACGAAACAGTCTTTTGCGTGCCAGAAATTCTACAAGTTTTTTTTTGACAACTGCCATGTTGTTTTTTTTTAATGAAATTTGGTCAACGTTCTCGTGCTGACATGATATCACTGGCAACACCACTACATACATCATGATGTGAAATGTTTTGCAAGCTGATAGCAAATGTTATTCATTGATCGCTGTTGTGAGTAGAACTTCACGGCAATTAGTTGCCAAAATAATTGTTGAGGACAATTGCTACAGTAAAATTTACCTCGATGTGGAATTCTTCGCTAATTGTATCATTTTTTAGAACAGGGTTTTGATTGGACGGTAAAATTATTAAACCAACATGCAACAGTTATCAGTTTAATCTTGCTACGAGGCAAAGAACATTTAAATTGAATAACACATCGTAATTGGTTAAATTACAAATTGGTCTATTAGCTGCAGAAGATCAGCATGACATATAATTGAAGGGGTCCATGCATAAACTTGATAACTCCACTTATCAGGAAAATGCACTATTACCACCACGGTATTTCTTGGCCTCTGTTCTATCACGCATGTAAGTCTTACACCTCAAAACCGATTAGAAGTGGGTATTTTTTAGGAAAATGCGATGGGAAAAACCTATGTTTGTTACTAAAATTTCAAACTTTAAAAGCGTTTTTCTCCACTGCTGATAACTGCAGTTATCAAGTTTATGCATGGACCCCTTCAATTGGAATCGCATGGTGAATTGCGCTGCTTTTGTTTTGTAAATAAACCTAGAATAACCCGCGCAGATGCTGTTCTCACATTAAAAGAACACATTTTCAGTTTTGCCGATTGCGATGTGCTGTTTAGTTTCATGTGTCTCTCCTTGCACTTATGGAATATCTTCTTTCTGTTCCTAAGCATTGACTGTTCAAAGCTATTGATTTCAAATGAATGTCTGCCTCGTGCTTGTGGTCACTGCCAAGTAAAGAAAATGCTAAACAAAGAGCAAAAATCGTTAAGTATTGTGTCATCGCTTTTGATCGCTATCGGTTGTTCGTGATTGTTATTGTTGTGGTTTTTGTGAGTCATAACACATTATTTCACGAAAACCTCAAAACGGTGGAACCCATTCCATGAAACATTGTATTGGGAAACAGTTCGGATTCAGTTTTAGTCACTCAGTGTCAGAGTCGAATATTTGTAAAACAACGCCAGTGATTCTTGTTCAGAGAGTTGGTTATCACTTCGGTTGGGTAATTCAGGAAATAACAAGGTAAGCAAAGTTTTGTTCTAATATTAATTGGATTAGTGAGAAGTACTTAGGCTGCATGGACAGCTATTATCAATATTTTTGATATTGTGTGAATTAGGAATTCGTGTGGTATTACCCCCCTCCCCCCTCCCCCTATACGGATTTTTATTTTGGGTTGTGCTGATCTGAATCTGCCAGCTTGGATATTTAAACTATTATGTCGACTTCATTTGCTTTTAAACAACTCAAATGCGGCTCTATAAAATGAGTTGCATTGATATGATCCTGCCAACAGAAATGCAGTCACGCTTACATTATTCAATCGGCTCAGTTGCGGCATGTTACTACAGCTTGAATTGCATTTAATTGATGCCTAAAACTAGAATTGCAATTAAAGTTCCATTCAAATTGTAGTGGAGCTTTTACATTGAAATAGGTTATTTTGTGTCCTCGTATAGCATATTACACAGTGCACACCATGGCAGCATAACATTCTATAGACCTGAACTTTACACGAGCGACAGCAAGTTTCAGCGTTCACCCCGGCGATCGATCCAAATCGCAATGCAGTGTTCGTCAGCTTACACAGCAAAGCTCAGCGACGGTTCAGTTACTAGCGACAGCTGACGGAAAACGAAGGACCAATCAAAATGCATCTTTGCACCACATCAGTGAACCACCGAAGCGGTCAGTGACAGGTTTTAGTGAGCTGATTGACAACAGCTTGTAGCTATAGAGCTCAAGAGGGTCGCAAAAAGATAACGTGAAAATAATTCGGCGTAAGAAAACTACAGCAGTGCTGGTGGAAAAGGTTTTTCTGATATAAAATGTACACAAAGTCTTTTCGTAGTTTGACGAAAGCGTCGTCTAGTGTGAAGGATAAAATGTGAAACTCGCCTTCTAGTGATTCTGGTTGGGATGTAATGACTGGCTATTTAACATTTTACTTCGCAGATTATTTATGCCTTTTAACGACCCGGTTGTGTCCGGGTTTATTAGATGTTCGTATTAACCGGGAGTAACGCAAAATCATGCACAGATTTTTTCCCATTGTGAACTGGTTATAGTCAGCCTCACTCACCAGAAGTTGAATGGCGTCCCCATTGCTGTATGTTAACAATGGATCTGGCGCGTGATATCATAAAATAAAGACGTCATTTTTTCACTGCTTCTTGGCCCAGAACTTAGGTAATCTAGAAAGTGTACGAAATGATATGTGTGGAATGCAAGCAAATGATGTGATTTCATTAAAAAGAAGTCACGCTTAGATATGTAATTGCTCGTGTTGGAATCCCAGACAAGCACAGCAGTTTGGCTCACAGATTCCGCGCGTGACACACGTTGTATCTAATGGTCGTTTGTGAATCGTCTTCTGCACACTGTCGAGACTGGGTAGAACCCATTTGATGACGAGGGCTAGCTTAGTACTTCTCACTGCCCCGTTAAGATTTCCATTGGGTAAAATTTGGTAAAATTTATTGTGTTACCCAAAGAAGTGTCGTGACTGAAAGATGTGTAACAAACTTCCCTCAGGCTTAACAATAAACACAAAAAGACGCGGTGGTACTCTGCATCCAAAGTAACTGTTGGACGCGGCAGTGTGTACTCGCTTCTTCCTTTGGGTCCAATACCAAGAAATGGCCTCTGGCCAGCTAATCTATTGTCCTCCCAAACGAACGAGACCAATAAACAACTTTATTTCCGTGTGAATAAGGGAACATTTAGTTCATTCTTGGTGTGTACCATGAACATGGCAAGTGCGCTGTCGAGTCCACGTCACTCGGTGGCAGGCGGTCGCGGCAGTTCTGTCCTTGTTGCACTTTTGTGTTTATTTATACAGTCGTCGGGAGGACGGACATTATCCACATGACGTCGTAAAGCATAACAAAGCCGTGCGTTGTGAGTGTTGTGTTTAAGTAAATATTTTTGAACTCTTTTGATTTGAAGGAGACGAAAAACTACTGAGACGTGATAGAGGAAGCTTTGCGGGTGTAGCTCCTGGAGTTTGTGTACTTTTTGCTCAAACATTCTTGATTTTTTATAAAGCGGTTGAGAATGCTCAAAACTTGTGTTTACATCTGTGGGTGATTGAACGAAATGGATTTCAGCTTTGGTTTTTGAAATCAAAGGAAGTCAATTAGCGTTGACAGGACATAAACAAAGGGATGTGATGAAGGCTTGGCAAATATATTGGTTTTAGCTATAACAATAAATGTCGTTTTTAATTCCCTTAAGTGTCAGACAGTGGTAGTCAAATAAGATTATATCAAACACATTGTTGATGGCTTGTTTATGTTTGTCTTAAGTTCATCATAAGAATGCTTTTTGCTCTTTTCTGTTGACAGATTTTCCAGCGACTCGTACCTAAACAATAAGAGTTACTACCGACAAGGCTTCGGTGGAAACTATCACCGGAACGGGGAAGTCTCACCGACGCCTCCCAATCCAAACCCTGACTCAGTACAAACGCCTACGAGAAAGGACGAGAGTTCACCCACCAGTAACAGTATTAGCCAGGAAGCAAGTGACAGCATGATCCAGGTCACACCAAAAATTGTGCCTCTGGGCAAGCAAAGGGACAACTCAAGCCCTGTTAATTTGAGTGAATATTCACGAACGCGGCAAGATATAGCGGCGTGGCGGCCAAATAAAGTGTTTACGCCTGTGAGGCCAGCGATCGATATGCAGCTGACGTCACACAATGTGGATACTCCTCCAAACAGTGGCCGGACAGACGAACGCACCGACAGCCCGTCAGTGAAAGATTTGTTGGCTAATTTTGAGAAACACGGAAATGACAAGCGAGCGAAGGCGACACCTGTCGGCCGCACAAAAGTACAAGAACTACGCGAATCTCTTTTACGTCGTTCGAATGAAAACCTGCAGGAGAGCCCGATATCCGAAGGCAAGCGGTCGCGTTCGGGTTCGAAAGAAAATGTATTTGATATTGCTACGCCTTCGCGGTACGAACGACTACGTTCTTCGCCAGTCCAGAATCGTAAAAAGCGATCACACTCGGAGGATAATTTAGTGGACTCCATCCCGATTGCTCCGGAGGTCTCCTCCACCCCGCAAACTGTTCAGACCAGTAAATCAGTCAATCATACAACTAGTGCTATCAGTGAAACCACACATTCCAGCGAATCAAGTCCATCGGAATCAAAAACGAATATTTGTCACAATAAAAACGTAGCGGTACCTCAGCAGTTGGATAATGAACGAAAAATCTCACCAAATGTCATCTCGAGTGATGACGTCACGGGTCACGTGGTCACAAGTAGTCAGGACTACCCACAGCACAAACACACGGACTCGTCGCATTCGGGCTCGCAGAGCGATATTCGCTCGAACGACAGTGGTGTGTTGGAGGATATAGCGAGCAGCCGGCAGAAGTCGGCAGAGGAGCTGGAATGCGATAAGCAAGCTGCTATAGTTGCTAGTCACCTCGGTGAGCAGGAGAAGGAGTTATCGAACGTGCTGCTACCGCCGCCCGCCCACAAAACCACGACGGACTACATCACGCCGCTGTTTGACACGCGTGTCAATCTGAACCGGAAGCCGAGCGTTCTGGCAAAGACTTCCGCCTCGGATACGTCACCGCCCAAGAAGAAACCGAGCGCACTGCCGGAAAATAACGAGTCACCAAACAAGTAAGTTGCTTGTCTCGGAGCCCTCGTGTAATTTGCACAAAAATTTCTTCAGTATAATATTTTTAGCTTCTCTAATTTCGGGATAGTTAATCCGAAAAAAGATACATTACAAATTGTTACGGAGGGAAAATAGATTAAGGTTGATGAATGTGGCCGTAAACATCTTTAAATTTGGTTTTCTGTTTTAAAGTGGGTTATTGAACGACAATGTCGACGTATTAAACTAGTAGTTATCAGAATAAGTGTGTTCAGTTTTGGTGAAATGACTTCGGAGGGGTCGTATGACACAAGCGCAGCTAGATTCAGCCGTGGAAAAAAAAGCGCTGTGCGTTCTAACAATAGCATGACTCATGATGTAAATTATATGTGGAAAAGAACAAACGACCCTTATTTTGAAATCAAGCTGGATGAAGATTACATTCAACCGCAAATAACTGCCTCGATACTGTCATTGTCTGAAATCGTCCATTTCCCCATCAACAAGACAGTGAAACCGCCGTGGGGATTTGCCATTACCGTATTTGCCATTAGCACAGATCACTTTTTTTTCGCTTCCATGTCCTGAAACTTTGTTGATAAATTGCTATCGGAAACAAGCCCTTTAGCCAATTCTCTAACGATGACTCACGCCTCGTTATAATTAGTAAATGCAAAAATATAAAAGATGATAAAAGACAAAGGAAAAATGAGACCACACAACTTGTCTGGTTTTAGTGTGAAGACGAGCTTGGGGCCATAATAAGGCTCGCAGCACGATCAGTTTGGTGCGGTTTGGTTGCATAATGTACCCAAAAAGGAAAAGGGAGCATAACGCACTCATATCTGGATTTTTTTTTTTTTTTGGAGCGTTTTCCTGTGAACAATCTTTGTTTTTAAACTCGGGCAACAAAGCTTTATTATTTCTTGATTTTTATGCAAAAATCTCGAATTATAGTGACAGAAATAACCATAAAGGAACAACCCGAACTTGTCCAAGTAACAACATTGACAAGAGACGAATTCTGGGTAAACCCAGCTTTTTTAACCCAGCCGACTTTGTAGGACTGGGTTAGTCGTATCACTATGGGGGGCTTGAATGTATGTGCGTATGTTCTTTAAAATGCTACTCCTCCTACAGTTTTGCTCCCATCGTTTTGATATTACGCAGGAATGTTCCGTTCCCTGGGTGGTCCCCCACCTGGCTTTTACTTTTTTTGACGATTGACGAAAAATTGACAAAATGGCGGCACTTTTTGTGCCCGTTTTGACCCATTTGTAAAACATTATTCGTTCGAGAGTTTTTCTCTCTTTTCTTGTTTGGTAACTCGGCTGGGTCATGTCCTTGGACATGCTTGTTTTTTTTTTAACGTTTATACTAGTATCATCTTACCTTTTTTGGCCAGTTTGGGTTCAAACCAAACCAAATGAACATAAATTTTATTTGGGAATAAATGGGATTTGGGGCAAAAACTCCAGTGTAAATGTCATAAACAGCTCTGATGTTAGTTGATGTTTGAGTCGTCACAAAACTGGCGTTGTAAATCCCATCGTTGTGTTTTAGCATCCCATAAATATTTGCTCTCTTGTGGGGTTTATTGTCACAAAATTTACGCCGTATAATGAGAGAGAACATTTAAGAGCGTCGTGAGGGAAAAACTTTGGATGAAAACACGTATCAGAAACATGGAGAAAAGCGGTTTTCTTGCTGTGATTTTCTCTGCTAACCATGAATTAAGCGTGAGACTTAAACACAATTTATTAGCTCACTCACCTGCTTTATGAAGCAAAATAAATAAATAAAAATTAAAACACACACGAAGCAAATACTTAAGTGTGGTGCTTCAGGATTTATTTATAATCTGGAGAGTTTTATAGGGGCGTGACGTCAAAGCCACACGGGTTGATCACGTGATCGGCTGGGTAGCCGTAGAAATAAGGCAACCGGCATTTATGCCTTGTTTAGAGAACGCTTGGAATATGTGCTGTGCCACTTATCCGATATGAGAACCGATGTGGATATTAGCAAAATCATATCACTGGCAAACCGTCACCATTGCAGTATACGATATCTTAAAAAGGGCAATATCATCATTCCAAAGAGCTTCTTGAGATGGCGATAGCTGTAACTGTACGATGTTATGCGACAAAATTGGGTCTAGCTGTGATGATTTTGGCAAAATTAACAACAGCATTCTCGTAAATTAACATTTACAGTTCAAATCATGAAATTACCGGACATTTGAATAATTGTTTCAGCACTAATGGTGTAGTTTGGACCAATGTTTCTCGGCTAATTCGTGCGCGGTAAACTAAAGAATTTAACATAATTGTCCAACTGTATTATGTATTCACTGTGGATAAATTGATGCCCACGTAGACTTAATAAGAAACCTTGTATGTGAACTAAAGTTACAGTTCAAATTTGTTATTGGATAGAGGCGAATAAAAGTGGAAGTGGCCTTTGATTGGCTTCTACAATAAAGTTGTGCAGAATGTGCCAAGTGATTAGGGTTCATTGTCGGTAATGTCCGAAAACATTAGCTCAGAAGCGTTAAACTAAATAACTAATTGGTGTGTCGTTCTACAGATTCTTTGCAAACATTAGTGTGGCCATGGGGTGTTAAGGAATTACCGGTTAAACCATCAAAGTACTTTACATAAGTATAAGCCCTTTGGTAACAAACACGTAAACAACCAAAAGAAGCCAAGAATGCATGGCCTTAAAACAGAAACGTTCTGATGTGGGCACTCAGAATCACATCATGGAGTATTAGTTGATCAAACTCAGGATAATATTTCACTGAATAACTTTGATTGTAAAAATAATTAAACCACGCTCAACCTGAAAACTGGACTAGAAGCTACAGTTATTCACTTCTCAACTGAAAACATCTGTCGTTGGCGGATAGAAGCGCGTATTTGGAAAGAAAGGTTTATATGTTCGTCTGGGGCTTGAATACACATTGATGTAAAGAGTAGTAAAAAAAACCTTGGGGCAAAATAGGGGAATAATGGAGAGATTTTGCGATCGTCCTTTCAGGAACGACCCGGCACTGCCTCTGCCGCCCACGTCGCCGTATTGGTCGCCGCCGTCGTTAGCCCACCTGCGGAACAAGATGCGCCAAGATGGCGTCTCTCCGGACCAGATCCTCAAGGACGTCAACACGGAGGGCTCCATGGACGGCGAAAAGGTCAGTGCGCGGTTTGAAATCACGTGGTGGCTTAATGCTATTCAAGCACAAGCAGTGCAGTGCCGACATGCACAAGCAAATAGATCAAACGGCGTTTAAACGAATCAAGTCATTTTTTGTTTGGGTAGGGGGAGGGGTGGTCGGAGGGGGGGGGGGGGAGGTTTGAAATAAGTTCTAACTAAAAACCAGAGCAAACCATTAAAGCTTGCTGGGGTATGATTTTGTGAAATGTTTATGCGTTCAGCAAATTCAGCTACATGGTAATCAATATCTGTCAAAAATTGCAGAAATTGCGCTGTTTAAGAGTCTGAACACCTTTGAATCTGCGATCCAAGAAAAGAACAAATTATTTTGTTTGTGTTTTTTTTTTTTTTTTTTTTACAAGATTTTTTTTACATCAGCTATTTCCGCTGTCGATGTTGTTTGTGAATCACACGAAAACTGTTTCTTGAACTGGTGCAAAGTAATGGTTTGTGAACTATTTGAAAAAAAGGAAAATTCCTTTATTTAAATTTGTCCGTCAGCTTCAAGCTATTACTTCTTGTTGTAACTCGAAGTGAGCATCTGCTGTATGTATTTTAAACTCGTATGAACATTCTCCTGTCATGAAGTTACATACTGTCTGTGTATTGGCTAAGGGTGTTTTAAATTAAGGTTGTTTTATTTTCGAATTCTAGGAAACACTTATCGGGAGAATTGAAAAGAAGCTTGAAATCCTGCGAGAAGAAAAAGAGATGCTTGTGCAAGAGATTGAAGAAAACAACAACCTGGGCAAAGAGGTACTGTTGTTTTTTTGTTTTTTTTTTCAGGGATTTCCATTTTTTTCCAATGTGTTTTGTTAAATTGTTGGGTTTTCCATCTCAAGACTGGTGACTTAAAATATCTCTGTGGCCAAACATGGCAGCTGGTGGAAAAAAAAGAAAAATGTAAGAACTGATGGTGGGAACAAAGAAAAGGAAAGAGCTCTGAGATTTGACTAATTTTCAAAGAACGTCGACACCCTTTCTCATTCATGGTGTGGATGCTTCTTTAAAAAAAAATGAAAACCGGTTTCGAAACTATTAAGTTGTATGTGGTGTGGCCCGCAGGTAACGGCTGTAGTAGAGAGCAAGGTGACTCAGCCGGCTGAAATGAAGAAGTACCACCTGTACGTGACCGAGCTGGACAAGGTCATCTGTCTGCTGCTCAATGTGTCGGGGAGGCTGGCTAGGGCCGAGAACGCTGTCATGAGTCTGTCCGAGGACGCGGGCAACAAGGAAAAGGTGAGCTTCAAATCAGTTGCCCCACCCAAAAATAAATAAATAATAAAAATAAATGAACAAATAAAACAAAATAATAAGCAGAATAAATAAATAAAGTATGATAATAAATCAGAGGGTACAATAATAAATGAAATCACATTTTCAGCATCTGTTGAAGAGTAACTAGGGCACCAGGAATAAAGAGGCTACCATCTGGCTAGTGTAAAGCGCTTGACGTTTGTCACAGTTTCAAGTAAACAAATAATGTCGCAGTGACAAAACCCCTGGGCTGATTGAAAAAATACTATGATAATGTTGTGTGGACATTTTAGGGAAAACTCAAATTTAAATTTGTTTGAATCCTGTTGCAGCGCGCTGTTACTGACAAAAGAGACGAGCTACTTGAGAAGCTGGAAGATGCCAAACTGCTCAAGGAGGGCATCGACCGGCGAAGTAACCAGGTCGCTGTCTTTCTCAAAAAATACCTGCAGACGCAGGAGTACGAAGACTATGAGCACTTCATTAAAATGAAATCGAAATTGACAGTAGATCAGCAGGATGTTGAGGATAAGTTAAAGCTTGGAGAGGAGCAGTTGGCTGCTTTGCGGAAGAGTTTGACTCAAAGCACCTGTTAAGGGCACCTGCTTTATTCACAAGCACCTGTTGTGTGGAAGATGTCCGATGCTTAGCACAACCCAAGGAATCGAATGCTTTTCTCTCTGCCACAGAGCAACATAAATTCAACCGCCGTAGCATTAGAAACGAATAATACGGGCGGTTATAGGTCTATTTCGGTTATCTCTTTTTGAAAGAGTGTTTGTTTGGAAATCGTTTGTCTGAAAAACTGCGAAAGAAATGAAGAGAGAAAAAAAAAGGACTGAGACAGATGAGGTCATAACGTGCACGGCGCGAGCTATAATGTACCCTGTCAAGACTGCTTGCCAACATTGTAAAAGGTAGAGAATAGCAACTAGATTCTTAACCCTTCGTTTGACATAAACTAAATCAGTTTGAAATTTCTAACAGGCTTTTAGAAACATGCTGTTTTCATTTGTGAAATATTTAATAGTCAAAGACTGAACGCTTATTTTTCATGCAGGAAAAAATGGTATTGAAGTATTATTTTAGTGCTTTGCATCCTAAATATGTACAAAGTCGTCATATAAAAAAGGAGAAATACAACAGAAGAAAGGAAATAGTGCACGGGAAGTTTTTACATAGTCGGAATAATAGTTAATGTGAACAAATTCTAGAGTAGTCGCGGGAATTTCCTATTAGTTATTATGAAAGTTGTTAGGAAAAGAATCGTGAATGGAAATGTTCAAGTCTTTCATTATGAAGCGTTGAAGAGTCTTCAGTCAGAAATGTGTATTAACGTGTCTTTCATGAGAGCGTGTGGCATGCCGTTTATTCTGTTGTTAATGCCACAAAAGTCTGTTGTGTCAAATATGGAAGATACCAGAAACGGTTATACGTTGTTTAGAAAAAAATAAATATTTTCGTACATTGTTTACATCATATATTTTGAAAAATAGAACTATATTGCATTTGAAAAGTAAAAGTTTTCCTTGGATTGTGATAAATCTTGTTTGTCTTGGATCTAACACGGGTATTTGAAAGCTGTTTGGTTAACTGATGTTTTTTTTTTATGTTTTCCGTGAAATTTATGTATGGAAAAACCAAGACTGAAAACATACGAGTAGCAAATTACTGAAAAACTATTTTTCTTAAATTGTATAAAATGTACATCTTTCACACCACAATGAAACCAAACGTGTGGTTTTAAACGCTTTCCCTTTGGAAAGCTTTCGTTGGGAGAAAAAAAAAAAACATGCCTCTGATTTGAAGCTGTGTTCTGTAGAAGCCTTTAAGCGCGAGACCTGTCAGTTTTTCGTAACAAGTGATCTACGCGTGTGCGTTATGGAAGCTTATATGACAAGTTCTACTAAGATTTTAGTATTTAACAAACCGTACATATTATGTACTTTCATATTTACGAAAAATGTACTCGAAGCACTGGAGCGAGTACAGGAAAAGAAAATAAATTCATTTTCATGCATATTTATCAGTGCTATGGTAGTTTATTTCCTAAAGAGTATTTTTGCCGTCTGTTGTTATGGCATTAGATCTGAGACCCAGGTCCTACGTCACAGTTTTTAGCCCCGTAGTTCAGAATGTTGCTAAGAGCTGCATAAAGTTTATTTTTATTAGCTTTAAAGCAAAATGCATTCACAACTGCAGAATGAATGCGATTATAGTGTATAAAAACTTGCTTCTATAACATTGTCTTTTAAAGTTATAAACAAAAAAAAAATAAATAAAATAAATGATATAATGACTCGACAGAATTGATGTTTTTTTTTAGCCCAGCTGATTTTTCGTCGGTTTTTCCCGTCACTTGTCGGCTTATCCGTCGTCTGTCATGTGTGTGGGTGTAAACAATTTTTCAAAATTTATTCCGATATATCCGGTCCGAACTTCCTATGCAGGTTCCTACACCAGGCTTGTATTCTGTGGGGCGGTTTGATCAATTTAAGAAAGCCACAACAAAATGCCACTTTTCCTACAAGTCCGGTCTATTCGTTTTGAAATTTGACAGGAATGTATACCAGTAGCTCCTGCAACCAGCTGTTGTTAGTCCCCCGCCGGGGGACTAGAGTTTTCGGGTCTGTCTGTCCGTCCGTCTGTCGAAATTTTTTGTTAACACACTCAAGCCTACATTTTTCGACCGATTGTTAAGATTTTCCATATATGGGTAGTACTGGAACGAACAAGGATCGGTGTTGTAAATGAGCCATGTAGGCCCAAGGACATTGGCCCAGCTGAACTTAACAAATTTTCCCAATTCTTACTCAGTTGAATGAGTTTGTTAACACACTCAAGCCTACATTTCTGGATCGATTGTTGAGATCTTTTACATATAGGAAGTATTGGAACCAACAAAGGTCGCTATTGTAAATGAGCCTTGTCGGCCTAAGGACATTGGCCAAGCTGAACTTCAGAAATTTTTACAACCCTTACATGCTGGAATGAGTTTGTCAACACACTGAAGCCTACATTTCTGCATCGATTGACAAGATGTCTAAACTCTAAGTAGTACTGTAACCAACAAGTGTTGGTATTGTAAATGAGCCAGGTCGGCCCAAGGACATTGGCCCAGCTTAACTTCACAAATTTTCCTAATCCTTACTCAGTTGAATGAGTTTGTTAACACACTCAAGCCTACATTTCTGGATCCATTGTTGAAATATTTTACATATAGGCAGTATTGGAAACAACAAAGGTCGGTATTGTAAATGAGCCCTATCGACCCAAGGACATTGGCCCAGCTGAACTTCAGAAATTTTCTCAACCCTTACATACTGGAATGAGTTTGTTAACACACTGAAGGCTACATTTCTGCATCGATTTATAAGATATCTTAACGATAAGATGTATTGGAAACATCAAGGGTTGGTATTGTAAATGAACCATGTGGGCTCAAGGACATTGGCCCAGCTAAACTTCACAAATTTTCTCAATCGCTGCTCATTGGAATGAGTTTGTTAACACACTCAAGCCTACATTTTTCGACCGATTGTTAAGACATTTTATGTATGGATAGTACCGGAACGAACAAGGATCCGTATGGTAAATGAGCTATGTCGGCCCAAGAACATTGGCAAAGCTGAACTTAACAAATTTTCCCAATTCTTACTCTTTGAATGAGTTTGTTAACACACTCAAGCCTACATTTCTAAATCGATTGTTGAAATAGTTTATATATAGTAAGTATTGGAACCAACAAAGGTCGGTATTGTAAATGAGCCCTATCGGCCCAAGGACATTGGCCAAGCTGAACTTCAGAAATTTTCACAACCCTTACATACTGGAATGGGTTTGTTAACACAATCAAGCCTACATTTTTTCATCGATTGGCAAAATGTTAAACACATAGGTAGTATGGCTGGTAAAAAGAATAGGTATTGTAAATGAGCAAGGTCGGCCCAAGGACATTGGCCTAGCTGGAATTTTAAAATTCACGAATATGATACGAAATGCTTAAGGGTTGTAGTCCAACCTAACAAAATCAAATACGGGGTTTGTACGCCGGCGGGGGGCATAGTCGGTATCACTGACCCACTTGTTTTGTTAGCGATTCAGCCAGAATACTTGCAAAAAAAACCCACAAAAACAAACAGAAACAAAAAAAACGGATAAATAATAATAATAACAATAATAATAATAATGACAATAACAAAATGCTGCTTTCCAGCAAATCCAAATATCACTTTGAAATTAGACAGGACTGTTCCAGGAAAGATTTTCAACAATACAGATAATTTGTTTGACTATCTGGTCAAAACTTTGATCCAAATCGGCCAGAGTTCAGGAAACACAAAAATGTTCGCAGTGTAGTATGGTTTAGTCATTCAAATTTGACAGGAATGATCCCAGGTTGATCTTCAGCAGGACTGTAGCATATTGTTAGCGGTTTGGCGAACATTGGGTAAAATATTGTTAAAAACAAAAAGACAGAAAATGCTATTGCTCTGCAAATCCGGTGCGATCGCTTTGAAATTTGACAGGAATTAACCAGAAGCTTCTCCACCAAGCATCAATGTGATTTGTGCCACTTCCTAGAAATAGGCTTGCATGGCCGTCAAAAAGTGGTTGTCATATTGGTAAGCCCGGTTGATGAAAATTCCTACAAATTTATAAAGGAATCCGGCCAAATTGGGGGAGAAGAAGCGTTTTGAAAATCGACTACTAAGTATTTTTAAATGCCCCCAATTTAGCCAATTTTTGGCTGATCGCCAGAAAAGTAACTTTTCAAAAGAGGACCGTCTAATGAACATCCATGAAAAATTTGAAGACAATCTGATAAAAATTGTGACATAAGGTTTCGAGGTTCGCCAAAGAAAAATGCAACTCCCCCATTTGACCAATTTTTGGTGGATCACCAGAAACGTAACTTTCCAATACGTGGCAGCCAAGTGAACATTATGCAACGTTTGAGAGCATTCCTATCAAAATTTTGGAAGAAAACAAGTGTGCACAAGGACAAGGTCTAAGCTAACGAAAAGCGATAAGACCAATTCCAGCGTGCACGAACAAGGAAATTTCCCTGAAAATTTGGGGTTCAAAAGAAGATGGCAAAGAGCTAGCTAGATAATTAATTTAGCAACGGACCCGAACATAGATCAATAAATACATACAAAGATTTGTTTCCGAGAAAAAATGGGAAACAGATCTTGTGTATCTCTGGTAGACTGGATAGTCTACCAGTGATACCTTCGAACATATTATCAAAATTGTATCCACACACATGTACTGTTGGTGTGATTTTAACAACTAGAGCAGCCAGTCCACACAAATAAAAAGAGTACAGGTTTATATTACACACTGCCAATCGATACCAACTTAGTTTCTTGTGTTTGTAAGCAACCACAAATGTCTCCCCCCACGTAACATACCACTCAGTATCAGTTGTGGTGCATGATGAAGTCGTTATTTAAGGTCTAGCTATTGATTTTTTTGCCGCATACTTGATTCGGCTGCCAATGTGTTCCATACAGGGAGCTCTGTTTACCGGTTAGTACTGTTTGTAGTACCTGGAAGCATTTTTCGCTTTTAAAGTGGATCATCTGATATCTTGTGTTATGAGAAGCAGCTCACCATTTTGGAACCGAAATGCTTTCCCCCACCTCCCACCGAGGTGCGTCATCTCATGCGCTGTTATGAGGCATGCCTTTCTAGTGCTTTGTGGCCGATGGGTCGATGGGTACGAAGACAAAGTGGTATATCGTGGCTATAGCAGCATTTAGGGTACAGACCGTTACCGTTACCTCGGATAAAAGGGTTAGAGTTGCGTTTATAGTCATACCTACATTAGATGGCTGGGTGATGGAGGATGGTGGTTGGCAAAAAAATCTAGACAACCTTCAAGTTCTGGATAAAAAATGTAAAGTAAGACCCTTGACTCCTTCCAGATTCCGGTAAAAAGACGGACAGTAAAACCTGCCTGTCTTGGCCAACTTCCAGACCCGGATAAATGTGTAACGTACAGCAAAACTACTGTAGTGACCAACGTCAGACCTGGATAAGAAGGGTCTACAGTAATACCCGTTTTATCGACCACTTTCCAGACTCAGATGAAAAGAGACGTGCAGTAATATCTGTTTTAGTGACCAACATCTGCCTTGTTTATTTTGAATTTTCCACAATGAATTATGATTATGTTTGCAGAAATGAATATATTATTTCAGTAGATGAAAAAAATGAAAATTGTTTTTTTTTTTTTTTTTGTTTTTTTTTTTTTTTGAGACATTTGTTTTTGTTTACAAAAACAAGAACTAAGTAGGTATCGATTGACAGTGTGTACTAATATAAGCCTGTATTCTTATGTTTTCTGTGCATGGCCGCTCTAGTTTAATTTGCATTGATGCGCGGTTCTTATTTTAGACAGTGCGCATATTTATTTAACTTGCGTTGAAGTGCGGCTGGCATTTTGGACCACTGCGCCTGTTTGGTTAACGTGCATTGTTACACGGTTTGCATTTCGAATAAGAGCGCATGATTATTTAACTTGCATCGATGCACGCTTCGCATTTCGGACGAGTGTGCATGTTTATTTAACTTGCCTCGATGCGTGGTTCTTATTTCAGACCAATGCGCATGTTTATTTAACTTGCGTTGATGTGCGGTTCTCGTTGTGGACAAGTGCGCATATTTCTTTAGACTGAGTTGATGCACGATTCGCATTTCGGACCAGTGCACATTTTTATTGAACTTCCGTTGATGAGCGGTTCGCATTTCGGACAAGTGCGCATGTTTATCCAGCTTGCGTTGATGTGCGGTTCACATCTCGCACCACTGCGCATGTTCACTTAAGTTGCGTTGACGCGCGTCTCTTATTTTAGACCCCTGCGCGTGTTTATTTAACTTGCGTTGACATTTCGGACCAGAGCGCATGTTTATTTTAATTGCGTTGATGCAATTTAAATAATAAATTGGGACCAGTGCTTAAGTTTTTTTAACTTATGTTGATGCGGGGTGCTTATTTTGGACCAGTGCGCATGTTTACTCAACTTTCGGTGATGTGCCGTACTTAATTTCCACCAGCTCGCATCTTTATTTAATTTGCGTTAATGCCTTAATTTTCCAACAGAAGGACATCTATTAATTTTATATTTTGTCAACATTTAGTAGCTTTCACCTTTGCAATGTCTGTATTACTTGTATTACTAGACACATTGTCCACGGGCAATTGTTTCTTTGTGTCTTGAAATCTTTTTACTTTTAGTTTTTTAGCATCGTTGAAAGTATGTGCGGTTTTAAGTTGAAAAATCGTATCTCCTCCTAGGTTTTTAGCGTGAATGTCTTGAGATTTTGTTCGATAGTAACGGACACAAGTACCTACCTGGCAATTACTTTTTTTGGTCAAAAACCAAATTTCTTTAAAACGTATCTCCTTCTAGGGTTTCGGTGGAAACGTGCTAAAACTTTGGTGGAAGGTAGGGTGCATAAGTGTCCACCTTGTTTTACCTTTTTTGGCGATTTGCCAAAAATTGGCGAATAAAAACAATTTTGTCGTAAAATCTGAACTACTTCAAAGAAAGTAATCTTACTGTCTTGGCGAATAGAATTTTTAACTAACTGCTGGAAAATAAAAGGTAGCAGGTGTTAATACCTACCTGGTCATTACTTTTTTCGCGAAAAAATTGGCAAAACTTTTTGCGAAAAACTAATTTTTTTCGTAAAATCTTAACTATCTCCAGGAAAATGGTCGTAATTTCTTGAAAATCATAAGTGAGAATAGCAAGCGTTATTACCTATCTGGCTATTATTTTCTTTTTATGATTAGCCGAAAATTTTGGCGAAAAACAGTAAAAGCTTAAATAACTGCTGGAAAATAGTCTTAGTGACTTTTTTATTTATTTTTTTATTGAAACATTTTATAATTTTTTACAATGAGAACATAGAAACTGAAAAAGAACACATACATAAGAGAGAAAAAATGTAAGAAAAAATACTTCTTCCGCTGTGAATCCTTAGCTTAAAGCTCTAGAAGGAAGAGAAATTTACTCCATTTTGCTTCGAAAACACTGCTTTCTGAATGGTTTGCGTCCGCCTGGATAAACATGTGCAATTCCCTTGTAAAACTTTCAAGGGAGAATCTCTTGCTATGAAACCTAGACTAGTATATATGCCACTTGGACAGAATCAAGATCACATTTAGTGCACTTCCTTTGTTCCAAAAATAAATTCAGCACAATTAACACTTTGTATTTTAATCAAATTTAAAATCAGTCGCATTATGTTTATGTTTATCCCATTTTGAAAGGATGGTTGGGGGCTTAACGTGAGTAGAGATAAGTTCTGTGTAATAGACCCTACATTTAGCTTTTTGTACATTAATATTTTTTCCACTTATTGGTTTAAATTTTTGGTCGACAATCATTACCTTTGTTATTTTTCTATTTACAGACTAAATCACTTAATCGCATACCGGTTAAACGCATAAATCGGTTAGCCGCATATTATTGGCAAATCCCAAACCATTTCCAATGCTATCTATTTGAAATTTAACCGGATAATTGCATACCGCTTAATCGCATAAACTGGATAAACGCATAGCTTTTTCACGTTAAAATTGGAAGCACACCGGTTAATTGCATAATTCTGGGTGACCATCCAAACAGTGCCACACTTCAAGCAAACTAAGGGAGTGAGCTGCTCCTCGTTTATTTATCTAATGCATTGTATTCTGTTTGCCTGACCCATTGTGTACATGTACCAACCCACTCGCGGTTGTTGACGGTGAGTCTCGAATTCTTAATCACCGCACTCTCTCAGCTCTCACTAGATAATGACCTTTATCCTTAATCCCCGCACTGCCTTAGCTGACGCTAGATAATGGCCTGCAACTCCTTATCCCCGCGCTGCCTGAGCTCTCACTAAATAATGGCCTGAAACCCTTAATCCCCACGTTGCGTCAGATACCAGTGAGCGCATAGTCACCATTTAAATACGCAGCCAAGAAAAAAATGACCAGGGGCGGGGGTGTACGTATAATAACTATCGCAAATGAAAAAAAATAAGCACGGCAAGAGGACTCCGGATAAACGCATAAATCGGATAAACGCATAACAGGGCTTGGCAAATTGGCTATGCGATTAACCGGTTTCGTCTGTATTATAATATCCCTTGATTGCAACAACTGTATGGCATTTTTTATCGCTGACTTAAGACTCAGAAATTTAAGAAAGCTGCACTTAATGTAAAATTTTGTTTCCAACTGTTCCTTACTTATAAAGGTTTGATCATTCTCTAATACAGGGGGCCCTCGTTAATTCGTCCTCGGTTAATTCGGTCCCTCGGCTAATTCGTACCAATTCCGTCGGTGCCGATTTTGGGACCCATTCATTTCTATGTAAAAGTACGAATTAACGAGGACTCGGATAATTCGTCCCAAAATTTACCCTCAATTTTTTTTATTCCGGTCTTTTATCAATGCAGAGTCATACAGATTAGGCATGCCACCAGTTAACACAACACGTAACTCAGGCATCATATGTAGCGAGATGAAGGGGTTGCATAATGCGCATTGAGCGGCAGTAATGATGGGGGTTTAGGGATTATGATTGACGTGGTCTACTCAATACACCGAGTGACTTAGTGTGCACAGCGTTTTCACTGGCCACTAATCCGGAGCATCGTCTGTCACGTACTATGCAGCAGCTTAAGATGCCGTTTGTCTTCTGTGGACACTTCGCGCTCCGGACCGTGTATATAAATTGTGAACAGTGATCAAGCATTTCAACTTGCAAAATGGGATCAAAACGAAAACACAATGATTACACAATGAACCTTAAGTTCAAAGTTTTAAAGCAAATAATGAGTGGCTCAAAAACCAGAACTGAAATAATGACGGAGTACGGGGTACCTAAAAATACACTTGCTTCGTGGATAAAGAATAAGGATAAAATAACCAATGGTGTTGAAACCAGCCAATTTGAGCCTGTTCGAAAGTGCGCAAGGCTTGAAGGTTCATTGTTGTTTTTGTCCATTCGAAAATTTGACCCCCGGTTAATTGGTACCCTCGGTTAATTCGTACTTTTTTCCTTGGTCCCGAGGAGTACGAATTAACGAGGGGCCCCTGTATATCATTGATGCATACAATTCCACATTCATACCAATCCATCCAAAATATTGTGTCATTATTTATGTGAATAAGATAAGATTGTTTCGTGGCCGCTGAGGGAATATATGAGATTCGACATGCCCTGACTTTTCGCAATAAGAATCTTGCCAATCAGGGACAGTTGCCTATGTTTCCATATTTGAAACTGCGTCATTATTTTACTTAGTTTATCATCGAAATTAGTTTTCCAACATTGATCTTTTTCATATCCAAGTTCGATACCCAACATATTAAAACTTCCTTTACACTGTTCGAGACCCAAAACAGAATACTTCTTATTATTCCAAGACCCAACTAAATTAAAAGCGTTTTATCTTTATTGAGTTTTAGACCCGAGAATATTCAAAACGCTCTGCTACTTGAAATATTTCCTTGACTGAATCAGTTACAATGCATGCTGTATCGTATGCAAATTGAGTCAAATTCACCAAAATTTGACGGAAATATTGGGCAAAAAACACTTTTCTATAAAATATATCTCCTAGGGTTTTTATGCAAGCATTCTACAATTTTGGCCCACCTGTATGTTACTTGTTTTGATGATTAGCCACAAATTGGTGGAAATATTGGTGAAAAAGGTAATTGTTGTTTTTTGTTTAATTTTAACTAACTCTAGGGAAATAGTCTTGCTGTCTTGAAGTTTAGGTGAAGATAGCAGGCGTTATTACCTACCTGGGTATTAGTTTTTAAAGTTATTGGCTAAAAATTGACTCAAATTTTGGCGAAAAACGGAAAGAATTTCAGTAAAATCTTAAATAACTCAAGGAAAATAGTATTACTGTCTTAAAATTTTAGCCAAAGATAGCAAACATAACTTTATACCTGGCAGATAGTTTTTAGATCAGCCGACTTTGTCGGGCTGGTCTTATCCAAACAACAGAGGGGCATCAGTCGTCTGTATGTACGTATGTACGTGTGCAAACTTTTAGTTAAAATGCTTCTTCTCCCTCAGTTTTGAACGGATTCCTCTCAAATTTTACACAAATGTTTTCTGGGTAGGCCTCTCTTTAAAAATTATTTTTTTGGCGATCCGCCAAAAAATTGACTAAATGGGGGCATTTGAAATTTTTCGGTTGCCAATTTTCAAAATGCTTCTTCTCTTACAATTTTGGTAAGATTTTCTTCAAATTTTATTTTGTACTAATGTTCTTAACATAGCCTTCCCTTCAAATGTTTCTTTGTTGGCAATTTTCTTAACATTTTGTACGATTATTCCCTAGGTAGGCCTCTTTTGAAAAATTGCTCATTTTAACGATTCACCAAAAATTGGCTAAATGGGGGGCATTTTTTAAGTTTTCGGTGTCTAATTTTCAAAGTGCTTCTTCTCCCACAATTGTGGTCGGATTTTTTTTCCAATTTTGGGCAGTTGCTGTCTAGGTAGGCCTCTGGTAAAAAAGACTTTTTTGGCGATCTGCCAAAAATTGGCAAAATGGGGGGCATTTAAAATTTTTTTGTTGCCAATTTTCAAAATGCTTCTTCTCGAACAATTTTGTTCAGATTTTCTTCAAATTTAGTACGAATGTTCTCAACGTAGTCCCTCCTGAAGGTTTACTTTTTTTGGCGATCCGTCAAAAATTGGCTGAATGGAAGCATCTTTTAATTTTTTGGTGCCTAATTTTCAAAGTGATTCTTCTCGAACAAATTTTCATCAGATTTTCATTATCTTTTGCACGAATGTTCTGCAGCTAGAGCTCTCTTGAAATCTCACTGTTTCTGGTGATCCGCCAAAAATTTGCTAAATAGGGGGCATTTTTTAATTTATTGGCGTTTAATTTTGAAAATGCTTCTCCCACAATTTTGATTGAATTTTTTTCCAATGTTGTACGATTCTTCTCCAGTTAGGCCCCTCTTGTAAGTTGAATAAACATACGCATTGGTCCGAAATGCGGACCGCGCATCGACGCGTTTGGCGAACATGCGCACTGGTTCGAAATCGAACCGCACATCGACGCAAGGTGAATAAATATGCGCACTGGTCCAAAATGCAAACCGCGCGTCAATGCAAGTTAAATAAACATGCGCAATGGTCCGAAATGCGAACAGCGGATCAACGCAAGTTAAATAAACATGTACACTGGTCTAAAATAAGAAACGCCGATCAATGCCAGTTAAATAAGCATGCGCACTGGTCCGAAATGGGAACAGCGCATCGACGCTAGCTTAATAAATATGCTCAGTAGTCCGAATTGCGAACCGCTCATCAACGAAATGTGAATATACATGCGTATTGATCCGAAATGCGAACCGCGCATCGACGCAAGTTAAATAAACATCTGCACTGGTCCGAAATGCGAACGGCTTATCAGGGTAAGTTGAATAAATGTGCTCACTGGTTAGAAATGCGAGCCACGCATCAACGCAAGTTAAGTAAGCATGCGCACTGGTCCGAAATGCGAAAAGAGCACAACGACAGGTTAATTAAAAATGCGCATTTTTCCTAAATGCAAACCGCACATCAGCGCAAGTTAAATAAACATGCGCATTAGTCCGAAATGCAAACAGAGCATAACGACAGGTTAAATAAAAGTGCGCATTTTTCTTAAATGCAAACAGCACATCAACGCAAGTTAAATAAACATGCGCAGTGGTCGGAAATGCAAACCCAGCAAAGTAATACATACCGAAACATTAAAACTTAAGTAATGATGTTTTAGACGCGGCGTTTTCTTTTCAAAAGGCACATGTGTTTGGTCATTCAAGTCGTTTCTACTGCTTGAAATAATTGCGTATGTCCGAAGTACATGTTAACAGTACACGTGTGTGGACACAATTTCGATACGTTGTTCGAAGGTATTTCTGGTAGACTACCAGTCTACCAGAGATACACACGAACTGTTTCCCATTTTTCTCGGAACAAATCTTTGTATGTATTTATCGGTCTATGTTCGGGTCCGTTGCTTATATCATTATTTAGCTAGCTCTTTACCAACTAGTCTTTTAAAGTCCAATTTTTCAGGGAAATTCCCTTGTTTATGCACACTGGATTTGGTCTTATCGCTTTTCGTAAGCTGGGACTTATTGGACAAACTTGTACAATGTGACTACCAGTGTTGGCAACCAGACAAGCTTATTCATAGATTCATTAGACCTTGGCTGGTCACAATGTCCCTGGACCTTCTAGTTTTTCGTGACTTGCCAAAACCTAGCGGAAATTTTTGGCGAAAACCCAAGAAATTTTTAGTTAAATCTAACGATCCTCAAAAAATAGTCTTTAAGTCTTGAAAATTTTAAGAAAGACAGTAGGCCTCCTTTCCTACCTGGTTTGTGTAATTATTGGTGATTGGCCAAAAATCGGCGAAACTTTTGGTGAAAAGGCAAAGCAATTTCAGTAAAATCTTGATGAAATCTAGGAAAATAGCCTCATTGCCTTGTTATTTTCAGTAACAGTAGCAGACATTACTACGTAAGTAGCTATTTTTATTTTGGGCAATTGACCAAAAACTGGCGGAAATATTGGCCCAAAACCAATATTCTGTAAAACGTATCTCCTAGGGTTTTCATGGAAACATTCTACAATTTTGATGGGAGGTAGGGTGCATTGATGTCGCTCTATCTGTTACTTGTTTTGGGTTTTCGCCAAAATTGGCGGACATTTTGGCGAAAAACCTAATTGTTTTTGTTAAATGTTGACTAACTCAAGGAAAATAGTCTTACTGTCTTAGAGTTTTAGATGAAGATAGCAGGCGTTACTACCTACCTGGTTGTTATTTTTTTTAGTAACTTACCAAAAATTGGTTCAAATTTGGACGAAAAACCATATATATTTTCAGCAAAATCTTGACGAACTCCATAAAAATAGTCTGGCTGTCTTTAAATTTTACGAGAAGATAGCATGCTTCATACCTTCTTGTTGTTACAATTTTTGGGATTGGTAAAAAATAGGCGAAAATTTTGACGAAAAACTAAAAAAAAAAACTAAAATCTTAACGAACTCCAGGAAAATAAGATCATTGCATTGTAAGTAACAGTAGCAGACACTGTCTATGTAGCCGCCTGTTACAATATGTCTAGAGTATTTGCCGGCCGTTGATTTGCCGGTGGAATTGCGAAAAATTGTGCTAAACAAATTTTACTTCTACAATTTAATTTCTTTAATATTTCACAATCTATGCATTTCACAATTAACTCGGTTCACTAAATAAATATTATCTATCAACTAAATTGCAATCATAGAAAAATGAAACTCTTTGACCAGTTACATTATAACTCTTTAACAATTAAATGGCAATTAAGTTACATTATAAACACGATCTCATCCCCCGCACCTTTACTCTGGGCCGCACGCTTTTTTTCGCATTTGTGAGCAACGAATCCATTTGCCAAATTTCTATCTTTAACGTACAAAACCCCTCATAGCTTAATTTGTGCTCTCCTCTAATATATAGTTTCAATATACTCAATACTTTGTTTATTGAATGATATTACAACAAAATTTAGCAGGGATTTTATACACTTTCCACTCCAGAGAAGACCGGATTTCGGCAATCGAGGTAATCACTGTAAGTCCCTTACTCTGGAATTAAGAGTAGCATGGAGCAGATGGGCTTTCGATAATCGGGGAAATCCATAATCTGTAACTTATTTTACATTATAACTACAAACGTAACAACAAAAATGCAATTAATTTTTTAAAGGTTTCTTTATTCAATTTGCTTCATGTGAAGGTTACTTGTTTGGAACAGATAAAAAACCTCCATGACATTGAACAACTTCAATATATATATATTCACTGTGCAAGGTAGCATATGCCTTGGATTAAAGGGAAATGCGGGTATCTCTGCGCCATCTAGCGACCGAAATGCGCATTACATTGAATATCGCTGAGTTTGAATCCATGTTTACACAGTATAAATAACTACTAAATCCGTCTAAATCGAAAAATTCTTTTCAAAGACAAATAGGGTCGTGTCCAGAAATGATCTGTATTGATATTTTGTTCCTGGAAGGGCCTGTGTTGATATCTTGCCCATTAAAAGCATATGACATTGTTTTCACCATTTAACCATTGCGTCAATGGGATTTTGTCAAAAAGATTGTATAATTCTGTTATTGATACGGTGACATATATTTTTTATTTGCTTAAAACATTTCATATGACGTGTTCTTCAAACAAGGAAAAAATGAGGCAATTGTCAATTGTGATTATGTGTGAATTTTGCATTTTGATTGAAATTTCTTGGTTTTCCCAATGGTTTCCATAGTAAAAGTACGCGACCTTTATTTCTTTATTTCTCTTATAACATCGATGACCCCGCTTTTTCTTTTCAGTTTTCAAATGTATACCCTCAAAGGATTAAACTGTGAAAGTATGAAGGAAATCTCAATTTTAGGTGAGATACCCGCATTTCCCTTTAATAGTTTCGGAGATCTCGCGTGGAAAGCACCCAAGTCTTATATTGCAGTCATCTCAAGAGATCACAATTTTTGATAAGTCGCCATTTTAGCAATTTTTGGCTGATTTGAAAAATAACACGTCGTTGCACAACTTAATATATATATTTTCACTGTGCAAGGTTGCATATGCCTAGGATAAACAGTTTCGGAGAACTTGCGTGGAAACAGAACAGCATCCAAAGTGTGACATATGGACAGACGGACGGACGGACGGACAGATAGACAGACGGACGGCCAAAGGGCAATCCTATAGACCCCCGGGATCTACAGACCCCCTTTTGGGGTCTAAAAAGACAATAATAAAGTGCTATTCTTGTAGACGTTATGTCATTGCGAGACATCACTCGTCATGTCTTTCCTTAGGACGCTATAGTGATGGAAGTCATCACTGGCTCAGAGTCTTTCCTTGGGAACGCTATGTCAATGCACGACATCACTGGTCCTGTGTCCTTCCTGGGGACATTATGTTAATACATGACATCACTGGTGCTGTGCAATTCCTGGGGACACTAAGTTACAACATGACATCACAGGTCCTGTGTCCTCACTGGGAACCCGATGTTTTTTTTTTACAAAAACTTTTTTTATTTTAATAACTTTATTTCATTGCTTTCATTCATATATAATTTACTAATTCTATGTTGTTTGTAACAAAAGCGTTTTTTCTCTGCTTTTACAGAAACCGATGCGAATATATTTAAAAAGCTATGATCTATTCCTACTACCCATATTTTGCTTACAAATACTGCTATGTATTTGATCTAGGCTTTGGACATTTCTAGGTTGATTGTTATACAAGTTTTTCAATTACAACAACATACTTAAGGAATCTCAAAAACGCACAGAAATAGATTTCATCCTGCTTTCTATTTCACTTATGTATAAATATTTTTACTAGAAGTAATAAAGTCAACAATAAAATTTAGTTCTATTCGTGTCTCTCTTTTTAATTCCCAACAATTTTATTCGTGTGCTTAACAGTATGAGGTTTCCCTAAGGGGTCGCGCGTTCGGCTTATGCTTTTCTAGTTGATCGGATAATTCTTGAATTTTTGGAGAATTTTTGAAGAAAAAAATTTAAAATGTGTCTCCACCTGCATTTTTGATCCGATGTCGTTCATTTTTGTTATGAGGCACCCCTATGCGGTCATGCATATGGCTTGTGCTTTTTCAATCGATCAGACAATTTTTGGTGAATTTTTGAAGAAAAATTTTCAAAGATTATTCAAAATGCATCTCCTCTTGCATTTTTGAACCGATATCATTTATTTTCGGCATGAGGTTTCCCTAAGGCATCGTGTGTACGGCTTATGCTTTTCTAGTCGATCGAATAATTTTTTAATTTTGGGGGAATTATGAAGAAAAACAATTTAAAATGTATCTCCACCTGCATTTTTTTTATACAATGTCGTTCAGTTTTAATTTGAAGCACCCCTAAGGGGCCATACGATTCGTGCTTTTTTAGTCGATCGGATAATTTTTGTATTTTTTGGAGAATTTGTGAAGAAAAAACGTCAAAATCCATTTCGCCCTACAGTTTTTATCCGATTTCATTTCTTTTTGGTATGAAACATGCTAGATGGGCCATGCATATGATTTGCGCTTTTGTAGTGGATCGGAGGGAATTTGGGGTATTTTGGAGGGAATTTTTAAAGAAAAACTTTAAAATGCCCTTGCTCCTGTAGTTTTTATCCGATTTCATTTATTTTTGGCATGAGGCATTCTATAGGTGGGTCTTACATACGGCTTATACTTTTTTAGTCGATCGGACTATTTTTTGTATTTTGGGGGAACTTTGGAAGAAAAATTTCAAAATGCATTTCCCCCTACAGTTTTTATCCGATTTCATTTACTTTTGGTAAGAGGCATCCCATGTGGGTCTTACATACGGCTTATGCTTTTAGTGGATAGGACAATTTTTGTATTTTTGAGGACTTATTACAGAAAAAACTGTAAAATATCCTTCCTTGTGCAGTTTTTATCCGATTTCGTTCATTTGTGGTATGAGGCATTCTAGGTTTGTCGTGCATATGGCTCGTGCTTTTTAGTCGATCGAACAATTTTTGTTTTTAGGAGAATTTTTGAAGAAAAAACTTCAAAATGCATTTCCAAAAAATGCAGTTTTATCCGATTTCATTTATTTTTGATATGAGGCATCCTAGGTGGGTCATGCATATCGACTTGTGATTTTTTAGTGGATCGGACAATTTTTGTATTTTGGGGAGAATATAAGAAAAAAAAACTTCAAAATGCATTTCCCCCTACAGTTTTTATCCGATTTCATTTATTTTTGGTATGAGGCGTCCTAAGTGGATCATGCATATGACTTATGTTATGTTATGCGATCGGACTATTTTTGTATTTTTGGGGGAGTTTTTGAAGAAAAAACTTCAAAATGCATTTTCCCCTACAGTTTTTATCCGATTTCATTCATTTTTTTTGGTGTGAGGCATCCCTAGATTGGTCGAGCATACCGGTAGTGCTTAATGACTCAATTTGGGAATTTTTTATTTTTGGTCGAACTTTTGAAAGTAAATACCTCAAATGCATCTTCTCCTACAGTTTTGATCCTATATTAATTATTTTAGGTGCTTTAGGCGTTCGTGAATACGGCTTGTGCTTTTTGAGTCGATCAGGGAATTTTTGAAGAAAAAGACTACAGTTTTTATCAGATGTCATTTATCTTTGGCATGAGCCGTCTCTAGGGGGCCATGCATACGCCTTGTGCTTTTTGAGTGAATTGAGCCAACAGCGCATCGACGCAAGTTAAATCAACTTGCGCACTAGTCCGAAATAACAACTGCGCATGGATGCAAGTTACATAAACATGCGCAGTGGTCCGAAATGCGAACCGCGTAGCAACGCAAGTTAAATAAACATGCCCACTGGTCCGAAATAAGAGCCGCGCATCGACACAAATTGAATAAACATGCGCACTAGTTCAAAAAAAGAACCGCTCGAATTTAAGGAAACATGGGCACTGGTCCAAAGTAAGCACCGCGCATCAACGCAAATTTAATAAACATGCGCACTGGGGCGAAATGTGAACCGCATATCAATGCAAGTTAAATAAACATGCGCAGTGGTTCGAATTAACGCATTAACGCAAGTTGAAAAAACATGTGCAGTGGTCCAAAATGAGAACCCCGCATCGATGCAAGTTAAATAAACATGCGCACTGGTCCAGAATAAGCACCGCGCATAAACGCAAGTTAAATTAACATGCGCACTGGTCCGAAATGCGAACCGCGCATTAACCGAAGTTAAAAAAAACCAGCGCAGTGGTCGGGAATGTGTCGAACCGCACATCGACACATTCTAAATAAGCATGCGCACTGGTCCAAAATGAGCACCGCGTATCAATGCAAGTTAAAACAACATGTGCACTGGTTCGAAATGCAAACCGCGCATCAACGCAACTTTAATAAACATGCGCACTGGTCCGAAATGCGAACCGTGCATCAAGGTAAGTTAAATAAACATGCACATTGGTCCGAAATGCGAACCGCACATCAACGCATATTAAATAAGCATGCGCATTTCTCCGAAACGCGAATCGCGCATCGATGCAAATTAAATAAACATGCGCACTCGTCCGAACTGCAACCCGCGCATCAACACAAGTTAAATAATCATTCGCACTGGTCCGAAATGCGAACCGCTCATCAATGCAAGTTGGATAGACATCCCCACTGGTCCGAAATGCGAACCGGGCATCGACGCAAGTTAAATAAACATATGCACTGATCCGAAATGTAAATCGTGCATTAACGCACGCTGAATAAACATGCGCACTGGGCTGAACTGCGAACCGGGCATCAATGCAAGTTGAATAAACATGGGCACCGGTCTGAGTAAGAACCGCACATCGAGGGAAGTTACATAAACATGCGCACTTTTCTGAAATGCGAACCGCACAATAGTTGTGTATGTCCGACCAACAGTACACGTGTGTGATACAATTTCGATACGTTGCTCAAAGGTATCTCTGGTAAACTATCCTCTCTACCAGAGATACACAAGATTTGTTTAGCAGTTTTCTTGGAAACAAATCTTATGTATGTATTTATCAGTCTATGTTCGGGTCCGTTTCTAAATTAATTTTTTAACTAGCTCTATGCCATCTCGTCATTTGAAGCCAAATTTTCAGGGAAATTCCCCTGCCCATGTACGCTAGAATTGGTCTTATCGCTTTTCGTAAGATGGGACTTTGTCCTTGGACAAACTTGCTTAGTTTGTCCTTAGAACTAGTCAGAGGCCGTTAGGGCTAGAAAGACGAAATTTGGATATGATAAACTTCAGTATGTCTAGTTGATCCTCCTGTATTTTTTTTTAAATTCGCTTAATTTTTCAATTAAAAAACAACAAAACAAATTTGCGAAACAGGCGACAAGAAGATGATAGCGGTAGTTTAAATTGGAATGGTATCAGCCTCGGTGTATTGATCGCCCAAATCTCAATGAAAGCCATCACAACATGCGAGTGCAAGTTTAAGTTGGCTGCAGCGTTTGGGTTTTTCCCAAATGCTAAAGAGTGATGAAATTTGGCTCAGTGATAGAGGGTGATTAGACGCCGTAAAATCCGCAGTTTTTAACCATGACCTTAGAGTACGATTGACATCCTCGGCCATGGTCAATGTTAAAAACCGAAAGTGGGCCATTATCTCGAAAACGGTTAGAGATTTTGAGCTTACTTTCGACCCTTTGGGCCTCAAAGACGACATGTAAGTGGTACCTCGGTGACCTTAACCTCCTCGGCCATGATTGAAGTCAAAAACCGGAAGTGGACCATTATCTCGAAAACGGTCATATACTGAGCAATTTGGGCTTATTTTCGACCCTTTTGGGTCTAAAAGACGATATGTAAGCGGTGCCTCGGTGACTTTGACCTCCTCGGCCATGGTCAAAGTCAAAAACCGGAAGTGGGCCATTATCTCGAAAACGGTTAGAGACAGAGCGATTTTGGGCTTATTTTCGACCCTTTGGGCCTTAAAGACCATGTGTAAGAGGTTAAGAGTTCAGAATCGTATTTTTTGCGAAAACGGTCTAGTATTTATATTTCAGTTTTCTGTTTGCAATATGACTGACGGCGGAGCACTATTTTTGCACAATTCGTAAACAGTCTGTTTTACCTTTTGCTAATAATGCTTTCCATTCCCTAGGAATAGCGTTAATTAGTAACATTGTATCAAAAATGTTCAACTGAAGTTTATCCGATTTCGTTCATTTGTGGTATGAGGCATTCTAGGTTTGTCGTGCATATGGCTCGTGCTTTTTAGTCGATCGAACAATTTTTGTTTTTAGGAGAATTTTTGAAGAAAAAACTTCAAAATGCATTTCCAAAAAATGCAGTTTTATCCGATTTCATTTATTTTTGATATGAGGCATCCTAGGTGGGTCATGCATATCGACTTGTGATTTTTTAGTGGATCGGACAATTTTTGTATTTTGGGGAGAATATAAGAAAAAAAAACTTCAAAATGCATTTCCCCCTACAGTTTTTATCCGATTTCATTTATTTTTGGTATGAGGCGTCCTAAGTGGATCATGCATATGACTTATGTTATGTTATGCGATCGGACTATTTTTGTATTTTTGGGGGAGTTTTTGAAGAAAAAACTTCAAAATGCATTTCCCCCTACAGTTTTTATCCGATTTCATTCATTTTTTTTGGTGTGAGGCATCCCTAGATGGGTCGAGCATACCGGTAGTGCTTGCTTAATGACTCAATTTGGGAATTTTTAATTTTTGGTCGAACTTTTGAAAGAAAATACCTCAAATGCATCTTCTCCAACAGTTTTGATCCGATATTAATTATTTTAGGTGTGAGGCATGCTTTAGGCGTTCGTGAATACGGCTTGTGCTTTTTTAGTCGATCAGGGAATTTTTGAAGAAAAAGACTACAGTTTTTATCAGATGTCATTTATTTTTGGCATGAGCCGTCTCTAGGGGGCCATGCATACGTCTTGTGCTTTTTGAGTGAATTGAGCCAACAGCGCATCGACGCAAGTTAAATCAACTTGCGCACTAGTCCGAAATAACAACTGCGCATGGATGCAAGTTACATAAACATGCGCAGTGGTCCGAAATGCGAACCGCGTAGCAACGCAAGTTAAATAAACATGCCCACTGGTCCGAAATAAGAGCCGCGCATCGACACAAATTGAATAAACATGCGCACTAGTTCAAAAAAAGAACCGCTCGAATTTAAGGAAACATGGGCACTGGTCCAAAGTAAGCACCGCGCATCAACGCAAATTTAATAAACATGCGCACTGGGGCGAAATGTGAACCGCATATCAATGCAAGTTAAATAAACATGCGCAGTGGTTCGAATTAACGCATTAACGCAAGTTGAAAAAACATGTGCAGTGGTCCAAAATGAGAACCCCGCATCGATGCAAGTTAAATAAACATGCGCACTGGTCCAGAATAAGCACCGCGCATAAACGCAAGTTAAATTAACATGCGCACTGGTCCGAAATGCGAACCGCGCATTAACCGAAGTTAAAAAAAACCAGCGCAGTGGTCGGGAATGTGTCGAACCGCACATCGACACATTCTAAATAAGCATGCGCACTGGTCCAAAATGAGCACCGCGTATCAATGCAAGTTAAAACAACATGTGCACTGGTTCGAAATGCAAACCGCGCATCAACGCAACTTTAATAAACATGCGCACTGGTCCGAAATGCGAACCGTGCATCAAGGTAAGTTAAATAAACATGCACATTGGTCCGAAATGCGAACCGCACATCAACGCATATTAAATAAGCATGCGCATTTCTCCGAAACGCGAATCGCGCATCGATGCAAATTAAATAAACATGCGCACTCGTCCGAACTGCAACCCGCGCATCAACACAAGTTAAATAATCATTCGCACTGGTCCGAAATGCGAACCGCTCATCAATGCAAGTTGGATAGACATCCCCACTGGTCCGAAATGCGAACCGGGCATCGACGCAAGTTAAATAAACATATGCACTGATCCGAAATGTAAATCGTGCATTAACGCACGCTGAATAAACATGCGCACTGGGCTGAACTGCGAACCGGGCATCAATGCAAGTTGAATAAACATGGGCACCGGTCTGAGTAAGAACCGCACATCGAGGGAAGTTACATAAACATGCGCACTTTTCTGAAATGCGAACCGCACAATAGTTGTGTATGTCCGACCAACAGTACACGTGTGTGATACAATTTCGATACGTTGCTCAAAGGTATCTCTGGTAAACTATCCTCTCTACCAGAGATACACAAGATTTGTTTAGCAGTTTTCTTGGAAACAAATCTTATGTATGTATTTATCAGTCTATGTTCGGGTCCGTTTCTAAATTAATTTTTTAACTAGCTCTATGCCATCTCGTCATTTGAAGCCAAATTTTCAGGGAAATTCCCCTGCCCATGTACGCTAGAATTGGTCTTATCGCTTTTCGTAAGATGGGACTTTGTCCTTGGACAAACTTGCTTAGTTTGTCCTTAGAACTAGTCAGAGGCCGTTAGGGCTAGAAAGACGAAATTTGGATATGATAAACTTCAGTATGTCTAGTTGATCCTCCTGTATTTTTTTTTAAATTCGCTTAATTTTTCAATTAAAAAACAACAAAACAAATTTGCGAAACAGGCGACAAGAAGATGATAGCGGTAGTTTAAATTGGAATGGTATCAGCCTCGGTGTATTGATCGCCCAAATCTCAATGAAAGCCATCACAACATGCGAGTGCAAGTTTAAGTTGGCTGCAGCGTTTGGGTTTTTCCCAAATGCTAAAGAGTGATGAAATTTGGCTCAGTGATAGAGGGTGATTAGACGCCGTAAAATCCGCAGTTTTTAACCATGACCTTAGAGTACGATTGACATCCTCGGCCATGGTCAATGTTAAAAACCGAAAGTGGGCCATTATCTCGAAAACGGTTAGAGATTTTGAGCTTACTTTCGACCCTTTGGGCCTCAAAGACGACATGTAAGTGGTACCTCGGTGACCTTAACCTCCTCGGCCATGATTGAAGTCAAAAACCGGAAGTGGACCATTATCTCGAAAACGGTCATATACTGAGCAATTTGGGCTTATTTTCGACCCTTTTGGGTCTAAAAGACGATATGTAAGCGGTGCCTCGGTGACTTTGACCTCCTCGGCCATGGTCAAAGTCAAAAACCGGAAGTGGGCCATTATCTCGAAAACGGTTAGAGACAGAGCGATTTTGGGCTTATTTTCGACCCTTTGGGCCTTAAAGACCATGTGTAAGAGGTTAAGAGTTCAGAATCGTATTTTTTGCGAAAACGGTCTAGTATTTATATTTCAGTTTTCTGTTTGCAATATGACTGACGGCGGAGCACTATTTTTGCACAATTCGTAAACAGTCTGTTTTACCTTTTGCTAATAATGCTTTCCATTCCCTAGGAATAGCGTTAATTAGTAACATTGTATCAAAAATGTTCAACTGAAGTTTATATTTATATTTTATATCGAGAGGGGACATGAAATTGCCATCCTCCTTCAATAAATCACTCACGTAAGATATGTTACTTTCTCCCAATTCTGGGTAATAAACAGGCTTACTTTGAATAAGAATGTATTTGTTGTACCAGAGGCATTGCTTTAGAATTTCTTTTCGGTTTTGAGGACAGATTTTTATGGCATACCAATGATGTAATATATCCTGATAAAAATTTGGAACCTGATAAAAATTTGGCCCGATGTTAGTACATAACATCACTAACCAAAAAATTTTCCTAGGGACGCTATGCCAATACAAGAGGTAACTGGTCAAGCGCCTGTCCTGGGGACGCTATGTTAATACAAGACATCATTCATCAACACTGGTCCAGTGTCCTTCCTGAGGAAACTGTTAATGCATGACATGACTGGTCAAGCGTCTGTCCTGGGGACGCTGTGTCAGTCATATTATATAGCGACGTAACGGACTGTGCTCGAGGAACAAGAGACGCTAGCACAGCCCGTTATGTCACAATATTGTACCGCCATATAACATAACAAGCATGTCCAAGGACATGACCCAGCCGAGTTACCAAGCAAGGAAAGAGCAAAAGTCTTAAACGAATACTAGAGAACATCCCTGCGTAACATCTAAACGATTGGTGTAAAACTGCAGGAGCAGTAGCATTTTAAAAATGGATCAAAACGGGCACAAAAAGTGTCGCCATTTTATCAGTTTTTCGTCAATCGTCAAAAAAAGTAATAGCCAGGTGGGGGACCACCCAAGGAACATTCCTGCGTAATATCGAAACGACTGGAGCAAAACTGTAGGAGTAGGATTTTAAAGAAAAAGTTTAACATACGCACATACATTCAAGCCCCCTATAGTGATACGACTAACCCAGTCCGACAAAGTCGGCTGGGTTAATAAGGTTCCGGTGTAAAATATTCATAGGTTTTTGTAAATAAGCATTGGTGAATTATAACATTAAATTCCTAGCAAAGGTGCGAGATTGTTCCCCGGGGTCACTGATGAGTTCCAAAGCAGCAGTAGAATCGCTATATGCAAATATACTGATGCGCAAAAGAAATTTCGCATATAATAAAAATTTTTATAGTTACTCACTTAATTGCTCAATTGGCTTCCAATTTGTACCAAAGAAACCTCTCAGATAATGCCTAAATATAATCGAAAAATGGAATTTCTGAAGAAATTTTAGTGAAAGGTCACAAAGCGTCAAAATCAGTGTAAATCCCATTTTGAGTTTTCTTCGATTTATAATGTTTACAACCACCACTAATACCGTGTGTGGTATCCAATGGAATGCAGTAGGGCCTGGATTCGACTATGCATTGAAGTTATCAAGGTGTTAATTTTGTACTGAGGATATCTGTGTCACTTCTCAATAAATGCTCGCCTCGATTCCGCGAGATTTTGAGGCGGTGGGTTACGGGCTCGAACTTGGCGATCCAGATGATTCCATAGATGTTCTATGGGATTCATATCCGGACTATATGCCGGCCATGGGAGCACATCAACATTATTAGCCGCTAAATAATCTCTACACACCCGAGCAACGTGTTGGTGGGCATTGTCCTGCATAAAAATGGTGTCCTGACGTCACTGCACAAACGGGACCACTTGGTTGCTCAAAACAGTATCCATATAACGGTTCGCGGTCAAATTTCCCTCAATAATGAGCAGTTGGGACCTCCATCTAAAGCGCATTGCGCCCCAAACCATGACTGAGCCACCACCGTGCCCGTTAAATTGTTTTATGCAACATGGCGCGTAGCGTTCGCCGGGTCGCCTGAATCCGCGTTGACGTCCATCTGCGCGGAAAAGTTTGTATCGCGACTCATCTGAAAACATCACACGCCGCCATGTGTTATGTCTCCATGCTCCATGGTTGTAGTTGTTGGCCCAGCGCAGTCGATTTCGCCGGCTCTCGCGATTTAGCACCACTCCAATGTGGACCCGACGAGCGCGGGTCCCATGTTCGCGTAGGCACCGTATAACGGTTTTCGAGCTTATGCGGTTATTCGTCCGTCCAGGGGTCTCCGTTGCTGTTATTGTGGCTGGTATGAAGCGATCCCGGAGGGGGATCATGCGGATCCGGCGATCCTGGTTAGGTGTGGTCACACGCGGTCTGCCACTATGTGGTCGGTCTTTGGTTGATCCAGTGTCCCGATAGTCTTCGGAGTTTTTCTACTGCTGTTTTACTGCACCCGAAACGTCCAGCAACGAACTGAGCAGAAGCACCAACTTCAAGCATGCCAATAGCCTGGTCGCGGCATCTCAATTTTCCGTTGTTTTTAATCAATTTACTGTGTTTACATATGCGGTTATATTGGATGATCACGTGTGGAATTTCATAATTTTTCAACATTGAGCCGGTACTGACTTATGTGGATAAATGTGGTACCGTGTTTGAATGCCCACAAACCCCTAATAAATAACCACACCCGCATGCAAAAAATAACGATGGTTGCAACTTGGGATTACAATCTGATTCTAAATTTTTTTTTTTTAAATATTCATTCGTTTTGGAGGTATTTTGGTTTTTATATGTAAACTTTCTTTTGTTCTTCAGTATATAAGATTCAAAGCATTAAAAAGCGTTCTGTTAATTACTGGCAATGAACGGCGATATTCAAGCAAATTCTTGATCAAAAGTAAGATTATATGTAAAACAAAATAAGCCGCGTCTATCAAGTAATGAACGTTTGCGAACATTAACTAGATTGGCCAGTGTTTTTGTTAAAACAAAAACGGATATGTCTCCCCCGCCCCCCAATCAGTCACGTGGAAAAAATTCCTGCTTAAAATACAACATTGGCGAGCCCAAAAAATTGAAAAAAAATCGCTAAAAATACAATTTTACAGAAAAAGAATGAAGAAAAACTTCACAGTAAACATTTTCACTACATATGGGTTCTTCTTGCCATGTTTCAGCCTAATGTAACAAACTGTTTCGGAGATATCGCAACAATATGGCTCAAAAAGTAAAAATTCAAAAATTAAAAAAATCGCCAAAAATACATTTTCAATGACAATGAAAAAAACTTCGCAGTAAACATTTGTACTATAGGTGGGTTCTTCTTGCCACGTTTCAGCCTAATCTAACAAACCGTTTCGGAGATATCGCAACAATATGGCCAAAAAAGTTAAAAATAAAAAATTAAAAAATTCGCCAAAAATACATTTTCAGCGGAAATGAAGACAAACTTCGCAGTAAACATTTGCACTATATGTGTGTTGTTCTTGCCAAGTTTCAGCCTAATCCAACAAACCGTTTCGGAGATATCGCAACAATATGGCCAAAAAAAGTTCAAATTCAAAAATTAAAAAATTCGCCAAAAATACATTTTTAGCGGAAATGAAAAAAAACTTCACAGTATACATTGCCACTATATGTGTGTTGTTCTTGCCACGTTTCAGCCTAATCCAACAAACTGTTTTGGAGATATAGCCTGACAAAGTGAAAAAAATGCGCGAAACCCCCCCCCCCTATGTTCAAAAATTTGCCAAAAATAGAATTTTTGAGGAAACGAAAAAAAAATAACACGGGCATCATCTAGACATGTACCCCAATACGTATGTATGTTTTGAGAAAAATCGACTGATTAATTTCATAAGAACTCACTGCGGACAGACGGACGGACGGACAGACGGACGGACACACCAAATGCTATATATGTCTCCCTTAGGGGGAGACATATAATTACCGATGCGAACATTAATTAGAACGAAATAGCTTCACAGTTTTTGATAAGTTGTCAGGACAAAACTCTGAAGTCTCGACACAAAATATGTAATTTTTTATCCATTTTGACAAAAACTGTAGATCCGGCAGTTTCCGGCCGATTTCAAAAATACCAGAACGTTCCACAACAGATATTACCATTGCCCAAGGTTGTGCATCTTTAGGCAAAAATAGCCGGAGAGAAATGGCCTGGACCAAAACACAGCACTTCAATGACTGCACGGACGGAAGGACACACCCAACACCTATACATGTCTCCCCGAATTCAGCAGACATGTAATAAATAAAGACCTTGGATCATTTTAACCATTTTATTGTTTAGTATAACTGCATAGATTATCTTATTTGCACAACAATACAGCAGCTCCAATAACACAGCCATAACAAATAATACGTCACCAATACTCAGTATACAAATGTACGTCACCAATACTCAGTATACAAATAATACGTCACCAATACTCAGTATACAAATGTACGTCACCAATACTCAGTATACAAATATACGTCACCAATACTCAGTATACAAATGTACGTCACCTATACTTAGTATACCAATATACGTCACCAATACTCAGTATACAAATGTACGTCACCTATACTTAGTATACCAATATACGTCACCAATACTCAGTATACAAATGTACGTCACCTATACTTAGTATACAAATGTATCTAGAGGAACAATAAGGCACATTTTGATATGTGGTTTCGGGCATAACAAAACAGTGACACTGCACTTCTTTTATAAAATATGAAATAGAAAAATGTTGTTTTTATCTTTCGCAAACATTTCAAATAATGCTATCAGGACTTCCAACGCTCCTCTCGAAAAGAATAGATTATTTTAGTAGGTACTTAGTTAAAAAAAATGTCTTTGGTCGTATAAAAGTATGTTTTAATAGGTTGTTGGGGCGTCCAAAAAGTAACTTTTTATATGGCTTGACGTTGTAAAATAAATAGTTTCAATAGGTTTAAGGGTTTTAAAACATAGTTTAATAGTTTTTTTATAATTTATACACAATAAATATATTAATTTAAACAATACAGGTATTATAACAAATATGTCCAGGAACATTGTGACCAGCCGAGATCTGGTAAATCACGTATCAATAGGTTTGTATGGTCCCCAAAAATGGTATTCATATTGTTGAAGCCGCTTGCAGAAAATCTGTACAAAATTAGTAAAGAATCCGGTCAAAATTGTGGGAGAAGAAAAGTACTTTTTTAAACAGGACCACCTAATGAACATTTACGAAAAATTTTAAGACAACCCGATCAAAATCAGGTAATATTTTTAAAAGGCTTTGAAAGTTGGCTACCGAAAAATGCCCTCCCCCATTTTGCCAATTTTTGGTGGATCGCCAGTAAAGTAACTTTGGAAGAGATGGCAGGCTAATGAACATTCATACAAAATTTTAAGGAATTTTGGAAGAAAAAAACCTTTGGACAATTGGTTACGAAAAAATTTTAAACCCCCCCCCCCCCCATTTAACCAATTTTGGTGGATCACCCAAAAAAAAAAAAAAAACGTTTTTCAAGAGAGGCCTACCTGGAATACAATTGTGCAAATTTGAAAGGAATTGAATCAAAATTTGGGAGAAGAAGCATTTCGAAAATTTGATGCCGAAAGAATAAGAAATGGCCCCATTTGGCCAATTTTTGCAAGATCTTCAAAAAAAAAAAAAAAAAAAAAAAAAAAAAAAAAAAAAAAGAACAAAACTGAAAGTAAATCTTATCTAAACTGTGGGAGAAGAAGCATTTTCAAAATTGGGAACTGAAAAAAAATTAAATGCCCCCATTTGGCCAAATTTTGGCGAATCGCCAAAAAAGTTTCTTTTTCGAGAGGCCTTCCTAGAGAACATTCGTATAAAATTTGAATGGAATCCAATCAAAACTGAAGAAGGATTTTAAGTAAAAGTTTGCATACGTCCATACGTACACACGTTCATACAGATGAGGGATACCTCTCTAGTGATGTGATAAGACCAGCCCAATGAAGTTTTTTTTTTTTGGGTAATATTTTGTGTAAGAAATGGTTAATATTCAGAAAAATACATAGGCAAGAAAAAAATTAATTAGCAGTTTTAAAAAATAGGTTTTAATAGGTTTAATAGGGTCACTTTCGCAACAAAACAAAACTAGAGCGGCCAGTGCACACAAAACATAAGAGTGCAGGCTTATATTACACACTTTCAATCGATACCTACTTAGTTTCTTGTTTTTGTGAACAAAAACAAATGTCTCCCCGACTAAACCCATGACCCCCCCCCCGTCCCCAAACTGAAAAAAATATTCATTTCTGCAAACATAACCTTCATTCATTGTAAAAAACTCAAAATAAATCAAACAGATGGTGGTCACTGAAACAGATATAAATGAGCATCTTTTTTCATCGGAGTCTGGAAGGTGGTCGCTAAAACGGGTTTTACTGTAGGCCCCTCTTATCCAGATCTGAAGTTGGTCACTATAGCAGTTTTACTGTACGTTACATTTTTATCCGGGTCTGGAAGTGGGCAAGACAGGCAGGTTTTACCGTACGTCTTTTTACCTGAAAGTGGAAGGGGTCACGACAAACGGTTCTTACTTTACATCTTTTTATCCAGGTCTTGAAGGCGGTCGGGATTTTTTTTTTTTTGCTAACCATCAACCTCCACACGCCCCTCCGCTCAGCTATTTACTGTAGGTCCGACTATAAACACAACTCTAACCTTTTTACACAAGGCAACGGTAACGGTCTGTACCCTAAGTGTAGTTATAGCCATGATAGACTACCTTGTCTTCGCACATTCCAATCGGCCAAATAGCACTAGAAAGGCATTCTTCATAACTGCGCATCAGATGACGCACTTCGGTGGGAGAAGGGGGAAGCATTTCGTTGGCAAAATGGTGAGCTGCTCCTCATAACACAAGATATCGGACGACCCAATTTAATAGCGAAAAATGCTTCAGCAAACAATGCTAATCGATACAACATGGCTCCTATATATAGCACATTTTGGCAACCTAATCAAGTATGCGGCGAAAAAAAAATCAATAGCTAGAGCTGCTTAGAGCTATAATACGACAATAGTATTCCATGACCTCGTAGATAACGACTCCATCATGCACCGCAACTGACACTGACCCCTGACTGAGTGGCACGTTACGTAACAGCCATAGATGAGAAATGCACAAAAAGCTCAATTTCAGGCAATAACAAATAGCAATGGACCGACAATAATGCTGTTACTGTTTTGAAGCTTTCTAAAGAATGCAGGAACACTAGAGAATCTTCCGGAAAATCTTCCGAAATCCCCAGCGCAGTTAACACCCATGCATAGATAACAAAGCAGCCAAAAATTGGGAGGCTGGGGTGGGGGGGGGTGTTGACGTTAAGCACCTTTCTTGATTTTCTATACGAGTTTAATAATGTTTAACAAAACCGTGTGACTTATCCGAGGAATAACTACATCAAATTTAAAATCGATCCGACTTTCCGATGTCGAGATATTTTTTTTAAGAACAGATAACTTTTTACCCGTCAAAAGTTGAAACAGTCGTCAGACTGAACCAAGGAATATCCATATAAAATTTTAAGTCGATATGACTTTCCGTTATCGAGATATTACGCATAAAAGATCTGGTTCAAAATATACATATTTTACGCGATGACGTCATACGCCGCTTTCGTTCGTTCTACTTGCGAAAAATATTTAAAGTTTCTTTCGGACCTACCAAGCAATAATCCGACCAAGTTTCAGCTTTCTCCGGCGTCCAGCAGCTGAGAAATTTCGCACGCAAGATTTTTACGCAATGACGTCATACACCTGCCCTTATCACGTGACACGCCAAAAATTGTTAGAACAGTCCGGCTGACCCAAGGAATATTCATATAAAATTTGAAGTCGATAGGACTTTCCGTTATCGAGATATTTTGCACACAAGACCTTGTTTATAATATATACATATTCTATGTGATGACGTCATACGCCGCACTCGTTCATTCTACTCGCGATAAAATTCTATATAGTCTTTCGGACCTACCAAGCAACAATCCCACCAAGTTTCAACTTTCTCCGATCTTCAGCAGCTAAGAAATTTGGCACATAAGATTTTTACGTAATGACGTCATACACCTGCCCTAATCACGTGACATGCGTAAAAAGTTGACAAAACCGTCCGACTGACCGAAAGAATATACATATAAAATTTGAAGTCGATAGGACTTTCCGTTATCGAGATATTTTGCACACAAGACCTTGTTTATAATATATACATATTTTACGTGATGACGTCATACGCCGCATTCGTTCGTTCTACTCCCGAAAAAAATCTACAGCGTCTTTCGGACCAACCAAGCAACAACTCCACCAAGTTTCAACTTTCTCCGATGTTCAGCGGCTGAGAAATTTCGCACACAAGATTTTTACGTAATGACGTCATACGCCTTCCTTAATCACCTGACATGCGCCAAAAATTGATAGAATCCGCCGACTGATTCAAGGAATATTCATATAAAGTTTCAAGTCGATAGAACTTTCCGTTATCGAGATATTTTGCACACAAGATCTTGTTCAAAATATATACATATTTTACGTGATGACGTCATACGCCGCATTCGTTCGTTCTACTCGCGAAAAAAATCTACAGCGTCTTTCGGACCAACCAAGCAACAACCCCACCAAGTTTCAACTTTCTCCGATGTTCAGATATTTTGCACACAAGATCTTGTTCAAAATATATACATATTTTACGTGATGACGTCATACGCCGCATTCGTTCGTTCTACTCGCGAAAAAAATCTACAGCATCTTTCGGACCAACCAAGCAACAACCCCACCAAGTTTCAACTTTCTCCGATGTTCAGCGACTGAGAAATTTTGCACACAAGATTTTTACGTAATGACGTCATACGCCTGCCTTAATCACCTGACATGCGCCAAAAGTTGATAGAACCGTCCGACCTTACCAAGGAATAATTCGATCAAGTTTGAAGTTGATCCGACGTTTCGTTCTCGAGATATCTTGCACACAACACTTTGTTCACAACAGACTGACACACACACACACACACACACACACAGACACACACACACACGTACACACATACACACACACAGAACGTACAAACACTATATGTCTCCCCTTGGTCGGGGAGACATAAATAGGTCCATTGTGAAAAAATAGGTTTAATAGGTTTTATTAGTTTAATAGATTCCGCTGGAAGGCCTGTGCTATGGGCTGACCACACATTTCGTCTTGCGAAAAAACGTCATTTCTGATTACAGTAATATATGCTACTTAATTAAATTAAACAATTAATTTCGTGTTCGTGTTTCCGGGTTCCGTTGTGCGTAAGGTTCAACTTTCAAGGCCGTGATTTGATGACGTTAGACAACAATTGAGACATTGCCTTCACATTCTCCATAATCTTTTATCCACCCTTGACCACTCTGCCATAAAACACGGCCTTCGTACCGCTTGTCACCACGGAGTATCATGTTCATTGTGTTTCCCTCCCACCCCCCCCCCCCCCCCAAAAAAAAAAAAAGAAAAAAAACTATAAATAAAATAAATACAAATTGGTAAAATCGCACACAACATTATCATCGATGTTTCTGTATTATGTAAGTTCTGAGAATGTTATGAATAATTCTAATTAAACTAACAGAATTGACATTCACTATAAACTTTACTGTCACTTTTTTTGTACTTGTATTTTTTTCCAATTCTTGAAACTGATGATCCTGTTTCAGATATCCGATATTTGGTGATGATCTGAGGGTTGCTTGCGCGGTGCAGTGCACCAGTGCCACACTAGAGTGCTTTGCAGGTGCAACAACGGAACCGGAACCAACAAATTTACCTGTCTAAATCATTGAGTCGAAAAAATTGTAGTCGGTGATAACACAGGTCTTAGTGTTAGCAAAGCAGTAATACTAACCCATTCACATACACAACCACACCCTTCTCCCCTACTCCCACAAAAACGACATCAATGTTTGGTTTGCCGTGTTCCTTACAAAATTTCAGATGAAAAATGTCGATAAGCAGTATTTTGTACATGTACTAATACTTGCCATATACTCACAGCTTGAGTACTTTCAAACTAAAAAATAGCCGTCTACTAGAACTTCGAGTACTATGCAACTTAAAAATGACTCAAAAAGTCCCAATTATTTGCACAAAAATACAATACAAAGTATATTTTCAGTATGTACAACATATAGCACCTTATAGAATTCATTCACAGGTAGCTTGCGATCTAGATTAGTTGAAATAACAAATTGTGGGCCTGTATATACTGTATATACACATGTGTTTATAAACACTTATTTAATATTGAAGGTCAGAGTTCAGAGACAAGGCCACGTACTACTTGGATTTTTTTCAATTATAAATTTCATAGTGACGCTGTTTTTGAAGAAACGAAGCGACTCATAAGCACTTGTGGTACTTCTTCTTTCCATTGTCAAACTGCCCATCGGAGGCCTACTTTCTTTACGACATGTCCAATATACAGTTTCCTTATAACAAAAATTAATGATGAATTATTCTCAGTCTCTAGCTCAGAGCTGAACAAACGACTTTTTTCCCATATAACGTCCGAGGACATGGAATTGATGTTCCTAAATCAGGTTAACAAATCGTTGGGCTCCTGCGTCAAGACCACTTTATTATTTTCAGTGTCCCGACAGCATGTGGTCTACAACGTTAAATACGCCACTCGAAATGCTTACCCCCTCCAAAAGGGTTTACATGCACTTTCTAAAAAGATCATGTTACCCTGACGTCATTGTGACATGGTAGCCCCGCGAGGTAGTCAGGTAACCATGCAGTAGCTGTCACGATAATTTGTTTATTTTTAATTTAATTTTTTAGGGGGAAGTGTCATCGTACATGAAAGTGTTTTAAAAATGACACTGTGTAACAAAACATTCCATAGCCTTAACCGTGTCACCGACATTTGACTCCCGGTATTATCTCAGAGGCGTCATCCAAAGTAGGTATAAGATAATGTGCGAAAGATCTCCCCAATTCCCAGAAATATCCATCTCAAATATTCTCCTTTCTATCGAATACAGTGAGGACGTACTTTGTTATTTGCTACGAACATAAACCCAGCCCGTCATTTCACAAGTATTGCTATTCTGTCCTCAATTACGGATTCAAAAACTGCTACGAAACTTGCACAATCTCGCACAGAAAAATTCACACCCATAACATACCAACTCTCCTGCTATGGAGGGGGAAACATACCAACACTTGTGATATGGAGGCAGATTTTCACACGCAAAACATACCAATTCCTGGGGCATGGAAGAGGAATTTCAAACGTACACCATGCCAGCTCTTCTTATAGTAAGGAACAATTCTGAATGCGTCACTGTTAAACATTTGTATCGTCACACAGTGTATACATGTTTGAGAAAAAAAAAGACAATACTTAAAACATCACATCTGACCATTTCAGCTGCTAAAATAAAACGAACAAAATATCTCTACGACAGAGATAAACAAAGTACAACTTGCTACATAACTTGCTTTTAATCATAAGCAGCTCTGATTCTACGCCTGGAAAGACTCGCAAACCGGCCTCCTTTCAGCATTTATTTGTAAACCAAAACCAGGATGTTTTCCATCACAATTCCGCTTCAACAACTGCAGCGTTTGCGTGGCGGAACACGTAAAAGGACATTCTTTTGTGGTACCTACGCTTCAGATAACCAAACATACCTGGCAGGGGTGTACCTGAATCCTTCTTACCGTATTTGACAACAGCTCCATATATATATATATATACATATTATGATAGAAACGCTAATACTTTTCTCTCCAATCACCGTTATCAGATTTAAAAGGATAATAATATTAAGAAGACCTTTGTAAATGCCAAAGTACGTGTGGCATATTCTACTTTATTTAGAATGTTCATAGTCTTTTTTTAATTCACATAGAAGATCTCAGAATATTTGAGCACTGGTATCAGGAATCCGTCAAAAAGCCACCACAGGAAGTCATAAGAACCACCCACCACAACTTCACGTGTACGAAGCCCCAAAAAGTCCCCAACGTTCACAGGTGATGTCGAGAAATCGCTTTCAGTCATTGTGGTGTTCCCACGTTAGACAAAGCACTGACACATCCCCGGCACACCTTGCTAGCAGTGCAAGACGATGCTCAGTACTTCTATGGACAGAAAGGCCGCGAAGCTGCTGCTTTCAATACACGTAACTCCGTCTTCAAGTTCAAACGATTTGAACACTGGTGCATTTACGTTTAACAGAGGTTGTTAGGTTTCGTTCTAATGGATACACGAGGAGCCAGAATTTCATATTGATATATATATGGTTTGCTGCCAAACCGAACCGCAAACAAACCGTAAACAAACCACAGCGCCTGTTACGAACAGCCCAGTTTTAAAATATGCAATTCTGTCTGGATCTACGAGCTTCATCCGCACACTAAAATATATGTTTTCATTACGACAAGGATATAACTTAGACACTAGAGCATGCGCATAACTGAAAAAAGCAAACTCAGTATTTGACAGACACATACAGGCGATGTTTCTACGCCATTAAGTTCTTGCTGCAAGTATGTATAATCAAAGAATATCCATAACAAGAAGGGACAGCTGTGCGTTTTAGTGTAACACAGCAGACAGTAGCGCTATCTACTGGCCTAGGTGGCTATGCGGATGTAAACAAATAAACTGGCATTGAAAAACATGGCGGAAAACGTGATACACGTTTCGAAAAAAGTTAAAGGACAATCCCGATGCTGTACAATTTCGCGCTGCTTATCGTACAGTAGCAGTAGATTCTATGTTTTCAATTGCGAAGAGGATTTCGATTGCTTTTCATTACAGCTAAAAGGTTTTACATAAATGCGCGAAAACAGTCAAATAAGTCCTTTGTTACAGGAAAATCAAATAAGTACCAAAATCCCTGGCGAAGTTTCAGATTTGTTGTCAGTTGCTGGTTACTGCTTGCCACAATTATCGCTTCCAGAAGAAAATGTTGCAGTTTATTTATAAGGGTACTTGGTTTCAAAAGCGAAAAAAATGTATTCGTGTAGTGCTTGTTTTTCGAAGTGGCTAAATTCAGAAATCACCATGCCAGAAATGACACAAAGTTCGTGTTTTTGAAGGAGAAAAAATGTTGTGAATCTTAAAAGTTGATTGTCCCTTCAGACGAACCGATAAATTTTGTTACCAAATGCGAACCACTGTTCAATAGTGTTTTCAAAAGTGTTATGCACGCTGATATAATAAGAGGAAAACTATTCAGGCAAGTTCTAGATTCAGAAGATTTCGGTCAAATTTCGTGTGGTTCGCAAAGCTGTGTTAAAGCGGTGAATTACATTACTAATTTGTATTTGACAGTTAAAATACACCACATTTTAAAAATACAAAACAGAGAAAAGCAGTTCAAAGCCGGTTCGCGAAATTGCAAAATAATGAAATTACAGCATATATAAAGATGCTAATTGTGACAGCTTCTTTTGAAAATCTATGTCTTTAATATATAGGTTTTGCATTTATTACAATCCTGTTTGATGTATGGTTAACGAAGATAATGTACCTTTTAGTACATTTGTTGTTATCTTGAGATATACAGCACAGAAAATGTTTATTGTTCTTTACTCAGCATGAAAAGTTTCCCTATCTACCACATACGGTGCAAAACATATATTTCCAGTACCACACCCACACCTGTCCATGCCTTTATCAGCGTTCTGTTTAAAAATTCTTCTGAAGTCGATCGAAATTTGTATAAATCAAAGAAATGCCCTTCAAACAGTGCTTAAATGCAGGGGACCACAAGCACACAGCTACTTAGTAGCCACCCAGGCACACAGATGGCGCTGTTAAATCTGGATAAACATAGCTGCCAATGGGAGTGTCCCTTCTTGTTATGGATATTCTTTGGTATAATATACCACCTAGGTCCACGCTGCCGAAGGTGTACTAGTGTATAGGTTGCTTTGGCAACAATACGCAGTCTATAGCAACCGACAGTTATACACACACACGGTTGGCATCCACTTTTTTTAGGCCAAACCTGCACAGAAAACAAAAAAATGTAAAGATTTAATGCTAATACTTTTCTCTGCTTGTGCACAAGTATATGTACAATTTCAGACCTATACTTCTATTCCACTGCACTGTTTCTTACAAGTCACTTCCGAGACAATAAGGACACACATGGAAGAGTTATCTCCTCGAGTTAACGTATTCACTGAGAAAAGAAAATTAACTGGGATAAACAGAAGGGAAGGAAAGAGCAGGGGTATGGCAGAGTGCTGTTGGTATGACTTTTTTTTCAAGTAGGAACCTTATTTTCAAGTAGGAACCATATAAGGAGGTTTTATATTTTGTTTCTACATCTAGTTTAAAAAATGTTTACAGTATGCTAGATGATCTCTTAAAGATGTCTACCAAAAAAAGTAATTGTTCCATTAAGGCGTTTCCGCCTGGGTACCGATATTTGTTTGGTCCTTAGAGAAAAATGTCGTAACCGCAAAAAAAAAAAAAAAAAAAAAAAAAAAAAAAAAAAATACCCACTTTTATATATATATATATATATGAATGCTCTTGCAATTTAAGCTCAGCCAATTGAAAAGTGCAAAGGCATTTTCTTAAAGGTCTCAAATAAGCGAACTGAAAATTTTATGATTAACTGTGTTTACTGTTTTTCGTGAATATGACATTGATACACTCCGCACCCATTGCGTGTGACTCCTGGTGTACGGTGAAAATGTGTAAGTTTTTTTAAACTACTTTACACGATGTGTTTAAATTAGCCTTGCAAAAAGTGCATTGTTGGTTTTTCTTACATCGCAATTTCAAAAATAAACAAGTTTGGGGATGCCTCAGTATAGTTGTGTTGTTGCAATAGGCGCTAGGAATGAGGAACGCTAGGGCAGCGGGCGCTAGGATGGAAGAACACTGGGGCAGTGGGCGCTAGGAATGAGGAACGCTAGGGCAGTGGGCGCTAGGATGGAAGAACACTGGGGCAATGGGCACTAGGATGGAAGAACACTGGGACATTGGGCGCTGGGAAGAAAGAAGATTGTAGCAATGGGTGCTAGGAAGGAAGAAGGTTGTGGTAATGGACGTGAGAGAGAAAGAAGATTGTCGCAAACTGCACTATCAAAGAGGCCAGCTGTGACACAAGAACTTACCTGCACTTTACATGGGCCCATGTCTGCACGTGTGATGTTAGACACACTAATGTCTTTTCATATGAAGCGAGAGATGGTCGGAGCGCGAAAATGCACGGTCGCAATGACTGCACTTGAATGGCCTCTCTCCCGAGTGCTTACGGTAATGGCGCGTTAATTCGTCAGAGCGCGCGAACCGCCAATTACAGCCTTTCCACGTACACTTGTACGGCTTCTCACCTGAACAACATGGTGCAACAAAAAAATTACATTAATCCACACAAAATGCTACAAGAAGTCAGATCAGATTTTGTTCATTTCCCTGCTGTTCGTTTAAACAATCGTCTTGAGCGGTGCACACTACATGTGCCTTTTTAACGACTCCTGGTGTTGCTTGAACTAAGTTATTTAAACAGTCGGTGACTTCAACGCTTCCACCTTCCCATTCTAAAATTATTAAATTTTTTCTCTGACTTTTAAACTTTATATATATGTATGTCTTTTCAAGGTACGTAGACATGAGTAACGGTTTTAACTAATTGCTGGCTGGTTTTTTTCTTGAAGTACAGAAACAAGCCCCCGCCTGCCCCACGCCCCCACGCCCCCACACCCCCAGCTTGCCTGTATGTGTTCTCGTGTGAGCTTTGAGGTGTGAAGACTTGGTGTAGATCTTATGGCAGCCTGGGTATGAGCATTTATGGTTCCTCCTCGTCCTCACTAAAAACACAAGTACAGCTTTGAAATAAGAAATGAAGGAAAGACGAACAGAATGCGCTGCTTTATTCAGTCTTACCTTTTCTGAATATATTCTACCACTCTTTTATTTAAAATAAGAATATCTCAAGTAAAGAACTATATGATAGTTAGTCTGTTCGAGTTAGTCTGTTATGGAGCAGAGGAACGTAGCCAGACGACAATCCATCTACGTAATATGATGCTATATGTAGTCAGTTCAATGAGATTGACAATCGTGAGTCTGCTCCACAACACACTCACGTTATCTGCAGTGCCCTCTGGCGCCCATGACGAGAATATATGCGTTCTTATTTGCTTCATATTTTCTAACTCTAAATAATGTTTCCTGTTAATTACTCTAAATATTTATGGCCTTGAAATTTGTGTCAAAAATATTGTTTAACCTATTTATCACCAACTGAGGTTGCGTTTTTCCATTCCCGGGGGCATCTTGACTTATTATCTTCAATTATAGAAGAATAAAAAAAATATACCTTAAAAATTAGAAATGTCACCCAACCCATTCATTTGGACATAACATAATAACAGTATCATTTTAGCAAATGTAATTTATATATATGTATACTTAGTATCTCTTAAATGTTTTGTATATATAAATATATATATTATTTCCAGTAAGCGTTGTTGACCAAACAAAATGTTCACTTTCAGTCTGACTCGAAATAAGTCAACATCTGTTTTGTCGCATGACTTAACTGGAACTTCCATTACAAAGAACAGCAATATCTGTCTATGTTTGGATTCCGGTCAACATTGAAAAATCACTGACTTGAAATTGCAGCAATCAAATTGTAGCAATTACCCAAGTTATATAACAATGTTGTTATTAATAAGTCAGAAAGTGGATCGAGAACATAGAAGTTTTCTCCCTGCCTCGTTCTGTTAAGAAATTTCAGTCTATATTCTTTTGACTCCCTCGTAAGACTGAATGTGCGTCAGTGTGAACAGCTACAGCCCGCACCAAAAAGTGTGGCGTTCCCATGCCGGAAACGATTTCAGATTACCCCTAATTTCAGATCCCCCCCCGCCCGCTCCGAATTCAAATTCCCCCGCAGGGACAGCGAACTCTCGTGAAATCTCAGTGGTGTTCTCCTTACACAGAAGGTATACTGTTTGCTCAAATAGAGCACTCGGCACTGCTTCGAACACTCGAGGGCACTACTGCTACTGTTGGGCACTACTGCTACTGTTGGGCACTACTGCTACTGTCGGGCACTACTGCTGCTGTTGGGCACTACTGTTGGGCACTACTGATACTGTTGGGCACTACTGCTACTGTTGGCCACTACTGCTACTTTTTTGCACTACTCCTACTGTTGGGCACTACTGCTACTATCTCTCCGGGTAGGGACGTTTCCTGCAGCAAGGATGTCAATCACGCTACAACGCCGCTGTCATAAGGTTGCTGTGGATACGTCATCTCTGGAGTATGAGGGAAGCGTGGAATGTACTCCACCAAACCATAAGTAAGTAAGCTCGACGAGACCAGCCATATTGTCAAGTACAAGCACCATCATGGACCGATCCCATTGCGCTTGTATCACCTTCAGCACCTTTCTTTTTTTTTTTTTTTTTTTTTTTTTTTTTACTTTTTTTCTTATTTGCTGGGGTTAACGATGAAAACTTGTCGGCAAGTTCAACCTGTAACTGATCTCCACCCTAGCGACTCACAAAGCCCATCTCACCACGCCTCGCTTCCCAACGCCCTTAATTATAGATAGCAGTGACACTGAACCACACTCATTTTATTTAACATGCTGTGATATGAGGTGTTCCAGCAATTACCCTAATTACACGTGCAATCAGAAAATAGCAGTTATATATACAGCATAATGCAAGGTGAAAAATATTTGATACGAGCGACGCACCTTTTATTGACAAATCAGTATGCAAACCTCGTTTTTTTTTCATTTCGTAAGCGCTTGTATCTTCTGCTGTTCATGGCAAAATTACAACACACTGTCGTACACAGAAAATGGTTGGCCTATCATCTCCCGATTCTAGTAACGTACCTCGTCTACATATTTACTGAAATATTTTTTAGGGTTCTATTAATAGCCAGCACGTTTTTATTTTGGCTTAAAATGCCACTATTTTTTTTCATAAAATTCACCTCATTTTCTTTTCAAACTGACAGTTTTATTTTTATAGAAAGAATATGAACCATTTAGGTATTTCTTATTTTGGCCCCACCTTTTAAAGAAGTCCATGTAATTGACATCCACGTGGTATAACTATACGATAGGTGACACCACGATTTCATATTACTGAAAAAGTTACGATTTCAGTTTTAAGTAATTTTATGTCGTCCAGGTGTGCAGTAAAGACAGCGTATGTAAAACATTTACGGGGCTATCTGGTTTCTGTCTATGACGTCTTTTCTGACAGTACAGTATACAGGGGTGAGATCAGAATTCCGCTGTTATCACATCTTACCATTGACAGTTACATTGACTAAATATCAGATGGTTTCAATAAGAGATGCACAGGTACTGTATTCAACCGTCTAACAGTTAGAACATGACTGACACCACACAAATAACAGGTCATGTCATTTTTTTTTTTTCTTCTTTTTTTTTTTCGAAATAACGACCCATAAAGCAGCTAGTCTATTCCGGAACAGTAGGACGCAGCCTGACCACAGTTCACCTAACGCGCTACCAGATAATATTTCAAAGAAATTGAATTCGTGAGTCTATTCTGCAACAGTCTTACTTTATCTATAGCGCCTCATTTCGCCCATGGCAAAATATATGAATCCTTGCTTGATATATTCTTGTATTAAATAGCGAGGGTATTACATGCTGTAAACTTTATGGACAAAACATCTCATTGCTATAAAATTATATAAATACAAAACTGAACATATATTGAATCCTTAGAGATTTTGCCTAATTGCAATTGTTTTGTTTGCAGGTGTGTCCAGGGCATTACAGGTGGGCAGGTGTGAACGAGCGATGATGTCCCTAGACAGGTGTGAACGAACGAAGAAGTCGCTGTCTTAATCTACGGCTGTTGAAATCTCATTGACATCAGGACAACTTTAAATCATAAGTCGAAAACATCCTCCAACATTGAAACTTTAAACTTCCAACGAGGCTACTGTGACGCAAGCGGAATTAAAAAGTGAAGGGAAAAAGTGCAAGAAATGAAGGCAAGAAATTGAATGCACTTAATTCTGCATGTGTCAAAGAAGCAACTCTAGACTAAATTCCTGTTGTATCAAACAGAGCTATTGAGAGGTTGAGGCAGGGACAGAGGGAAGGGGGAGGGGGTGGACAGACAGACTGCGCCTGTGTGCAGGTAGGGAGGTCAGCGAGGTGGTAAACGTCGGAACGTGCACTTCATTGAAACTTTCTTATAATGGATGTCCCTTGGCCTACTGGAAAAGACCAATTTGCTCTCTCTCTCTGAGATTACACTCTGCATTGTTATTAACTTAGAGGAAGCTTTAAAAAAGTTTTGTGCACTATTATTCCAATTCAGTTGAATATTGGTTGTTTTCTTTCGAAAACACACGATCAATCAAAATAACTTTACCAAAATTACCTTCCCTGATAAAATATGGGGATGAAAAAGGCGTCATGCTCTTCCTTTGTGAAATCAAAACGGTGCACAGAAGAAGTAGCAGAAAAGCTTAGATACAACCACCCTTGAACTGACAGAACCATGTTTGTCACAACGCCTGTGCGGCCCAATCCCACCCCATTTTTTTTTTGACTATTGAAAACTATTAAAATTATTAAAAGCTGCCTTTGAAAACATATAATTAGATCCCTTGCAGACTCGCAGTAGGATATTAACCAGCACCTATCTATCTATATTTTCTTCTGTAATTAAGCATAAGGTTTTGGTCAAGTGATTAGTGAAAGCGAAAAACAGCCTCGACATTGAAGCGTTGTAAGTAAAAAGAGTAATTAATTATCTGCCGCGTGGTGCGACGTATTTCCCTCACATTGCGAAATTTGATGGAATTCCACTCTCCATCGTACATTTTACCGCACGCCCAAAAAATTAAAACGTATTCAGCACCAATGATTTAGGAAATTTTAATAGCCTAAAATAAGAATTCCATCACAAAGACTCGTAACTTAAATATTATTTACACCGCCTGCCTCGCGGTAGATACTATAAATTATATGTTTATTAACAGTTATATTTTGGTATTCAATTAAGATTCCATTTATCACAACTGTTGAAAACAAAATGGCCGTTGTATTCTGTTCTACTTTTTGGAAACTCTCAACGGCTGGAATGCTTTTTAAGTTGCCTCGGAGAGGTTGGTCGGGGCTGATTTTTCCCTGTATTGAAACCTATTTACTTTAATCGAGTAATGAACTGAAACACAGGTATCATTTTGTTGCATCTCCCACGAGTCCCTTGGGCTTTTAACGAGACACCATCATAATTTAGAACCTTGCCAAATACCAAGCCAGTCTATCTTTTCAATGTCAAAATACACCGAAGTTCTTGTACGCGCAAAAATCATAGCCAGTCGCGAGGAAACAGCTCTGTACATAGCCCCGTAAAGAACTGCACGTTGTGCACATAGTTAGACGAAGAGACGGCGGAGCAGACGCAATAGGAAAGTTGTGACAACTAAATGCCCCGCGCGTTAGCCAGGGGACGTCCGGTATTACGACGTACCAACGATATGTGTTCTTGTGCTTTAATTCCACTGAATTTTTGTCACCTGATAAATCCGTGTATTGGGGCAAACCTTGTCTAGAAAACCTGAACATACACAAAACAATCACATGTACTGCACAATACATGCAGTTAACTAAGCCCCTAAGTCTGCTACAGACACGTACCTGTTTTGGATGCCGGCGAAGACGGGGGTGACGGGCTCTGTTTGATGCGTAAATCAAGTGCTTCTTCGCCCTGCAAAGACACCGAATATTCAAAACATCAGCCGCTATTATTTTTTACTTTTATCTGTTGTTTTTGTTTTTTTTTTTTTTTATTCATTTAATTACTTTTTCTTTTTTGCCGATAGTAATTGATGAACTTCGCCCGCAATTAACATTTTATATCTTTTCTTGTCACAAAGGAAGATCACAAAGTACAATATATAAAAGAAATAAAAAAATAAATAAATAATGTGATCACCTCCCAACAGGAAACGAGCTATAACCTCTAACACAATTTACTAATTTTTATCACTCACTGTGAAAACCATTGTTCATTTTATTTGTCAAAAAATCTTACAAAAAGTGATCGGTATAAATTGGCAGAAATGCAAGTTTCACGAAATCCACTGCGTAGTCCTCCGCATATACAGATACCGAATCTTGCAACACCCCATCCCCCTCCTCCCACCCCTCCCCTCCCTCCAAACACATGGCTGTAAGAAGCCGTGAAAGTGGAGACTGTCAAGTAAAAGTTTCAATAAGCTTTTATTCACCTTAACCCGACGAACTGCACACAGTAAGGTTTTTGTCATGTCAGATATTTAACCAGAACGGCTAGTGCGCACAAAACATCAGTGCACAGCGATACAGAGTATATTTTCACTTGACACCTTAATTTCTTGTTTTTTCACACGAATGACCCTCAAAATATTTCAGAGCACTTGCAATATGTAATTATATGCAGCATTTTTTAATCGTAGGATGTCTCTCCAATGTCTCACTGACTGATGGCTTGTTCTGCGCTGTCACATACCTCAAGAATGGAGGCACGATCGCTAATCTTTGTGGAAAACGCTGTACTCTCCAGCGTAGTAATAACAACACCATTTTACTCACGACACGTCGTTAACTGAACAGCGGGAGGGTGTCATTGAAAGAAAAATATATCAGCCAAGATTTTTATGTAATGACGTCATACGCCTTTCTTAATTTCGCTACATCCGTGAAAGGAATACCCATATAAAATTTGCAGCCGCAGCGACTTTCCGTTATCGAGATATTTTGACCACAAGATCTTGTTCAAAATACATCCATATTTCACGTAATTACGTCATATGCTGTATTCGTTCCTTATACTCCCGACAGAATCTTTCGGACAGAATCTTTCGGACCTAACAAGCAACAATCCTACCAAGTTTGAACTGAAAACTGAGAAATCTGGCACAAAAGATTTTTACATAATGACGTCACATGCTTTCCTTAATTTCGCCAAATGCGTCAAAAGCTGACACAGCCGTCCAACTAACCCGAAAATTATCCATACAAAACCTGAAGCGATTCGACATTCCATTTTCGAGATGTTTTGCATACAAACTTTTGTTAAACATACATAAATATTCAGGGTTCGCGCTGGGTTCTCATGAAAGTGAGTCAAAAAAGGAAAGTGTGACTTTTTCGGTGGGTTCCGAAAAAGTGAATCATTTCGTGAAAAAATGCCGAAAAAGTGGACAAAAACCCCGCCAACGCGAACCCTGAATATTCATATAATGATGTTATATGCCCTATTCTTTTGTTCTAACCGCGACAAAATTTGACAGGACCTTTCGGATCTACCAGGTAACAACCCCACAAAGTTGGAACTTTCTCCCATGTTCAGCGGCTGAGAAATTTTGAACGCAAGATTTTCACGTAATGACGTGGTATGCCTCACCTAATAACACGCCTCAAAAGTTGATAGAACCGTCCGTCCTACCCAAAGAACAAACAGACCAAGTCTGCAGTCAAACAACTTTCGTTCTCGAGATATCCTGCACATAACATATTGTTCACAACACACCGGCACACCCCCCCCCCCACCCACCCCATCCACACACACTCACAAACACATACACAGAACGTACAAACACTATATGTTTCCCCTTGGTAGGGAAGTCATAATTATATACCGGCAATTGCTCGTACAAGCCGAGTACCGAGTAGGAGACTCATTCTCTTGCCAGGCTTACCTGCACAATAACACATGGCTGCTGCTCCGTACATATTTCCCACGACGGAAAAATATAATCAGTTTGAGGCATAAACAAACTCATTCTACAATACGTGTATGTATCCCTATCTATGTAAATACCACTGAACACCATGTTAAGCCTGGGAAGGATAGCCTACCACTGACTGTGAATATATTGGGTTGTACAAACTTAATAATTGTCGTCTGAGCGGCCACACCCAAATTTGACACACTCAGCTACTGCTGAAATCGCAAAACTGAACTCATTTGGGCTTGACGCATAAAAACATTTAAAAAAGCATCCCAAAAGCCGACTTAAATTTCTTGCTTAAAGGGCGTGCACAGGTAAAAAATAGGCGGTTGTTCACTGATATTCAATTTAACTATGATATTTCATTGCAGGTGACAGTACGCCGATTTCAACAAACTATAGTTAAGACTCTACAAGAGGCCACTCCCTTTTAATAGGCCAAATGCAAAATGTGGAAGCAAACGAGGGAGAAAACGCCCCCAAGAATTAAAACTAAACGATTTTGTCTGGAAATAATACTTGGAGACCCCTTTAATTGTGATTAATATTTTGTCAGTTCTTTTTAAAGCTAACTTTGCCGTGCACTGAACAAACATTTTTCTTGTTATAATATGTACCAGAGTTTTGTTTAGTTTTTAACATTATACACACGTGCATTAATTCGTCACACGTATAAAAAATACAACGGGTGGGTTTCTTTGTTTGTGATATAATAAATGCGAAGCTTGCTGTATCTTTGACCGTAACCAATAATCTACGAGTGCATATGATAATTGCACTTCACGGCGGTGAGGCAGGAACGCCCAGGGACGCTGCCTCCAGCTGCGAATTTGATGTTATACATACTACAGTACATACATTCCTACAGCATTTTAGCGACATCTGTCCAAAAATGAACTTCTTACATGTATTTGGAAAATAAGGATTTCAGTTCACACGCATATAATGAAGAAAGTGTCAAGTGGGAAACCGAATTAAAACTTCTTCGATTTTGTCAATATTGTGCCAAGTGAAAATGTTAGCATAAACATACTAACATTTTCCCTTGATGCAAGTTAATGATCAAGGTCTTTGGCGTCATGCTTAATTTATCTAGTCCAAGACCGGCTTCTCTTATTACTTCCAATTACTTTAAATCATCTATCAAAAACTAAGAACTACAATAAAAAATGATAACGATAATTTACCATGGCAATGGACATATCGGACCGACAACACCTTGAGAAAAGGTCACATATTTGCAACCTTTCTGCAGAGGAGGGTGCTTCAAGCACATTTATTTTTATTATTTTTTTTCACTCTTCCAAGTAAATCAGCGTAAACAACACAAAGCCTTTATCACGAAATTTGCCATTTCTTTTAGTAAACCTGGAGAAATGATAGTATATACTTATGCAACAAACGTGCGTATAAACCGTTCGTGGTCTAATTTCTTTAGGTTTACGTTTTACTACAACCAAAAGATTTGGCAAACTGGGCCTAATGCGCTGAATAATAATTCGGGTCAGGTTTTATTCTTACAAGTTTCAAGCTCGTGACATTGCTGGTGTCACAGAGACTACTAAAACAAAACTGTCAACAGAAAGGTTTGAAGAGTTCATTTCATGAATGTCAATTTCATTTTTTTCAGGTAAAAGAAACACATTGTAAGATTTTCACATAATCCTTTTAATTCTACACACTGACATCCGTGGTTGAGATTTCAAGGTAAGTACATCAACTTAAAATGCATTGTATCAAAATTCTTAGGATTTAATTGCGGAGAAATGGAGTGGTGGATAAGGGCGACAGTTATAAGACTATATTTACATGTTGTTTATGAGATACTTAGTCTCCCCAGTTTGTGGACCATTGGTACGTTTATCCAAGCGTTTTTATAGCATTTTGTTTATGTAAATGAAGACCACCGATGTTTCTGCGCAGTCGATCCCCGAAAATCTACCAGCCAAGCCAATATACAACTAGAAGCTCATTCCGCTAGCGAAATGTTAAACACTTGACAAAAATTAAAACGCAAAAATACTTCCTTCAATGGGTTATTTCTTGAATAATATATTGCAAACAACACAGCTTGAATACGTCTTATAAGCCGAGTAGTGTTTGGTTGTTGTTGACTTAAAGCTTTATTGACTGATCAGGCAGACGCCTTGTTATCTATTTACGCAGCGAGAGCTCGCACAAAACTCACTGAGCAAATGTATTGTGTGCTGTCGTTAAATGCTACGCATTTATTTGAAAAAAATACACTCTTTTCACATAGCGTTTTAACAAAGAAAACGAAATCAAAGACGAAAATAAAAAGTGACATGCACATGTTTACATCAAGCTCTTCATAAGTCCCAAGTTTCATGGTCGTAGGGCCCATAGTTTCAGAGAAGACACAAAAAATCGGAAAAACTGTCAAGAAGAAAAAAAAGGACGAATTCTTGGCTTGTCAAGTGTTAAATGAGCGGAAAAGGGACAAGCGTTAGAAACTCGCTTTAAAATATTTCTCTTGAGCTTTTCTGTGAAAATGTATCGAATGCGCTAGAATTTGGGTGTGGCTGGAGTGGGCGAGGGATTTATTATATCAAGATCACGTGACATTTCACATCAGGTGACGTCTACCAGCAAACTCCTCCAGTGACGTACTCACCTTGACGTCATCGATTGTTTTGATCACGTGGACAGGTCCTTCGGATCCATCAAAACTTCTGCTGATGTCACAGCTGTCGAAGGAATTACCCAGACTACTTTGCGAGTGCACACTACTCTGTAAAACAAGAAGCAACATACGTCGGTCTTTTTTTTTGGCCAGATATACGATCGCTTTGACGTAAAAACCTGCTGTCTTTTCCACAAGCTTCTGTGGTTATTAGAGCTGAACGTCGAATTCGCTCCTTCATGTGGAACAAGGCGACGTTTCTTTTAAAGCATAAAATACTTCCTCAAACTTCTAAACTGTTGAATTCCTCTGTCGCGTGTGCAAAAAAGGCACTTCGAAATTGTCAACATTGGCAAATTTACACATTTTCTTATTTCTCTGTGTGTGTGTGTTTTTTTTTAAGTTAAACTGAAGCTCTTACATAAACGCAGATATTTTTTTACAAGTAACTACATTCACACAATAACTAGTTTTCATTCAAAATAGGGAAGTGCTGTATCATTGAGCATGTATCTGTGCTTTTTATTTAGACACTTCTATTAGATGTTTGAATTTGAAAACAATGGCACTCTTAGAAATCCAATACGGTGGAAGTCACCGCCTGGCTCAAACGAATTTTAAGTCCTCGGCTAGTGCGACCCTTAATTCTGAACTTAATATTCACGCAGGTATTCGGACGAATGCCCTTCCCACTGTTCATCCTAATTTATACACTCAACTTCTACCCACCCTCAAATTTCTAACTGGATTCTCACGAGTTTTTACCAAACAGCGGTATACAGTCTAGAGCCCTGGCCAGCCAAGAGTCATTATTTGCTGCTCAACTTGTCAGTGTGTTGCAACATTTCTCAAGTCTCTGTTCATAGTATATACTCTTCTCCCTCAGCCCAGTTCTCCCAACCCACAGTAAAATACTGGTAGCTGATTTCATTGTTACAAAAACTAATTTTATCATTTTTTAGCCTATTGACACAGAATAATAACTTACAAAGCGCATTCGTTTCTCCTGCAAACTACTGGCCTCTGCTACCTCCGCTGAGTCTACGTCACACCTGTACGCATTCGCTTGACTCGCGTCGACAGTCCCAAGCAGCGGTGCGCAATCGGGTGACTTCCGGCATCGCGGTGGCCTGCTATGACAGAGCTGCTTCACGTCTGCCTCCGGCGTGTTGTGGCCGCTGGGAGGAGAGCCAGACAGCGGGAGCTTCTCGTATGCCGGTCGCCCTTCCGGTAGCGCTGGTGCGATAATGACAGGCGAGCCATTTGCCTGTACGACAGTGGTTGGATCGTTCAGCATTCTATAGCTGCTGGCATCAGCTGCGCCACGGTCATCGCGGATGGGCTGAGTCTGGGAACACGGCGAAGGCGACACTTGATCATAGCCATGACTTCCGGTCATCTCAACAAGTTCAGAAACTCCCTTACTTTGCTGTCTTTTCAACATCAGGCCAAAACCCTGTCTGGTAAGATTTGATTGTAAATCTACTGAATGACTAGCATACCTGTGGTTCCCTTCCTGTGACGTCATACCTACACCCTGTTTTCTTCCGTAACCATGGTGACCGTCAATGCACTGGCTAAGATTTAATACTTCTTCCCTGTTCTGGTAAGACCCTGACTTGTTTACTTCATGCGTTTCGAGTTTTTCATGCGTTTTCGCCGCGCAACCCAGTGGAGATCTGTGAGGCAACGCCAAGTTGAGCGGTGAAGCACAGCACTTGGTGAGGCTGGTTGGGTGATCACGTGTCTGACGGTCTCCATGGTGATTATCACAGTTCTCAGACATTTCACAAATGGCTGAAGCATTTCTCAAGGCACATGTGCAGCGACTGTCCGGTATATGACTGCTAGGCACGTAGTTACTAGGCATACGGTTGCTAGGCACACAGTTGCCAGGTAAACAGTTACCAGCCATGTGGTTGCTATGGTTTCCGCTATTGCCCTGATGAGGTGGAATCTCTGATTGGCCGAGCCGAGCTAGGAGTAGTTGCGAAATCTGGTGAATGTTTCGAGTCCGTCGAGCTACTGCCTCGACCTGCGGATTGGCAACATGTGCTTCGCTCTATAAAATAAGTATAGATATACACTAATATGAGACAATATACATCAATTAAACCATGCACTTTCCAGGGATTTGCGGAAGGGGGGTGGAGGTGGGGGAGGGGGAGTTAGAGAGGTAAGAAGAGATGCACGAGAATGAGATGAATGATCATGAAAGACTTCTTGAAAAAAAAAAACGCAAAAGTGGGATCATTTATTGTGAACACAATCATCTCAGCGATCCGGGTTCAAACGAAAGCGATATCTCTTCTCTTCATCCCCTCCCCCTCTCCCCCCCCCCCCCCACCCACCCACTCGTGTAAATATTTAAAGCGAGGAAGCCATCGCAAAACACTTAAGACAAAATGCAACGCAGCGCTTAAGGTCACAGAGATAATTGTCATTAATTCATGAGAGCGACGAAACACCTCTGACAAAGTAGCAAGCAAAAATGGGCTCAAAATGGCGCAAAACTCAACACAGAGCCTTGGGATAACGCGTGATTCCTCTATCTCAAAACTGTGTTTTGTATTTGAAGCCCCACATTTCCATTTTTGTTTTTCTTTTCCCTATCCTTAAATCGAGCATGCCGAAGAGTGGAAGAAAATTAAAAACAAACAGACGACACTATAATAAAGATGTGTAAAAAAATGTGTCAAAACAAAATGGCAGGCAGTTATTGGTGAAGATGAAGTGCATTTCTTTCATTACATAATTGTAACTTTTAAACGAAATTTGTCGCCGCAACGTGTTTGGTTGTGTCGAATACCTCATTGACACATCAACCTTTAGTTCGGAAGGTGCAATTTTTTTAAAATTGTTCTTTAATTTTTTTTTTAAATTATAGCAGAGCATTTCGAGGAGGGCAACCTTCTTCAGAACATAACTAGTACAACATCAGGTGTTAACCGTGTAGCCAGTTGCAACTTCTGCTTCAAATAGCACTCGTTTCCACATAACCCTATGGTTTAATGTAAAACTCTATAAAGTACGACCAAAGCCGAGTGGGGCGGGTGGGATGGGGAAGATGAAGAAATGAAGTCGATTTGTCTCAACTAACGCAAGTATGTCATTCCAACCCTGCAATCAAGCAAATTCACTAGACTTTAAATGATAAGTTGCGATTTACTGATAAAACATTTAGATAGATCAACTAATGGTCCACGGCATATATGCATATGACTGGTGGACCAATGGGGAAGCTGCTTCGGCATATATGCAAATGACTGGTGAAACAATGGGGAAGCTGCTTCGGCATATATGCAAATGAACGGTGAACCAATGGGGAAGCTGCTTCGGCATTTATGCAAATGACCGGTGAACCAATGGGGAAGCTGCTTCGGCATATATGCAAATGACCGGTGAATCAATGGGGAAGCTGCTTCGGCATTTATGCAAAAGACCGGTGAACCAATGGGGAAGCTGCTTGTCGCATAGCCTACCTGAAACTACACTACGGATATTAAAATACATTGAATGAAAAATCTCATGTCGGACCTTTTTTAACTTATGTTAAATTACGATGTAAAATCTCAAATTTCAACGGAAAGATTTAGTTTGCCAGACATGGATTCCAAGTCAGCAAACTTATTTCAAGATGTACTTTCCCTTGTACTGTTTGTTAAGAAACGAAGACGCATCATGCTATAACACTTGAGCTGACAAATATGAAATCAACTCCTTGCATTTTCAAAATCATTTCACTTTGTATAAATACCTGCGTTTGTTAACCTACACATTGTTTTACAATGAAGTCGGCCAATATTTAAGCGGAGGCTACTTGATGGAGCGGGCTGCAGGAAACTGAAGCCTGCTGACGGGGGGGGGGGGGGAGGGGCGGTGCGGGTGTGCAAGGAACGGAAACGCTTGATCGGACGGAGCGCAAGGAGAGGAAGCTGCTAAAGGGCGGTGTGCAAGGAGCGGAAGCTCTTGATGGAGCGTGAAACAAGGAAGGGGAGGCTGCCGAGGGGGCGGAAGGAGACGCAGACTGTTGACGGAGCGGTGTGCAAAGAGCGCAAACTCTTGCAAGGGCGGGGCGCAAAGAAATGGAAATTGCAAGGAGAAGTACAAGGAGGGAAAACCATTGAAGGAGCGGGAAACATGGAGGCGGAGGTTGATAACGGGCGTTGTGTAAGACGGCGGAGGCTGTGGACGGGGCGGGGGTGCATGGAGGGGGGGGGTGATATTGAAGGGGTGGGCACAACGAGGAGGCTGCTGAGACAGCGGGATGCATGGGGGGATATTGAAGGGGTGAGCACAACGAGGAGGCTGCTGAGACAGCGGGGCATAAACCGTAGGAGGTTGCTGATGGGGCCGGCCACAAGGAGGCGGGAGCTGTTCATGGGGCGGGGTGTAAGGAGTCCGGGGGTGTTGACCGCATGAGAGCGGAAACTGTTGATTTTGCGCGATCGAGAAGGAGCGTACCATATTCGGGGGCGGGTGGTGGTAGTAATGCTGCTGCGGTTGCTGGGCTGACGTCAGCTCCTGAAGCATGGACGACATATCAGCGTAGACGACCGGCATGCGCGGGTCAAGAACCACCACCGCTATGTCCTGCAACACAAGGCAAAACAACCAATCATCCCTCCTCGCTCTCTCTATGGCTCTCTGTCTCTGTCTCTCTCTCTCAACCATTTGTCGTCGGCGACTTCCTTATACACTGCATTCCCCGGCATACAGTCCCCAGCCCCCTGACATTTTGAGAAAATATTTAGAATTCTGAGACTAAAACCCGCACTTAGACTTCTGAAATTACAGAACATTTTAAGAACTGTACATACTCCTGATCCCACTCTCCGTAGCTCTTCAGTCGCCTCCCCCACCCCCTAAATTACACTAGTATTTTAGCTCCCATTTTTGCTTACTTATTTACTTGGATATATAAAATAACACAAAATACATCCCTCTAGTTACGAATTAATTTTGCGTTATTGTGCAAATGGGGACATAAATGGCAAGAATAGACTCTAAAATCCACTTTTCTCTTTGCTTATTTTTAGTTATTCAGCAGGAGAAGGGACAGACAACTAGACCGACTTTCGCTACACGTAGCGAAATAGCTCCCCCATTGCAATGGAGGAGACACAACATATCTGGTCAAAGACACATTTTTAGTGTTTCGAAATAATTGTCAGCTTCCGGATTATTATCTTGAACGAGGCCATCGAAGTAAATATAATGTAACTTCATTTGGGCACAAATAAATCAAATTCAGTTTTCTAACCGTTTTTGAGATACTGGTCAACTTCCAGTTTTTGACCTTGACCATGATGGATGAGGTCAAGATCACCGAAGTACCTCTTATATAACGTCTTTTAGGCCCAAAGCGTTGAAAATAAGCTCAAAATCTCTCTATCTCTAACCGTTTTCGAGATGATGGGCAACTTCCGGTTTTTGACCTTGACCATGAATGAGGAGGCCAAGGTCACCGAGGTACATTTTATGTACCGTCTTTTAGGCCCTAAGGGTCGAAAATCTCTAACCGTTTTCCAGATAATAGACAATATAAACGCGTATAAAGAAAGCAGTATCAGCTTCAGCTCACATCACAGGATAATCATTGCCTCGGTGTGGCACAAAATTTTTGTCATCACAAAAAAAAACTATAACAGTGGCTGTTTAGGTGTCAGTTTGTTTGTTGTATAAATATAACGAAAACGCCCTCACATGTACTAGTATTGTAATAGGGCATGGCCAATCAAAGTTCACGGGGCTATAAAAGAGGATTATTGTTAAATATAGGAAAATGTACATTTAATATTGTGGGCAATGGTACTGTGATCATTGACATAAGCAAACATGTTGCATCTTTACTCGAACTTAAGAAAATACTTGTATTTTGGCAAACTACGCCTCTGATTTCTTTAGCAGTTGCAGAGGTTGTGTGGCCGCTGCCATATTGTCAGCCATCTTGTTCTTGACATTACGGTGTCATGAGTACAAGATGGCCGTAGTTGACTCGTAACACCGTATTCTCAAGTACAAGATGGCTGAGGATATGGCAGCGGCCACACACTGCCAACATACAATTCTGCGATCGTTGATGACCTCATAGCCCGAGAACTACTTTTGCATAATTAAATCGTATATTCATACTCTTACAACATAACGCCTTGCTTTCTGGCCAAACATTTGCTTGGTTGTAACTACTTTTCTTCCGCGGTACATAATAAACAGCGGTAAAAAGTTTTTCGGCTTGAGTGCTAACAAACTGACAAAAAATCTTAACAAGGCATTGCATATGCTCTTACGTAAAACTGGAAACTTGCTCTGCGGTGCACTCGACTCCGGAGCATGCGGACCCAAAAGCAACTTGGCAGAGCTCGACATGCCATTTTAACTAATAAATGCCGTCTTTTTTGCAGCTGCGTCAGGATTAAATTTTACAAAAATTACGCGTTGCACTACAAACGATTTTTTATTTTGATAGCTATTTGGCAGGTATTTGCTACATGTCAGCGACACTGTGACAACTGCGCAGTTTGCATTTCCCTCTCTCCCTTCCTTCCCCCCCCCCCCCCTCCCCTCCTTTTCGTCGTATTACTGCAAATGGTTCCAGTTGTATTTTTTGTTTTTGTTTTTTGTCCCTTCAAGCATGCGCTGTATTGCATATCAAATTGAAATCAGTTGACGTGATGGCGTGAATATTATCTTGCAATGTGATTCTGAGAAGTTAAAATTAGCATTAGCCTTTGAACTACGTCACAAGTGGGCGGCATTCGTTAGATTTATCCCCAGATTGCGAATCATTTTCACTTGAACAATAAAAGCGAAAATGACGTATGCTATGAATATGCCGAGTCGGGTGGAAGCCTGAAGAGGAAATACAACAACTGTGCCCTCGAAAAGACTGGGAATATTTATTTTTTCGATCTGACTCTTTGTTCCGATCTTAAGATCATTGGGTCAGTCATACATATATTTCATGTTTTCAATACCTGGATTCATCGTGTTTAACAGGCTACCGCACCGCCGTCGGAATATAGTCCACTTTAGTTCTCTCTCTCTCTCCCTCTCTCTCTCTCTCTCCCTCTCTCTCTCTCTCTCTCTCTCTCTCTCTCTCGCTTTGCACATTTTCTGTAATATTGTTCAGGTGTACCGACCTGCACCCCACCACCCCCACCCCCCTCCCCACCCAATCTCGTTCCATATTTTCCATGTCGCAATACAACAGAAAAGTCTAAGTTTCTAAAATTTTACGCCCCTAAAACACGTGCATTTCCTGGATTTCGTTCGACCGCTTTCGTTCTTTTCTGCGATAACAAACTACCGGTTTGGCACGGACAAACACGTTGAGGCTCTCCGCTTTTGTTAGATTGCTTTCGCTTTGGTTAACCTGAATGACAACAATGAACAATTTCCTCATGCTCATTCAAACCACAGGCGCCACGATCTGAGTTGGATCTGATTTTGATTTTTCCGTTTCAGAACGATGGACATAACAGACCGATCCACTCGCCGCAGTGTCATGTTATTATTTTCTGTAACCGCTTTCAATTTCTTCACGCTCAGTAAGACAGTGCCATAAGACGGATAAGACAGATAGCCATATAATACAATCACCAAAACTTGGAACAATTTTAAATAAAAAAGGTTGTGATCTGTTTTGTATTGATTCATATATTAATTATTTTTTAAGGGCTAAGCCTTGTCGTTTGTCCGATGAAGTCGTGTAATATAAACCATATGGTTTACTCAGTCATTCAGTCATTGAACCCTTTCTGCATACAAGTGTGGTGTTTAGAGTTATGAACAAAAAATAAAACAATTCGAAAGTTTGCTTAAAGTTTTTCAGCTTAAAAAATTAAAACGACTAATGTTGCTTGGTACAGTCACGAAAGACCATAAATTTAACGCAACACAAATAATGTGACATAAAAGTTCGAAACATTGCTGGCAAAACAGCAGAGTAACCAATAAAATGACCATAAAATACTACACAAAGTGAACAACCTGTTCAAAACATGGTCAAATAAACAATGAGACGTTTACCATATTTTCTCGTGGGTTGTTGTCTTCAGTTCTCCGGTGTGTAGGAAAAAAAACGTGTCCAAACGATATCCTATTTGAAAATATATCCTTGTATGTTGCGAGGTGATTTTAACAGTCGTCAATGTTTATTACACTTGGGGATTTTCAATCGCCATAGTTTTTTTATTTTTTATTTTTAAGTTTTTAATTATCATTTAAGTCTCTATGAAGAAATGTAAAAAAAAATCAAATATTTTCAAAACTTTCTTGAAAACTACAGCCAATAAATCGTTTAAAATTGCAACAAGGTTATGTTTCAGACTAAGGACAACACAACACAGACTCCTCTATAAAAATTGGCAATTACACCGACTACTCGATGCATCACTGCATATGTTTATTAATGTCACTTCTCTCAAATAAATCTAAAGGCGTCGTGAACCTATGCATGTGCTTAAGCGCTTCTCTCCAAAATGATGATATATCTACTACATTTTAACTGGTTGGGTTAAAGTGGACAATCAATGGAAAACGGGTATTAAAGTTCGCTATAGCACTTTTTCGCAAAAATAAAAAACGACACAATAATAATAATAAATACAAAAATAAATAAACTGTTTTAACCGTCTTTTATTTCAGGCATACGGTTCTGCTCTATTAACATTTTCTCAACTATTTTAGTGAGATGTAGTTGATTCTGGTTTTATAGTTTCTAACCCCTTTCTTTTTTCTGTCAGCGTAACAAAAGTCTTTCTATGTTACCAACATTTCTGCTTTCAAGCGTATCTTCTCGACATTAATTTTACATAGAGGTTCTGCACAACTTCGTATTAAGCCTCACATTTCCTTATAGCTGCATTCATGTAACAGTAAGAAAGCTAGAACGCAATGTTCAAACAAGATATGCCACGGTAATTCCCACTTCAAAAAAAAAAAAAAGAAAAAAGTTTGCAGTTTTTCTGGAAGTTTCTGCCTTTTTTCTTTCCTCTTTTTTCCACTGGACGGTTTCCAGGAAACTCCTAATACAGAATTTGACAAAGGAAAATGAAATTCTGGGCTTAATTTAATCCATTGGGCCAAAACGACGAGAAAGAAGGGGTACTGCGTGACTTTGAGCTTCTTTGTCATAATTTAATACAAATGTTTTCTTCAGAGGTTTCTGCGAGTGGGTCAGCCCGGATATTGAAATTGCAAATCACGTGACACCCTTTGAAACTGTGAGGAATGCTGAAAAAAATATCACATTTTACACCCATTTCGAGAAAAGGGCACCACACCATTATTCGACCACTGCCTCTCTCCCTTCCTACAGCCTCCCTGGTGCAATGTTTCAACGTCGTGTATAAGATACAACAGCTTATTTTTAAGCCAAGCGTACAGGATGAGTCATATCTGTGCTACAAACGCACAATTTTTAACATATTTTTAACACGGGGGAGAAACTGCGGCCCCAAGCAGCACTCACACCACAACGAAATACTTGAAACGAGATTGCGTGCCACCCTCCTCCCCAATTTTTTGGGGCTCGATGCAATGAACACAATATTGATCACGTCATGCGAATGCACCACCAGTTTTATTTTGTGTTGATTCGAAATTGCTATCCTTGAAATTAAACCATGTCTATTGAAATTCTATGAATGCGCGTATTGTGGTTTTCTGGGGGAAGGGGAGGGATGAGAGTTGGAGGGGGGGGGGGGGGGGAGATACTCTCAAGGCTGGGTTTGCTGGGTATTGGGAATGAAACATTACATCTATAAAAAAGTACACATAAAAATACACGATTTGTTCGTTTTTCCCAAGTCTCTGCCCCGGTATTGACAAAAGTTAACTGCGTAGTTAGCTGTACTCCGAGAAGGGAAAATCTGTCGATCTAGCTGTATCACGCAAGCAATTTTATGTGGATTTTTGTTTGTTTAACAGGGTTAATTTATTAATTTCCTTCGGGTGTTCCAGTTGCCAACGGGAAAGTTAACTGAGTCAGTTAACCGAATTCGTTAAACTTTTTGTGAATACGGCCTCAGAGATTTTTACGGCCGTACTTCAGCACAACATAGCGACTTCAGCGATCTTTTCGAATTTAGTAAGTTTCTTTACAAGCCCCTTTCACAATAAGAAAATTTTTTAAAGTGATTCCTTTATTATTATTATTGTTATTATTGTTATTACTGTTATTATTATTATTATTACTGTATTATTGCTATTAATTGGCCCAGCAACAACTCTAATACCTGCCTTTCGTGTATACTGAATCTTTAAATAATAAATCTGTATTTTGCACTTAAGTTTAGATATGTATGCTGTGTTAAAGCCTTGTTATTGAAAACATTTTTGGGTAAAAATCTCCTTAAAATTACCATTGACCTCCACTTTAAACACCCTTGTCAGCTCAAGCATGAAAAGCAGAACCTAAATCACACATGGGAACTCTAGCAATGCTGTCAGAAGTGGGTGTGGTAACAATACTTAGGGTTGGGTGCTGGGATACGAGATACGAACGGTATCTGGTCAGGGGGGTCTGGTTACTTCAACCGCTGCACGGAAAAAAACTATGACCCTTAACTGAAAAGGTCTCAGAAAAATATTTTATATTTTTATAGACTTTTATAAATTAAAAAAATTAAACAAATACAGGTGCACGTGACCATTTCCAACAAATATCGTAACAATGTTTTATTTGAACACGATTCCCGGTTAATTTTATACTCACGGTGCACACTTTAAGCATTGGCCGATGTAAAAGTCGATAATCTCTGATGGCCACGCAGCCATGTCAAGATCCAGGATGGTGGTATTAGGTAAACAGTAAAGCTAATATTATTATTATTACTATTAATAATAATAATAATAATATTTTGCTATGGCTTATTATTACGACTAGACGCTTTTACAAACACACAGAACTTTTGTTGTTTCTGAGTTAAAATTTCAAAACCAAAGACCTATTTGTATAATTGCTTTGAAACAGACAGCGAAGCCATTGGTCAGTAACTCTCCTCTGTGCCTTGTCTGGTGTTCTTTCATCGAAATTTTATTTTAACAGACATCGGTGGGAAGTAATTGCTCGGTTAAACTGAACTTGTGTTTCATGCTGGTGCTGCGTGTACAGACTCTTGTTTGATTACAAGGTATGGCAATGGCGCTTTACACGCGGGTTAATGTAAGATGTGAAATCTCCTGTATTTTATTCCTGCCCCTCAGAAACAAACACACCAAAACATTTACGAGGACATTGTTTCAAAATAGAAAGCAACCGGAAAGGAATGTAATGTTCGCTATCACTGCATGCAGCCACTCCAGGCAGGGTTCCCTATTTAATTCTAGGCTGAACGTTTCAAACATTTATATAATATAATATATAATATAATTTACTAGACATTCAGTCTCCCTTCCTTTCTATTTGGGGCCAGTATCTTTGCATCTGGGGCCGTGATGCTCGTGGTTTCCGCCCGACAACAAGGATATGTCACACCGCAGGTTCATATTAATGCATTTAACAGGTTTCACCGGCATCCTCCTTCTCGCAGACTGGTCATGGTTTCAACTCGTAACAGTTCTGCGTATATGGGTATCCCTCTCACCACTTAACTTTCTTAGACTCTTTGTGAAAAAAAGGATAGTTTTCATGTTTTCAGAAAACAATATTGCGAAGTAGTTTCACATTTTAGATAAAAAAAACTCAAGTAGAAAAAAAAACGGCCTGCTGTTTTACAAATATATACCTGCCTATTCTGTACAGATAACAGCGTGAAAAATGACCGAAAGGTGTCGTAAAATCGGTAGGAAATCTGACACAAAATTTGTCTTATTTTAATAAATTCCGGGAAGCCGATATCAAATTGTCACATTGTTTCATGCGGTGAGCTGGTCTTGAAACGTCATCAAACGACACAAAGATCTCCCTTTAACTTCAATATACGTTAGATAACGACGAATATTAACTTTCCGCAGTTACAGCAGTGGATATTTTATAGACATGAAAGCGGAAAATGATCCAGCTGCCGTTATTGCCAATCATAACATACACAGTGGGGCGGGGGGGGGGGGGGAGGGGGAGAGGGGAGGTGGGGCTAATAAACCACTAAATAAATACTACTTTCTATCTTTCCATTTACATTTTAGGAGAGCACAGACAGACAGAACAATAAGAAACAAGCCATCGCAGACCCAAACCGGACACAACAAGTCGCCATTTTGGCAATTTTTGGTCGCTTTAAAAAAGAACACGACATTGCACAACTTTAACAGATATATTTTCACTGTGCAAGGTTGCATATGCCTAGGGTACATAGTTCCAGAGAACTTGCGTGGAAACAAAACAGCATCCAAAGTGTGGCACACGGACGGACAGACGGACGGACCGAGGACAATCCTACAGACCACCCCTCCCCCCCCCCCCCACCCCGGGGCTCGCCCTTTTGGGGTCTAAAAAAGAATGCCAAAATCAGGCCATGATTTGTTTTTCACTCGGTAACATTTTTGCATGACAAAAACAAGTTACAGAGAATTCTGTGGGAAATCTTTGCCCATATTATCAGATGCTAGCTTATAAAATAATTACATACATTGATAATTTATGACATATATGACACGCAAACTACTTTCGATAAAACATATAAAAACATGAACTGGTGTTTACGTTAAATTTGTTTTTGATAATGTTTATTATTGTGCTAATTAACCTTTGGAATCTCATTCTGATTTAAATAGTTAGACGTACAAAACACATGCTGAAAGGAACGCCACCCCCCTACCCCTAAAAAAACTAGAATGTCCACAGACATTGTGACCAGCCAAAATAATGAAAAAGATTCTCGAAAGACTAAGCCTGGTTTGGACCCCCTGGGTTAACTTCGAGGCCAAAATGGAGGCCCAAAATCGCAACCTCAATATTTATCAAGTTTCGCCATTGCACCAGATTCTATCAGATTGGAAAAACAGGAATGGCCAGTGTTCGAGAAGTCCGGGAGCCTGGGAGCCCGTGGCTATGCATTTTCGCCCTGCTGGCTCTCAACTTTTTGGCTTTTTATTTTTTTTTTGAGGTTGGTGGGAGGGGGTTGAACTATTTCTTTAATGTACTCACACCAATTACTATTTCTGCATTGGATGAGAAGACTGTTTTGTTGGTCACTATGACAGCACAGTAGAACGGTGTCTCAGAACTTTATAATACTTCAGTTTTTTTTTCTGAACATCAGAAAGCTATCCGATTATTTTCAGTGGTGGGAACTATCGGAAATACGGAAAACATGAGCTTTTGTTTTGTTTTTTTTAAAACTGTCCAATTTATTTTCAGTGTTGTGTATTACAACATCGGAAAATTTACTTGCTAGGAATAGCCAGGACGCTTATTTTTTGCCTAATAACAAGGCGATTATGTACCTAGAACAGCTGCCATGCAATACATTGTGTATATATGAAAGCTAGAAATTTTTTTTAAAAGTGCCAGGCTCCATGATTTCCCGTCGGGCTCCCAACTTTTTGAAGTCCTGAGCCCGGCGTACCACCACTTTTTTGCTAGACTTTTCGAACACTGGTAATGAAATAATAGCTGGTAGTATTAGGAGCATCGACACAAAATTTAAAGACGATTCGACAAAAGCTCAAAGAGGTACAGGTTTTGAACAAAAATTAAGTTGCGCCATTGCGCAAATTTTCGGCACAAGGTAAAAAAAAACAACAAAAAAACAATAACGTGTCGACTGACACTAGTGGAACATTGATGTGTAACACGAGAACAACCCGGACACTTCCTTAACAACTTGTATTGTTTTCACCTGATCAGGCTTGGAAATGGGAGACAGCGGGTGGGGGGGGGGGGGGTATGCAGTGTGAGGTTATGGCACCAAATTTATCATAACACAAACAGTACCGCGATCACACAGGAATAACTTTGAAATGCACATTAAAACAGTTATTGTTGGGTGCAAATTTTTGATCTGCAGAACAGTGTTCAGTTCGTTGTATAAACAGCGAAACAAGAAAGAAACGCTGTTCGGGACCGCGATTTTGCTCAGGGGGGGGGGGGGGGGCGGGGGGACCATTTTACAGTCATATTTCTGGACGTAACGTGGTTCTTCAAGCATCAAACAGCCCGCAGACTGGGTACGTGTTTTACTGGACTTTTATCTGGCGGCCTAAACAGTTAAGTCGTGCGTTTGCATCGCTGTCAAGTGCGCCTCGCCCATCTCGTTAACATCTATTGAACTCCATTAAAAACATCGATCAAGTGAGCGGCTATTGAATGTTAATCTTCCAATGCATACAGTTAAGCGTATACATAGCGCTATAGCAGTTTTTAAATCAAGGCCCAGATACATGAACCGATTTTTGTCTTCCAAAAATTCACAATTTTTTTTTATTACAGCTGGTTATGTAAAACCAAAGATCTTTAACCAATTAATGGTCTTCGGTAAAACCAAATTAAAAGATGATTTCAACGTATGTCAACTTTAGTGACATGGTTCAACTTTTGCATTCAAAACGAAGTTACTGTTTACGTTTTCTTTGGTGCACAAACCTTAAAAATACGAAATAAAACTTGACGCACTTTCCACAGAACGAAGCATGCAAATGCTGATAGTTCACCAGGTCAGAAATACAAATCAATCACGAATGACTTGAGCTTATACGTGCATGCAAAAAGGTGCACAAAAAAACCAGGAAAATAACGTTTTTTCTTTAATACCTCACCTGTAATTACAGGACATTTCCTTGTCAATCGTTCAGTGCAATCCAACATCCACCTGTAAAGCGAGTGACAAGAAGTTCTTAATAAAGTAAATTATCTCGTTACACTGAAGTACCTGATCTTTATTTGTTGAATATGTAAAGAGAAAGACACACCAAAACAAGCGACTGACCGCACATAACGCTGTATTCATCTGTAAAATGGATTAAGACACGCCCACCAGGCAGAAAAGTAAATACATACGCACACACATATATACTATATCTATTTTATTTCAGTTGGATGCCTTAAGGGTCAAGATAGCAAAATGACACACAAAACTGATTCAGTGGTTCGATAGCACAATATAAGAGCTGAACTTCAGCTTAGCGGTTATATGATACAAATACGAAGCAGAGCCACAGGCGAGAATCACTCACCGGCCAGCCAACTTTCTTACTAAAGGGCCACCGCCTTTAAACTTAGGGCTAAACCAGGCAAGCTACGCTTGAACCAAATTTATCTGATAAGCGTTATCCTGGGTTAAGAACTGCTGTCAACTCTTCCAAGCAAACAGGTTTGCAAAACCTCACAGTACACTGTACAATTGTTAAAGACATAGAAAGAGAGTATTGCCAGAATTTTGGGATGGCCCCTCTATGAGAACAGCGGCCGTTGATTGTTCCTGCCTGTAGTACATGTACACTGAATAAACTACTTTACTTAGCCTAGATATTGAGGCCACATATTGTTCGACTGCCACACCCGACACACCCAATATGTATATCGATACGCACGAATATATGCGCTTTGTGTAACAGCAAGAGAGCGAGAGAGAAAAAGAGAGAGAGAGAGATAAGGTCTGAGCCATAGCAAAACAATGCATTCACCAAAACCTGCAGAAGAGCAATGCTTCACATACAAACCCATTATCAGAAGATTTTTATATCCAGATACCGAACTCTCACCTCCACCCCCTCCAATCAAATTATTATGAGGTTGTCACTCGTATGAAATAAACCATAAAAAGGCCAAGCAGCAAGGAGCTTGCTATAACTTCGTGCCCCGCATACCACTCATCCTACATACTCCACCCCGTACTGTACATGTCCAACACACCGCTCATCCTACATGCCCCATCCCGTACTCTACATGTCCCATACACCACTCCTCCTACATGCCCCATCCCGTACTCTACATGTCCTACACACCACTCCTCCTACATGCCCCATCCCGTACTGTATATGTCCTACACACCACTCCTCCTACATGCCCCATCCCGTACTGTACATGTCCTACACACCACTCCTCCTACATGCCCCATCCCGCACTCTACATGTCCCACACACCACTCCTCCTACATGCCCCACCCCGTACTGTACATGTCCCACACACCACTCCTCCTACATGCCCCATCCCGTACTCTACATGTCCTACACACCACTCCTCCTACATGCCCCATCCCGTACTGTATATGTCCTACACACCACTCCTCCTACATGCCCCATCCCGTACTGTACATGTCCTACACACCACTCCTCCTACATGCCCCATACCGCACTCTACATGTCCCACACACCACTCCTCCTACATGCCCCATCCCGTACTGTACATGTCCCATACACCACTCCTACATGCCCCATCCCGTACTCTACATGTCCCATACACCACTCCTCCTATATGCCCCATCCCGTACTGTACATGTCCCATACACCACTCGTCCCACATGCCCCATCCCGTACTGTACATGTCCCACACACCACTCCTCCTACATGCCCCATCCTGTACTGTACATGTTCTACACACCACTCCTCCTACATGCCCCATCCCGTACTCTACATGTCCCATACACCACTCCTCCTACATGCCCCATCCCGTACTGTACATGTCTCACACACCACTCCTCCTACATGCCCCATCCTGTACTGTACATGTCCCACACACCACTCCTCCTACATGCCCCATCCTGTACTGTACATGTTCTACACACCACTCCTCCTACATGCCCCATCCCGTACTCTACATGTCCCATACACCACTCCTCCTACATGCCCCATCCCGTACTGTACATGTCCCACACACCACTCCTCCTACATGCCCCATCCCGTACTGTACATGTCTCACACACCACTCCTCCTACATGCTCCACCCCGTCCATGTCCCACACACCACTCCTCCTACATGCCCCATCCCGTACTCTACATGTCCCATACACCATTCCTCCTACATGCCCCATCCCGTACTGTACATGTCCTACACACCACTCCTCCTACATGCTCCATCCCGTACTGTACATGTCCTACACACCACTCCTCCTACATGCCCCACCCCGTACTGTACATGTCCTACACACCACTCCTCCTACATGCCCCATCCCGTACTGTACATGTCCCACACACCACTCCTACATGCCCCATCCCGTACTCTGCATGTCCCATACACCACTCCTACACACCGTCAATGTCCCGCACACAACCCATGCTATATCCTCCACACGTCCATGTCCCACAAACCAATCATGCTACATACTCCACTCCTACACCCTGCACACCGTACATGCCCCACACTCCATTCATGCTACATTCTGCACCCCATACATGTCCCACACACTACGCACGCTTGATTCTGACCTTGAAATTGGGTCAAGGTCAAAACAAACATAACGCGCACTTGGCCACTGTTACAGATCATCTAAATACAAATATCGCAGGAAACGGATTATCTTGGTTGGTGGGGATCATAACCAACCTAAAGTCCCCCTCCGGGGCTCGATTGAGCGCTAATAAAAGCAACCGTACCTGTAACTTATTCGGTATAGTGGCAGATTATGCTAACACACTGTACAGTAAAACTCTTCGTTGTGAACACTATACTCCTGGCGTCGTGTCAAGATTTTAATTTAACAAATAGCCAAAATTTCTGCCAATATTTCCGACAATCACCAAGCAAAGTAACGGGTAGTTCAGTACTAGTGTTTGCCATAGTTAATCAAACTTGCAAGACAGCAAGGCTCCAGTTTTTTTGTTTTTTTGCTTTTTTTTTTCTTTTTTTTTTGGCATTTATTTAGCAAAATTGTTAAATATTTCAGCCAATTAATCCACAATCTTTCTGATCGTTTTTTCTTCATAGTAACGCGCACAGATCCTAATACCGATGTGCGGGGCAGGGGGAAGGCGGCGACTAATGGATTACGGGTGGTTTATAGTTTTTTCACGAATCCACAACTTAAGCCTTCTGATCTATTCAAATATTCTTCCGGTTAGATGACGTAGAAAAAGAGTTACAGCATCTCCGTGCCACTGCGCCAGAAGCAGCAAGGGACCTACTACCCAATTTTGCCCAGATGTGCGTCAAGGGAACCTTTACTGTCGCCCTAACACCCAGAATGACGTCATAAGCGTTTGGAGGATACCGCCAAGATCTCGGCCAAAAGTCTCGAGCATGCATGTTGCAACCCTAAATGAGGCGAGAAGGAAAAAAAACATATCTGAGCTTCGGAATAACAGATTTTTCCATCTGTTTGGATAAAAGCACCGTTCTACTTGGGCCATGATCATCACGCTCAAGTGCTGCTACCCTCATCAAGCGGGACGCACGACGAGATCCAGCGGGACGCACGACGAGACCCAGCAGGACGCACGACGAGATCCAGCGGGATGCACGATGAGATCCAGCGCATTAAGCGCATTCGCCGTGACGCTGCGGAATTGCAGAAACGTCTGCGACAGCTGTGCGTCGATTACACAGCCGGGCGCAAAACCATCGCCCAATTTCTCTGTGGAATTAGACACAACATAAAGTGGCGAGCAGTGAGCCGAGAAAATCACGAAGGCGACTGTACTCCCGAGGTGGACTCACATGTCGACATCATGTGATCGGATCGGGGGAAGGGGGAGTGATTAGCACCAGAGCAGGGGAAGTATTGTATTAGAAGTTGGCCGATCTTTAACTGACTACAATTCCTAGAATTTTGTGTATATAAGGTGCGTAGATCATTTTTACAGAAATTAATAAAGGTGAATTAAGATGTTGTTATTTTATTAATCTCGCTCACTCCTTTAAACATTGCCCAAAAGAAATGAACCAAAAATTCCAGTTCCCAGTTGTCCGCTTTTTAACTTAGTTGCCAGGTATCAAGTTGCCAGTTGCGAGATGTCAAGTTGCGAGTCGTCCAGGTGCCAGTTGTCGTGAATTCCTCGAATTTATTAACTATTTAAGTTAATATATTTTTTTTTGCAAATATTCCACCAATTTTTGGTGAATCACCAAAAAATGCCCGCTTCCGTTAACCAAAATTGCTTTTTGCGTGTAGACTTAGCAAACTCGTCTTTCACGCACATGCTATGCCCGAGAGAATGGGAACTGGAATACCCCCCCCCCCCGGAAAATTTCCCTGTGGTAATTGCTCCCCCCCGGAATGCCCCCCCCCCCCTCGGCTGCAACCTTGTTTGTTTGCTTTGTTTTTTTTTTTACTTGCTTTACACTGCCCCTGTTGTTCGTACGCCTTAGTTCGCATTCGCTGGTTGATCCTAAGTCAAATGAAGCAGCAACCACAAGTAATTGCAATGTCTTATAGGCACTGATCATAGGTAAATTCCAAAACATTGATGAATGATCACAAGTAAGAGCATGTTTTTTAACAACTGGCTTATATGAATGTTTCGAGGGGCGATGGGGTGCTATTGGCACCAGGGGGGTAATAAGACGGGGGTGGGTTGTCAGCTCGGGGTAATGTTGGGGGTGCGGGGGGATAGTTATATGATTTGTTTGACGATACGGCCGATTCTTAGCGGTTTACATGTTGTCAGTACATGTTACCGACTAGAAAACAATGCTATCACAGTTACAATCTACCATAAACTGAAACCGTGTATAATCTAAAATCATAATGTAAACATCACATCTAGAAATACATACAGTACCGCGTTCTACTTCCTCAAACGGCTGCCTCAAAGTCAGCTCTGAAATGACGTGAAATGATCTTGGAGATCCGACATAGTCTATCAAAATATGTTTCACCGTACACCGTTCCTGACACCTGACGCATACGGGTGCAAGTTCGCCTCTTAAAACACGATGATGACTGGCACAAGTATGTCCTACTCTTAACTCTGTGCATAACCACATCGTTCCGGACATTACTTAGGAAGGGTAGTTTAAACCCAACAGGAAGGATTAATTTCAAATAGCTTATTACTTTGTCCGTTCCAGTGTCGTTGCCAAATGTCTTTTGTACATCTTGAGATATGGTTACTTCTTAAGTCCGAGAATGGAATAAGAAGTCAGAACGGTCCCCACTTGGAGCGTCCCGGGCCGCTCTATTCGCTATCTCGTTAACTCGAATCCTCGTTACCTCGAAACCCAAGGGAAAAATTATGAATCAAGAGTTAAAATGCGTCATTTCTTCTTCCTAAAAATAACTTGCTCATACTAAAAATAATGAAAACAATGAATATATTTAAAGTTTACGTTGTTTTACACCTCGAAACGATTTCTCGTTGCTACGACTATGACCTTTACGCAAATACATGAATGGAACGCGTCAAATTTTAAAAAAAGCTTACCGGAAACATCCTACGCCAACTTTAAATCGTGTGATATTGCATCCGTTTTATTGCGCATATTCATATATTTCGAGTATTTGAACTAGAAGTGCATAGCCCAGGATACTTTTCTTGTGTTTTCTAGCATAATACTACAATCCGTTAAATTTCAAACATTTCTAAAAATGCTCAAAATACACTTCACTCATGGTCTTAGACAACCCCGGTTCGGCACAAGAAAGTGGTATGTTTGCCTGATGGTGATTTTTCCAAGAAGACAGCGATTCTGTTTTGTAGAAGTATATGGTGCCGTGATTGCCCGTAAATGGTTTGATTTTGAAGAAGTAACACATCATGCAAAGAGAATGAATTGAGACGGGTATGCGGAATTTGAGTCCCAGAACAATAAAAAAAAGAACCCAACAGCCTTCACAATGAAAACGCGGTGTTGCTCCGACAGACAGATATACAGAGTAAAAGTACGCAGGAGTCGACCTGGAGGTAATTACTGGTTTGAAAGAAATCTTTCTTTATTCAAGTAACGGTTCACTGAAATATGCTAAAAATTTGACCATTATATGTTACAAGAGTGATTTAATTTACTGTGAAGTAAAGCAATGTACCAAATGGATTCCTTAACGGCATGCACCTGCGCATTAAGGGTTCGGAGGTGGAAAACCCTTGCAAACGGGGCAACGACTGCGAATTTTTGGCAGTAATTTGCAGTACAGACACTACAGAGCTAGTCCCAGCAGACCCTTTCTATTTTCCATTGATCTCAAATTTCGAGGCTCTGGATCTTACGGCAAACGTTCCAGGACACCGAAATTCGGACCAGGAGGCCTTTTTTCAAAAGGGCACATTGAGAAGTATGCTGGCGTATTATTTTTGACCACAGCGAAAATATCAAACTTAAGTAAAGAGTGATTTTGCAGTTGTAGAATCATTGTTGTTGTGGGTGACAATGGGGATTCTTTATCCTGATCTCACGAAAACATATATTTTTCTCAGTACACAATTGTTATTTGACCATAAAAATTGTGCACCGTAATTTATAACTGGGCCATTTAAGTGATGCACCCTTTCTAAAACAACGCCATTGCCCGAGTCGCGCGCCGAGATTAGCAAAATTGATATCAATGACAAGTTCTGTTGTACGAACTTGGACTCTTGCTGTCATAGCAAGACCGCAACAGAGGTGTATCATTTGAAACGGGCTATACGGTCCATCAATGCACATTAACCAAAACACTCAAAAAGCATTATAAAACAAAACAAATCGAAATTCCCCAATTTCTGCGTTTTAATCCTTAAAATTAATTTGAAAAGGCAAATGTTTTTGCAAAGAATTTTTTAAAATGCACGTTAAACTGATATTTCAGGTTTTTGTTTAATAGCTTGTAAAACTGGGTAATTGTGGAAAAAATTTAATTGATTATTTATAAGTATAAAAGAAGTGACATTTATATGTATGGTAACTTTGAGGAAAATACTGGCAATTTTTTGTCAAAGAACATCATGATTTCGTATACATTTTTTGGACAGTCTCGAAAAACCAAGAGACTCTGGGAAAAACGAAAGATGTTCTTTTGGACAATTTCTCGTCATCTAGAGGCGGTTCTTGTCTCGGAAATTTTCTCCGGAGAAGGTCAGATACAAGATGGCGGACATGTAAACTAAGGCGTCTCCACAACTAATTAGCCAAAATGCATGTGATATATAGATATTTAAGAGTAGAAATTTAGTTCAAGAGGATTTTAGACGTGATTGCACTATGTATACGAGTTGTGAAATACAAGGACCAATAGGTTCAACCTCAATAACCATAGGTTGAGGTTGAATCCATATCACCATTGCGACTTCTGAAGTGGTGGGCACTTCATTAGGCAAAGCAGATCACATTTCAACCAATGCTCCAATAAACGATTGTCACAGGATATGTTTCTGGACATAAAACTGACATATTTATTTCAAATAAGCACAAAATAACTGGATTTGTGTCTTTATTTCTCGATTTTTTTAGATAATTTCTTTTGAAAGGTGTCCCTGAAGCTCTGGTCTGTTTGGAGAGTAGTCCCAGCGGACCCTTTCTATCTTCCTAGGGCAGAAAGGGTCACAGTTCCTGCAATAGAAATGGCCATTGATCTCAAGTGTCAAGGACACCGAGGCTCGAACTGGCAGGCTTTTTCTTTAAAAGCACACTGTGAAGTAACATGGCGCATTACTTTCGACCTCAGCGAAACTCCCAAACTAGATTAAAGCGTGGTTTTGCAACTGTGGATTCACTGCTGTTGTGGGCGATAATGAGGGATTCGATATCCTGATCTCAAGAAAACACATATTTTTCTCAGTAAAAAATTGTTACTTGCCCATAAAACTTGTGCGCCATAATTTATAATTGGGCATTTATGTGATGCACCCTTTCTAAAATAACGCCGTTGGCCCCAGTCGTGCGCCAAGATATGAAAATTGACATCAATGACCTTTCCCATTACAGGAACTATGACTCTTACTGTCATAGGAAGGCCGCAAGAGTCATCTAAGACTATTTGGAGAGTGGATTCGCAGTTTTCTGAGAGATCCAAAAGAATATAGTGTGCCTGCTAAGCGATGCGGTGCAAACGTAAACAACCCTGTGATATAGTCCATACTCTTTCGAGTCACCCCCCCCCCCCCAGCTGCAAGAAACACTAACCTGTGGAGGCACTCGGGTCTACCTCACCCCCTAGACACGAGTGCCACCCCAGGTTAGTCCCAGCGGACCCTTTCTATCTTCCTAGGACAGAAAGGGTCACAGTTCCTGCAATAGAAATGGCCATTGATCTCAATTTTCGAGGCTCTGGATCTTTCGGTGCACGTTCAAGGACACCGAGGCTCGAACTGGCAGGCTTTTTCGTAGTCCCAGCGGACCCTTTCTATCTTCCAAGGACAGAAAGGGTCACAGTTCCTTCAATAGAAATGACCATTGATCTCAATTTTCGAGGCTCTGGATCTTTCGGCGCACGTTCAAGGACACCGAGGCTCACACTGGCAGGCCTTTTCCTTAAAAGCACACTGAGAAGTACCCTGGCGCATTATTTTCGACCTCAGCGAAACTCCCAAACTAGAGTAAAGCGTGGTTTTGCAACTGTGGATTCACTGTTTTTGTGGACGGTAATGAGGGGTTCGATATCCTGATCTCATGAAAACACATATTTTTCTCAGTAAAAAATTGTTACTTGCCCATAAAACTTGTGCGCCATAATTTATAATTGGGCCATTTATGTGATGCACCCTTTCTAAAATAACGCCGTTGGCCCCAGTCGTGCGCCGAGATTTGAAAATTGACATCAAGACCTTTCCCATTACAGGAACTATGACTCTTACTGTCATAGAAAGACCGCAAGAGTCATCTAGGACTAGCTTTTTGGTTAAAAGCACACTGAGAAGTAGCTCCACGAAGCGGTGCGCTAAAAAGTTTCCAGGCACCGCTTCAAAGCCTCGCTATATAACGATAAACAAGTCAACTGCGCTCGCTTTGAAGCACCCTTGTGGCTACTTTGTGCGCGATTCAACGACCCATAAGTTTTTATTGGCATTTACTAAAGGCCCTCAAAGTACAACGGTAATCATATACAACTCCTGTGTTACGCTTTCTTTAAAAGAAAATAATACGGAAATAACCCCAAATCTCCCGCAATAATTGACATTTGTTTGTATACAGGGAGCATACTTTATTACGTGAAAAGGTAACAATAATTTTTGCAATTATCCACTAAAAACTTTTAAATTGATATTTCAAAAAGAACGTAAAAAATAAAACGTCAAATATTGTGGGTGTACAAAATCAATTTATACGTAATTCTGCATCTAACAACTATTTTAGTATATATTTTACAAATAAAGTACAATCCCTTTATTTAAATTTTCGGTCCTTTGACTTTAGTCAGGTGACATTTAAAGGCCAGAATGTAAACAAACATTTGATAGGTGGGTGCGGAAGCTAACTTTTCTGCACTTTTATGAACAAATAAAAGATAAAAAGCTCACTAGAACCTGTGCCTGTTTTACAAAAATAGCATATTGGGCATAAACTTTTTGTAGATGTTTGAATAATAGGGGCTGGTATGCAGGATTCGTGCCTCAGAACATATGAAATTGACCCCTATTAGTGGAGCAATGGAAGGCTTCGTAGCTCTGACAGAGAGATATACGATGTTATACAAGTCAGAGCTACTCGGAGCTAACTGAGAAGTACAATGGCGCATTATTTTCGACCTCAGCGAAACTCCCAAACTAGAGTAAAGCGTGGTTTTGCAACTGTGGATTCACTGTAGTTGTGGGCGATAATGAGGGATTCGATATACTGATCTCAAGAAAATACATATTTTTCTCAGTAAAAATTGTTATCTGACAGGGGTGGCAAAAAAGCGGCAAAATCTAGATTTTGCCTTGCCGGCAGCAAAATCTGGCAATTGCCGGGAAAATCTGGTCAAATCTGGCAAAATCCGGCAAAATTTAAAATCATCAATTATCGCCAGGTTTTTTATAATCGGGGAAACGGAGTTTCTAACTGTGATAGGTATAATCAAAAGGCATTTAGTTAAACTTCTGATCACTGAACATCAAAACACTGTATTCAACCCGAGATTAAGAATGCTCGGGGGGATTAATTTGTCGTGAAGCCACATACAAAGAGATTATCGCCAGGTTTTTTATAATTGGGGAAACGGAGTTTCTAACTTTGATAGGTATAATAAAAAGGCATTCAGTTAAACTCCTGAGTACTAAACATCAAAACACTGTATTCAACCCGAGATTAAGAATGCGCGAGGGGATTAATTTGTCGTGAAGCCAAGTAACAAAGAGATGTAATTACCCGAGATGCAACTATTCCAAATTACTGCTCAAATTTATTACTCCGAACTACTACACCGAAGTACTCATGAGTAAATCGACAGGGTAGTATATAAAGTGCATCATCTGCAGAGACATTCATTGTAGAATTGCGGATTAGACTAACCAAAAATTCCCCTTTTTATGTACTTAAATACTCTACTATATGCTATTGAATTTATAGGAAGTGCCTTATTTATGTAAACAAACGCGTGCTAGGGTGAATAAAACTAGTTTTACTACATTTCAAGAAAAATAAACATTAAAATTAATGAACAAAAAAAAAAATTGTTAAAAACTATTTAGCGAAAAATCTGCCAGATTAGGCCATTTTAAGAGATTTTGCCTTGCCGGCAATTGCCGGGCAAATCTGGCCAGCCAAATCTGGCCGGCCAAATCTTGCCAATCCTGTTATCTGACCATTAAGAAAACTTGTGCGCCATAATTTATAATTGATCCATTAATGTGATGCACCCTTTCTAAAATAACGCGGTTTGCCCCAGTCGTGCGCCGAGATTTGAAAATTGACATCAATGACATTTCCTATCATACGAACTATGACTCTTGCTGTCACAGGAAGCCCGCAAGAGTCATCTAGGACTACACCCCAGGTTAGTGTTTCTTGTAGTCCTAGATGACTCTTGCAGTCTTCCTACGACAGCAAGTCATAGTTCCTATAATAGGAAATGCCATTGATGTCAATTTTCAAATCTCGTCGCACGAATGGGGCCAACGGCGTCATTTTAGAAAGGGTGCATCACATAAATGGCCCAATTATAAATTATGGCGCACAAGTTTTATGGTCAGATAGCAATTTTTTTACTGAGAAAAATGTGTTTTCTTGAGATCAGGATATCGAATCCGTCATTATCGCCCAAAACAACAGTGAATCCACCGTTGCAAAACCACGCATTACTCTAGTTTAGGAGTTTCGCTGAGGTCGAAAATAATGCGCCAGGGCACAAGCTTGTACTTCTCAGTGTGCTTTTAAAGAAAAAGCCTACCAGTTCGAGCCTCGGCGTCCTTGAACGTGCGCCGAAAGATCCAGAGCCTCAAAAATTGAGATCAATGGCCATTTCTATTACAGGAACTGTGACCCTTTCTGCCCTAGGAAGATAGAAAGGGTCTCCTGGGACTACTCGTATGTTTCTTGAAGCTACCTCATCCCCCTCCACCTCAAATGTTGTGTCATTTGAAATTTTGGTTTTTCCGATACTTTCAATAGCCTGGGCTTTCTCTGTAGCATATCTTGTTGCATGCAGTGGATGTTGCTCATATTATATAAAGGCAAAAGACGGTGAAACTTACATTTGTTTACAATTTCATCCTCCCGGAAGTAATACCATGTTCTAGGTATTCGTAAGACATCATAATGGTAATTTCGCTGGAGGTCTGCGTTCAAACGGAGTAAGAACGAGGACCTCCAGCGAACTTTTTGAAGTGACAATGCGAGTCGTTGTTATAATACAACTGACCACTGAAAGAATTATCTGTTATAATATGTACAGACATAGAGCGGTGGAGTTTTTCAAAAGCAGTTCCGTTGTACAATGAGCACTTTTTGTGGAAACTGCAATAGATATGTGGATTAAAAACTATCATACACAACAGGCCGATCGACATATAGGTTGGTTGTTGGACAACAACACAATGTCAGTGAGCCTTTAATCAAACCTTGTATTCTCGTGGAGTATGACTTTTTTTATTCCGGAAGATAATCGTGGAGCAGAATTTAATTCAGTTAACGCTCCACCAGAACAAAATTACCCCCCCTCCCCACCCAAATAAAAAAAATTAACAAAATGGCAGGCAACAATTTGTTGCTTTGTTTACAATTAGCAGAACAGAGCGATGACCTGTTTATGCATGCATGTATGCTGACACTATCAATGCTATTGGAATGGTAATTTTGTCCTTTCACTTCTCTACTGTACGCTCAAAATAAAGTGCCTGAAATCCAAATTATCACTCATTTTCACATGACACTCTTCAAGTGAAAAAGCCAATATTGTACCTGTAAGACTATGCAAGACCTATGTTTTCCTATAATTTTTTCACTGATCTTGTTATTGATACGAATGCATTGCAAACAACGCAAGGCACTTCTTTCCCATTCAGTAAGCGAATTCGTACTTATACTTTTCTCGAAAAGTTATGTGTTTCGATTGAATTCAGTTAGCATAAGGCTATGATGAAATGACAAAAAATCTGGCAAAAATCAACAAAATTCTATTTTGCCAGAAATATGTTCACATGATGGCTATAAAAGGAGCTGAATAATATATAAAATAGTTTTTTTTTAAGCGATAGGCTAAATCACACACTTGGCATTCCGAATAAAATGCCCAAAAATTCTACGTTTTGAATACAAATTAGCCGGGTAAAAATGAAAGAAATGATAGAAAGATTTCGCCTAAATGCCAAATTTCTCTTGCACCAAAAGGCAATCGTATTTTTAACAACCCGCATGCTATTTTACAAATTCATTAAAAGTTAAAACAAATAATTTTTAGTTATAGTTTCCTTTGTGTTCCAAGCATGAGCTGTTTTTGCTATATTTCTTCCATATTTTTTATCATTTCTTTCATCTTTTACCCGGTTCCTTCGCAGTCGAAATTAAAAATTCTTGCGCATTTTATATTCGAATTACTCCAAGTGTGATTTGGCTTATATAATGGCTTTTTAAATTCGAAAGTGAAAGTTGAAAAAGAAAATTAGAAATTTGATATTTTTTCCTTACCATTTCTTCATAATTTATCCGAAAAAAGCAATGGAAACGACACGTCCAAAAGATAGACAGTACGAATTGACTTATAGGCGTATGTCAATAGCGCTACCTGGAACTACGAATTATCACAACCACTATGAGCGAACACTGATAGATTCATTGATAAACTGATTACACCTGATCCAACGGCCCCCAGCCTCTCAATCAGACCCAAAATAGTCCCGCCAGGACAAACCAACCCTATGGTTAAAAAAACACCATCTCACTCAATACCGTCACTGATTCCGACACTCTCGGTTTCATCCCTAATGCGGACCCCCCCTCCCCTCCCTGAGTTGTTTGTCAAGATCCACACTGATGTGTTTCTACTGCTTGGGGGTGTACAATTTAGCTTTCGTGTCCAGCTCCACTTTTCTCCAGTAGTTTGATGATTTCACAATCTTACCTGTCTCATTCCCCTATCCATCTCTTAGTTTCCAGAACGCCGTCCGCTTGGCCCATAATTCTTGTGTAAGTTATCTAAATCTGTGTGGGTCCATTTTTGTCTTTCTATTCAATGTCTGCTAATATACTTGGCAAAACACTGACAGTTGCGTCTTATGCTTTCTCTAAATTGAATAATTACGGCTGTGTTAAAAAGTAAGCAATAAAAAAATGAATAATTTGTGTAGTTCAACTTTTTCATTGTTATTCATCTTCCAAGAAATTAAAAGAAGCCGCCATGCGAGAAACCGAGTCAACAGTTTTGCGTAAATGTTTTGCCAAAGTATTTACCTGGTGAATTCCGCCTCCACTTCAGACTGACTCGTTCGACTGTGCAAATTGTGTATGTGCGGTATAAAGAACCAATCCTTTTCCTTATTTGTCACGAACCCTGCATGGTGGAGGATTGCTCCAGGTATTTTCACATATCTAATGTTATATAAAAGGTAATTTGTTGCACGTTGCGATTTGTTTTTGCTTAGAGGCAACCCCGAGCATATCAATGATAGGGAAATTTTTTCCATTCCTTGCCCTATCATTCTAGTAACATGGTTTCAACCATGGCATTTTATTTTTCGATGCGTTAAAGGTTAGAAATAGCGAAACACCTCAAGTTTGCAAGTTTTTACTAACCAAATCTGTAACTAGACAATTACATGTGAACATTTAACAAGTGATTTTGTATTTAGTAAAATATAGACAAAAAATGTTTAAAATGAATTCAGATACCACTGCAATACAAACTTACTTTATTCCTCTTGTATATGATCAACAAATCAATGTACAGGGAGATGCCAATTTATTTGGAAGTACCGAATCACAATGCTGCAACATAGTTCACGCATTTTTGCAACTCATCACAACTCATATGCTATGATACAATACAATAGTTAATTTCACAAAAGTGAATATAAAATCATGATACAAATTACTTTTTACGATGAGACAATTTGTAGTTGTCGACTTCAAAAACTTACACGTCACGGCCGTACTTATGTGTTGCAGATGGCCGACAGGAAATGAAAAGAGTGAAATCGCAACTTATTTTGAAGATGTGAACAATTTTCCGAACGTCATTGGTTTCAAAGAGGGATGACACATTCCCATTAAATGACCAGTGGCCGGAGGAGCAACGTACTTCAACCGCAAGGATTTTTTCTCCATTATGTTGCAAGGTAAAACAAGAATGTCACAAGAATATCACAATTCTGTAAACATTATATTTGATGGAATTTAAGAAGTGGGGGTTGGTGGGCGTCGGGGGAGGGGGTGTTGGTCTCAAATTCTGTGACTGCAGGGGGACAAATGACTTCTAGGGCAGTATATGTTCTGAGAACATTTTCGAACAAATTAATGAACATGCTTAAAACATTCTGCATTTCAGCTGTATGTAGGGAGGACATGCGGTTTACAGATATCTTTGTTGGATTCCCTGGTCGTGTGCACGATGTCAGAGTCTTCAGTTCCTCTCCACTCATTGACAATGGACCAGCAGTTTGTTGAGATTATCATATTCTTGGAGAAAGAGCATATCCCAACATAAGCTGGCATCTTTCTCCTTACAAACACAATCAAGCATTAACACCAAATATGCTGCGTTATGATAAGACACACTCATCTATGCGTACAACAATAGAAAGAGCCTTTGCTCAGCTGAAAGGGAAAAGCGAGCGCCGGGATACAGAAGTGGGTAATAAAAATAACTGCTTCAAAGAAGTGACCGAGCGGGTGATTTTTCACAGGTCAGGATGGAAACAAAGACGTTTCTACCTGACCTAGCGCAAAATTTTACACCCAATAAATTTTATGAAGAAAATATAAATAGATGTAAAGTAATGTTTGATGCACAAGCTGACAACGCTGTTGTTATTGCTTCATTTTCAGGACGATTTAGAAGATTGAAGTTCAAGAGCAATATAAAGCCAAAACAATGTCATTAACAAAGGTTGTGGTCTCCTGTTTGCACAACATATGCATACTACAAGAAGACAGCGATGAAGTTATTGAAAATGAACCACAAGTGCCAGATGCTTTCTTGCCACCAGGCATCTTCAATAATGGCGCCGTAGCAAGAGGCATCCTGAAAAGAAACCCATTAATGCAAAGACTGGCTGGAGACTAGAATTTGGGATGCAATATAATCAAGAAGTTGTTTTATTTGATGTTAAACAACTTATGCGACCTGTTTTCCCAGTAACGGGAAATAACACAACCCTATACCAGCCTATAGTATGACCTTATTATTTGTGCTGGAATCTACGAACAACTAAGTTTTTTAATGACCTGTACAGCGCCACTAAATGCAATGCCTTAAAGCATGCACAACACGTGGAAATGATTTTTCGCTTAATTTGCCATATTTGAGACTCCCCTAGAAAATTTTGCGATAATTTTGATTGTAACAATATGAATTTTGATGTACGTGTTTCTTGACAAGTTCAGTAAAACACATCATAAACGTTAGTCGGAAGCAATATCATCATATGGCGGCTAACCGACAGATTACTCTGACCTTTACTCTGACATCACGTTTACTCTTTGGAAGTACCTGTTGTGAGTTTCCAATTAAAGATATGCTTTATGAACTTCTGTAAGGAACACATATCTATTTAAAGAAAATATTTGTCAATTTCATTACGTTTTTATAAAGTGCATTGACACTGTAGGCGACACTTCTGATACTGGTAAGGCCAAGACAACCTGTTATTTTTCAGCTCTAATTCCCACTTGGTATTGAAAATACCAAATGGGGATGGATTGCCTCGAATTCTTCACCTTTTCAGCTCTCAGCCAATATTGGCCGAAGGCTATTGCTATCGGTCTGTCTGTCCGTCCGTTTGTCCGTCTGTCCGTCCGTCTGTCCATAAGCTTTTTTGTCCTTACAGGAATAAAGTATATATAGTGTAGATTGCAACGAAGGGTTCAATTTATCCCATGTCTGTCCGTCTGTCCGTCCGTCGCACTTAAACTTTTTTGTTGTCCGGGCGATATCTCAAAAACTATTCAGCGGATCTTCACCAAACCTTGCAGGAAGGAAGTATATATATAGCGCAGATATGCAACGGAGGGTTCAGTTTGTCCCATGTCCGATCATCTGTCCGCCCATCGCATTTTAAACCTTTTCTTGTCTGGGCGATATCTCAAAAACTATTCATTGGATCTTAACAAAACCTTACAGGAAGAAAGTATATGTAGTACAGATGTGCAAGCATCCATCCGTCGCTCCTTCCGTTGCACCTTGTATATTGTTTTTGTCCGGGCGGTATTTCAAAAGAGCTACTGGACCACAGTGATGCAACCGCTATTGGCTGAGGGCTCTTCTTCCACCTAATCGGTTTCCAGACATCTCCTCCAAGACCGCTGAAGCAAAACCAACCAAACGTATGGAGGGTTGTCTGAAGTAGTGCACATGATAAAAATCACGAAAAAGGTCAATCGGTTTCGAGACATCTACTGCAAGGCCGTTGAAGCTAGAAAAGCCAAACTTGACACATATATAAAAGACTTTATGATCTCAGGCACCCGTTAAAAATATTTGACCTTGACCTTGATGGTGAAGGTCAAATCCTGAAAAACGTTATTTAAGAAAAACTTATTTGTCTCAGAAACGGTAAGAGATAGAGTTATTTTGACCTCAGTTTCGACCTCCACCCCCTATACGACGTTACGTTAGGTATAACTTTCGATGATCTTGACCTCAAGGTCACTTTCGAGTCATCATTTGGGAGGTTTGACGTCATTTATGTTTTAAAGCTCAATAACTCGAAAACTAACGAACCTGGCGCTTCGGCACAAAATACATTATGAGACTAACTTTAAGCAAGGAATTATTTGGCACGTCAAAGTTGTACCTATGACGTCATCATTTGCGAACATCGTGAACTTTTGTCCCTTCATCAACAAATCAATTGACATTTTGAATATGTGAAACGTCCTTTTCACAACAGAATGGTAACCAAGGTTATCTTGTTGGCATTTTGAATTTGTAAAATGCCTTCACTTCTATATTCGTTCTGTTCCAAGTGACTGAGTGGGGGCTGGGAGGAGACATGTCCGTTTTTGTTTTAATAAAAACACTGGTCCCTCTAGTTTTGACCTCATTTTCGACCTCCACACCCTCTACGACTTTACTTACGGTATAATTTCGGTGACCTTGACCTCAAGGCCACTTTCGAGCCCAAAACCGGAAGTTGCCCTCTTTCTCGAAAATGGTAAGCAATAGAGCAATTCTGACCTCATTTCCCACCTCCACCCCTCTATGAGGTTACGTTAGGTATAACTTTGGGTGACTTGACCTCAAGGTCACTTTCGAGCCCAAAACCGTGGAAATCGGACTGAAGATGGGTTTCAGCTAAAGTCGTTCGAGGTCTATGCTTGTCCGGTTTGTGGGGTTGCTAAACGTAAAACCTGTTTTCGGTCACTCATTAATAACGTATGTCGTGACACACAAGAAGACACTTTAACAGATTTATATATGTTTATATGCGAATCATGGTTAAGCAGTGTAGCCGATGTGGCGTAGTTGGATAAAGCGTTGATTTTTGCACCAAATCAGAAGATGCCGGGTTCAATCCCCGGTGAGGACGTCTACTTGTATGTGAAAACGGAGCACGAGAGCACATTACCATTTTTTTCTCTTCTTGTTGGTTAAAATTGCAGAAAGAACAGTCATCTATTTTAGACAGTTCTCAGATGACTTATCATTCCAAATGGGATCTAATTCGCAGGTAAAACGAGCAAAATACTCAGAACGAAATGTGAAGATATTGCAGAACGATTGTCAAACTGGCTATGGATGTTGAGAAGCCAAGAGCAATGGTCACAGGCAGAGAACACAGTAAAGACAGCTTGAATAATGTCCGTGTGTGTATTAGTGTTAGCCGTGATAAACAGCGCAAGAGTAGCAAGGCAGTGGCCTAAACGCAGGGAACAGTGCTATCCGTGTGTAACAGTGGGAGTCACAACGAACAGTGCAGCAGTAGCAATGTAGTGGCCTAATCGCAGTGAACAGTGCTTTCCGTGCGTTAGCCATGGTGAGCAGTGTAGCAGTAGCAAACGCGGAGTGACTAACGTGGAGCAGTGTAGCAGTAGCAATGTAGTGGCTTAGGATAGTTTGGAGTGACTAACTGGAAAAGTAACAAAGATTGCTAAACTTAAGAGAGACGACCCGACCCCAACTATACTTACCGTGATGTACACGGCCGGCCGAGAGAAGAGATGGTCAACATCAGAGCGTGCCGACGACCCCAGTAATGCGGCAGCAAGGCCCGCTGTCGTAGCCCCGCTCCGCTAAACTGGTCTGGACTAGAAAGGGGTGAAACCACCCGGAAGTGGAGAAGTCCATTGAGGAAAAGCTGGGGAAGTGACACAGAAGAAGAAAATCTGTAAATACATACATAATATCGCTGCGCGAATTTCGGTCTGGTTACTGATTATTTTTATTCACGTTTTCAACCATTTCTTCCAAGATGTCCAGCCTGCATTGTTTGGTTTTTTCCTGGGTTTCAAAACGTTTTCTATCGTCTCAACGCACTTACTTATCGAGGTTCCTTTTCCTTCTCTCTTTTTCTGCTCTCAGGTACTTTCGCCTTTCTTATCGCAGAATCAACGGCAATGGGGTCTTCTTATATGTTTGATATGTTTGGCTGGGGGAGGGTGGGGCGGGGAGAGAGTGAGGGTAGGGAGGGGTGGAGAGAGGGTGTGGGTGAGGATGGGAGAGGGAGTGGGGGAGAGGGTGGGCCGAGGATGAGGGAAAGGGTGATGGGGGTAGAGGGTGAGGATGGGGAGGGCAGGGGAGGGAGGATGGGGAGAGGGTGGGGTGAGGAGGGGTGAGAATGGGATTTGGGATGGTGGGGTGGGGCTTGAGGCGGGGTTGGTTGAGGGTTGAGAGTAGGTGAGGGGTGAAGGGAGTGGAGAGAGGGTGGGGAAGAGGTTAAGGGTAGGGGACAGTGAGGAAAAGGGGCGAGGGGGAGGGTAGGGGGAAGGGGAGAGGGTGGGAGAGGGGTGGAGAGAGGGTGGGGAAGGGAGGGGCAGAGGGTGGAGTTGAGAATGAAAGAGGGAGTGGGTAGAGGGTGAGGATATCGGAGAGGGTTAAGGTCGGGTTGGCATGAGGGTGGGTAAGGGAAGGGTGAGAATAGGGGTGGGGTAGGTTAAGGTCGAGGTAAGGGGCAGGGGCAAATGAGGGTGGTGGAGAGGGTTAGGGGTGGGGTGTTGGAGTAGGTTGGGCTATTTGTCAGGGAGGGTTGTGCTCCTGCCTCCCCATTAGAAATGTGTGCAAGAACCTTAACACTTTCTGTTTGTAGTGAAAAAGCGCTGTTGCCACATAAACACAGCTTTTCCTGCTGTTTTGATGTTTGTTTTGATTACTTCTCCTCCAAAGATATGTCTACATTGAAAAAAGAAAGAAAAACGCAAACGTCAGCACGTGACACCACAAACGACCCTTTTTCTTGCGGTTATGAACAAGCAAATAAGAATATATTCTTTTTTTGTTTCAAACTACTACGAAAAGTTTACATACCCACTTATTCAAACATGTGTGCAAAACGTGTACAATTACATGAAATAAGTACAGTGTTACCTTGTGTGCCGTAAATTTCAGCCAAATTTCCTTGGCAATTCCCATCCAAAGGTAAAGTTTCTTCACGGTTGGGTCGATAAAACGGTCTTTTCTTTTCCCCATAGAGCGTTATCAACTTTTGGATTAATGTATCGGTCAAAATGATGTCATCCAAACCTGATTACAATGAAACATTTTGTTTGTGAATAACTTATGAGAGGAATGCTGGTGGTTGTTACATGGGGTGGGGGAGGGCTGGTTGCTTAGTTGCTATGAGGGACGGACTGGCGATGATTACTGGTAGCGGTGGTAGGCACGTGTGACGGGCTACAGATGGCGGTAGTACTCATTGGTGACAGACTAAGTTGTAGCGTGTTAGGGGTGTCACGTGGAACGTTTGTTGTTGCATTGGCTGTCATTAGCAAGCTATTGGTTGTAAACAGAAGGTAGTGGTGTAGCAGTGCAGGAGTAGGGGAAATAGTAAACTCACTGGTTGGTTTGGTTGGTATCAAATTCATCTCGGCTGGACGTGTCTTTCTGTAAGGTAATCTGAAACACTGAAATAAAATTGGCACCATTACACCATGAAGCGAAGATTTCTAATTAATTTATTATTATAATGTATGCATGTAGCAATTTTAATTATAACTTTATGTATATAGCTGTGTCATACCTGTTCATCATCAACCCACTCTCCTTGAGTAGAAGGCAATGGTTCCTGTTTGCTGCTTTCTGTATAGTTGCCGTCTTCGTAAATGCGACCATCAGCTGTACCAAGATGCAGCAGAAACAATGCCTTTCTTAAAGATTTGTCTACAAAATAAGTAGGAACAGAAACTGGCAAATGCAATTGCGATATAAGAATGAAAATGCACGTTTTACTTGTGTGAGGTATATGACATCACACATGGTTGGCTTGGTCTTCTGTTTTTCCTCTTTTTTACTATGATACATTTACGTAAAGAAACAAACATACAAAAAACGGATGTAGTGTTGCATATCTTCTTCCATGACACAGAACGTTCTCTCCACAAACAAAACTGTGGGAGAAGTATTTTTCCGTCTCAAAATGTCAATCATTTTGAATAGTCAGCACAAGAAAAGTAACTTAGTGACCGCCTCCTTTTTCGGTTTCTGGAAAATATTTACATCTACTACTGCAAGCTGAACTTCATTATTATCTTCGTTGCTACAGAACAATTTTTATCCAAGAAACAAAATGAGTTGTCATTTTATTTACACAGCTTCCACCCTTTTCTGTTAAGCCAAACATGGTGCGATCAAAACGTCACAATTTCTCTGTACATTCCAATGTTGGAATTCGCTCTTTTTCAACATGGACAAATAAATAGGGTTACGGTATCAAGAAAACCACATCAAAAATACCTGTCAGTTCATCCCAATTTTTCACTATCCGCATAAGGAATTCTATAAATTCACAGTTATTCTGTTATACGTTTCACTCTTTGGACATGCACAAAAATCTCTTGGGCAAAATTTCAACTCTGCAATACTAATTGTTGCCCGTCTATTTACCAGAGGCAAGATAATATTTCAAGACTTGCAACGCAGTTCTTGTAAGCTGTGCACCCTTTGCGTACAATACATGTTTGGCAAATACGGGTGAAGAGGTGCTCATTTGGGATGGTTGTTGGTGTTATTGAGGGAAGGGGGTTCGACTTGGGAAACATTCATTAATATAAATAACATAAATGTTTGTAGCCCTTCATTCGTGACCTACTTTATCTCAAAAACCTTAAAAGTGATTTTATAAACTTTTGAAAATACTGATCCTGATTTTGAATAGATGTTAAAGTAGACTATGATATGAATTTTAGTCATACTGTACAAATTAAAAGCTTTATCATATGTAACTCTGGGAATAACGAAACTTTCATCAATTATCGCCCATGTAAACACTGCGTACGTGACAAGATGCTCGCACTGTGTGACGGTCCTGGTTTAAATCGTGTATGTCTAAATGACTCTGGCGTGCATACAGTCATGTCAAATGGAGATCTTATGCTGTGTACCGATTGTAACCGAGAAAGATTTACGCGAAGTCATTTGCCGAAAGCATAAAAAACGAATGCCACTATGAACGCACGAGATGGCTTAGTTGTAGATAACTCTTATGCTTTAAAGCCAACAAAATTAATGTCCTACCAGTTGAATCCATCGTTCAACTCTGTGTTAAAACATCTGACGACAAGGAATATGAGGAATCTAAAAGGCTGATTTTTTACGTATGTGCTTATACTAATACCTGTCGATGCAAAAAAGAGACAAGGTGATCAAAAGTCTAAGAACATTGAGGACTTAACCGTACTTATGCAGGGAAGGGTACAGATATTCCCATGTTTGTAGCCCAAAATTTGAATAAACTACCACCTATATAGTTTGATAACATAGGCGTAGCTGTGTTATTAAACTCTCTGTCAAATATGAAAACCGAAGTTGACATGTTGAAAGAAACCACGAAAAATCAGAACAATATGGTTAAGAAGCATAACGAACGAAAACGAAACAAACCACTGATTGGAAGCTCTAAAGTTCCCAATATTAAAACTGTTCTGCAAATAAGCTGCCCCGCACTGCAAACGTCTTCGCAACCCCATTTGATCCTTCAACAAAAGAAGATGAAATAAAATCATACCTTGATGAGAAGTTACATGTGAACTCACAAGTTATTCGGGTAAAATCTAGGTAGGATGCTTATGCGTCATTCCACATCTTATGTGAGTGTCAGGAACCCTTCGCAATTTCTCGACGAAAACTTGTGGCCTGACAATACGTTCGTAAGATGGTGGCGGGAGAATAAAGTCCACTTTGACGAAGAAAACACCTAACTTAATATTAAAATATGCTCAGTGTTTCTTTATATAATTGCAGAGGTCTTCCTAAAGACAACAAACCATCTCACTTAAGGCCTGATATTGCCCATCTTTTGATCAGTGTGACTTTGTTTGCTTGCAAGAAACCTTACATGCTAAGCAAGAACTTTGTAATTTAAGTAGCCTATATGATGGCTACTATGGTTGTGGTGTTTCAACAACCGATTTCAGTGAAAGTATCATTCAAGGACATCCCCCGGTGGCGTTGCAATTTTTTGGAAATTGATATTTTCAAATAATGTGAAATGTGTTGATCTTAAGACTGTTTGGTGTATTGCGATAGAAGTGAATGTACAAGGAAAAAGATTTGATTTAATTAATGTTTATATGTCTTTTCAATGCAGAGACAACAAAGATTTATTTGCAAATAGGCTAAGTGAATTACGATTAATTATTGACATTCTAAATACTAGTTGCTTTACCATTGTAGGGGATTGGAACGTAAATCTTCTGGATGGCAGTCAGTCACTCTTTGCACCACTGTTATGCTCTTTTACTACTGAAAATAATCTCTTAATTGTTTCACAAATGATGTTACCTAGCTCAACCTATACCTATGCTAGTGAAAACTGGGGAACTGAAACTTTGCTTGATCATAATGTATGCAGCTCTGATTTCTATTTTATACAAGAATGTTTTATACTCGGTTACTGCTGAGGATCACATCCCCTTGCATATAATGTTTGATGCTGGTGGTGCACCAGAAATATGTAATGATAATTACAATTATTATGATACACTCAAGTAGAGCGAACTCAAAGATGAAAGTTAACAAAAATATTGCTTGATTGCGGATCAACTGTTAGCTAATATCTGCTTACGAAAAGAAGTTTTGTCCTGTGAAAATATGAATTGTAAAAAACCTTACTCATCGTAAAGCACTTGATTCTTTGTATCGGGATATTGTGAATTCTTTAAAGTAAGACCGTTTATGTAACAGACCTGATTGGTCAGAGTACGCAAGTGAATTATACGATGTCTCTAAAAATGCTTAACAACATGGGTAGATGCTTGTAAGCCTTGCAACGGTTATATTTACAACTTGTATCTGAGATAAAGAACACATTTTAAATATGTTATGAGGTTAATCAAATGTCATGAAGATGAACTACGATCTGAGGCTCTAGCAAACACTTTAGAGAAAAACCCCTGTCGAATTCTGGAAAGAAGTTAAACATAAGTGCAAAAACTCATTTACCTACTAGCATTGATGATATTTCAGGTGAGAAGAACATAGCAGAATAGTGAAATGGCATTTCGAAAATATTTTCAACTGTGTTGGTAACCCTGGTAATTTTGAATATTATGAACATGCTAGAAGTAAGTTTGATGATATAAATGTACGTGTTGAAGAAATTAAAAATGCAATTATGGATCTTGATAGTGGTAAAGCTTGTGGTATTGATGGCATTTATTTATTTATTTAAAATATAATGCTAAACGTGTTATCCCACTTTAAAAAGTTGAGGGATCGTGGTATTCCTGATTATATTCTTCGCATTATTGCTTATTGGTCAGTAGTCAGCGAATGCTAGTACGCTAGGGTTCTTGTTTCTCATTAAAGTTTAGTGTCTTTCACGGTGTACTGCAATGCGGCATACTGTCTTCTCAATTCTTTAATACTTTAATATTTATTGTGATAGTCTAAGGGGTATTTTAAACGATTGCCATGTTGGATGTTGCATTTCAGATAGGTGTGTAAATCATCTTTTTTATACTGACAACTTAGTAACTGTAGCTATCTGTAAATGGTTTAAACATTCTTCTACGCAAATGTGAAGAGTGCGGCCTCGAAGACGATATTGTCTACGAATAAAAGTATTTTATGATATTTAGATGTAAACTAATGGAAGATGCATGTTTACCTTCTTTTTGCTTATGTTGTATACTGTATACGAATAAAAGTATTTTTATGATATTTAGATCTAATCTAATGAAAGATGCATGTTTATCTTCTTTTTGCCTATGTGAAAGACCACTGGTTATTGTTACACAATATAAATATCTTGACTGTATCATTACCAATCAGATGATGTTGATATTGAACGGCACAGGCGAAAATTATATGTGCAAGGCAATACTTTAATAAGAAAGTTTCACATGTGCTCTATGGATGTTAGGATTACTTTGTTGAAAACATATTGCTCCCCTTTTTATTGTGTGCATCTATGGTAAAATGTTGTCTAGCAGTCATATGAAACCGTATTTACAAATTGTTGTGTCGACTCGACGTTGCTGAAAACAGTATTATAAGAAATATCTCAGGTAGCAGCTTAGTGTACAGATCTAAAATTAGAATAATTTGGTTGAAATGCTTGCACGTTCATTTCACTTTATGACTTATTGCATTAATTCTGCTTAGTTGTGTCGCTATTTTTATGGAACTCAATTATATATGTGCATATATGTATTTTTTGAGAGTCCGCAAATAAAGTTACTCAATTCAATAAATATAATATGTAACAGGAAAAGAAAGCTTTGTTATAGTGAAAAGAAACAACAAGGAATGCATAATGCAATCCCACGTGTGTAAATTTTCAAAGTACCTGGTATAATCCTATGAAAAGGCTATAATAATTTCGGTGACTTTTTGTACGGAGACGCTGTGATTATACTTTAAAATATCAATGATTAACTGGTGCCACCCCAAAGCTACATGGCAAATACACACCAGAGTGGTATTCCGCCAAGATTCAGGTGTAAAATTTATTCACATATTAAACAAAAAGAGTTTGCTTATTCAATCCAACATGTTGCCTGTTTCCCAGATTTACAGCAAGACTCTCCAGTGACAGTATATCGTTGTGAACACATCATGTGCCAACAAAACATATCAAATTGCAAATATATTGACAGCGTTCACAAGTGTATGCTCTAGTCAATATTTGTCGCTGATTGCTATCGTGGGTTCGACTCCATCAGAGTGCATGCATAGCGATTTTCTATGCAATACACTGGCACTCTCCGGTGATGGCACAGATAGATTAGTATTAGATTAGAACACAATAACCTTTAAACTTGATTAAAGCCAGGACAGGATTTCTTTGGAATTTTGCATGATTGTTCCCTTTATGGTCCTGTCTTGCTAAATTACTTTTTTTTGGCGATCCACAAGAAATTGCCTAAATGGGAGCCATTTATAAAATTTAGTAGCCATTTTTTTAAATTAATTCTCCCATTGTTTTACTGGATTCCTTTAAAATTTTGTACGAATTTTCAATAACCGGTTTTTTTGCGACCACATACAAGCCCATTCATACTTGATTCTCGTTATCTTCTGGTCGTAATGTTCCTGGACAGTCTTGTTTATGAATGCTATTGTACCTATAGTTTAGGCTGAATTATGCAACATAGTGCGATATTCTCAAGTGGAAGTGCAGCAACAGATGTTTGAATGTAGAAGACAAACTTTATCTACCATTTTTATCAGAATGACAACAAGCGTCGTATCTTTTTTCAGAACTCGTGTAGTTTTATCATAATTCCGCGTGATTGGCATAGTTAAAGAAGGCGTGTGTGTGAAATAATTATAACGCTACTCTTCGGAGAGTTTTGGTTGAAAAATATTCATTTTTCATTGACAGTCAAAATGTTTTGTGGCCATTGGCCACAATTTAGGGACCTTCTGGTGATTTCTTCTTTGCTAAGGAGGCTACTCAGGTGAGAGATTCTCGCTTGAAAATTACTAGAGCTTCCTCAGATAGATTATGCGGCTCCTGACCTACGGTGTTCGGATTCTCGCTCCCCTCGTTTCCCTGAAATGAAACACGTTTCGTGTTATCACTAGGGTTACTAATTTTACCAGTAAGTTGTGTAACAGGGATGGTATTTTCACTCAAACCCACATTATCACTCACGGGAGTTAAAGTTTGACTCCCACCAGGATCGGGACCCTTATTACCGTCGCCACGTAACCAAACTGTGCTCCGTACTAGGCAACGTTCTCAACGAATAAGATTGTATTCGTATCTCCAGCGGTCGCCGTGATAAGTACGATCCAAATTGATAAGTCTTTTCATCGGTCAGTTGTTTTTTAACACCGGCTCGCATTGTCAAGTCAAAAAGTTCGGTGGAAGTCTGCGTTCTTACTTCGTTTAAACGCATACCTTCAGCGAAGTGAAAAAGCGAAAAAAGGGACAAACGTTGTTTGAAGAATTTTCGAGCATAAAGCAATACCTCAAAATGGACAGCTGCTACATAACGGTACCTTATGGCATTACGTTCACAACGAACTTCTATTTTTAAAAAGTGCATTGGAATATTATCGAGTCAGTGCAATGGAGGTAGGAGAGGTGATTCTTTTTTAATAATAATTATGCGGCAAAAATATGAAGCCAAGTAATGAGATGGCACTGAAATAGAAAAGTAAAAATAGCATTTTTAATTTGAATAAATGAGCGATTGCTAATCGGGCTTCAAATTTCGAGATCCCGTAATAACTTCAAGGTTACTTTTTAAAATTACGGCAGGAACATTGACCTCCGCTTAACAATTAAAATAGGTGGGTCGGTCAGAGAGATGACTGCTTCTGAGTGGGGATAATACTCCATTTTTCTCTGAAATGGTAAAATTATTATTATGTTGGCACTTCTATTCTCTTCCAATTTTTTGCTTTTTATCAACTACAAATTTTGTAACAAAATTAAAAAAAATGGATGTCTTCTTGATTTACTTAGTAATAGAAAAATGTAACCAGGGTTTATGCATACGTCAATAGTCATAATGAAAAAAGCTATTTTTCAAAACAAAAACTTTGTTCTGTCACAAATCCATCTGAGTGAGTGTTACGCTGGTTGCGAGGGCGGCATATCAGAAACTAGCCGTTTCAGTCGTTAGTGTAACGAACTGAGTATCGCGAAGACTGTACAACATTTAGTATTTTTTCACTTAGTAGATCATGGCAAAATATGGCAGGACATCTGTAAAATTAAATTTCAGGTTTAATGAAAGTCCATGATCAGTTCGCGGTCATACTGTAGAAATTGGACAACGGTAGATATGTAGCAATCAGACATTTAGCAATCTTTTTCACTTGAGCAATGTATACAGTTCTTAAAGCAGACCTTAGTTAAAAGTGGGTAACTTAAGATATCTCCACATCTATCTTTAAAATTTCAGTGTTTCAAAGTTATCAAAAAATAGCCGATGTTACCGCAGCTCAGGCAAGGAAAATCATATTTATCTTTATAAAAAGAGTGGAGTGATCATAAAGATACTTAAAGGCATGGCGGCAAAACGTGTTTTCTAACCACACTGGCGTAGCCCTAGTGCTGTAGAGTAAATCGTTTAAGTATGTATTAGAAAGTATTTATTACATGTCGTTTAACATGATAACGTATAAGTATGTATAAAATTTTGGATTTTATCGTTTAAATGTTAATGCGACCACTTTGACAAGTTTTGTTTTGATTCCTCGCTTCGTAGGTTTGTTATGCACACATAATTGATGAAATATTAAAACTGTAAACATTTCTTTTGAATGTTATAAGGTAAGGTGTTTGTTAATACATTATATATATGCTATATATACTCACAACAAGGGACATCATAATACTACGGCATTCAAATTCTGTGTGAAAGATAAGAGGGTGTTTTACTGACTTTCACTTTTGAACACATGTAATTTAACTTAACATGGTACCTGATTAAATATCAGACTGGTATCAGATGTAGTACGCGAACTAACACTTATATTTAAGGCCAGAAATGTGAGATGTTATCCAGAATGATAAAACCAAGAATTAAATGAAGCTACTTAATTCAACTCTTCAATTGCTTTTAACTTTTTAAACTGCAGAACCGCATGTTGGGCCAAAATGGAAGGATTAGGTTCCAGGTGGCGATTTAGTTGTATGAGGAAACTGGTACTATTCAAGTCCCATGTTTAATTTACACCACAGGGATAGAAGTCAAGACGATAAACACATGATCTGCATTCGCTGATGAGGCTTAAGATTGATTACAAGGTAGTGTAAATAAACTTTATTACCCACTACATTTCTAATGTAAATGCCATTCACAAAGACGCCGCAAACTTTCATAATAGAAACTAACAGCTATTCGAGACGCGTAAATTCCATCAAACAATAAAAGATTGCACAGTCCGCATTACACTTGTGAAAGGCATTTCCGCCAGAAAATATTCTGAAAGTTCTAAAGGCGGACGTCTCATGACAGCAGAGCACTTGTGTTGATGACGTAGACAGTAAGAATGGCACAGCACAGCAAATCCGACTAATAAAATTAAATGTGTTTACCAAATACAGGTGTTAGATCTTCAATTGAATTAGTTGCCAAAAAGGCATAAGTAGTAGTCGACACAGAGATCTATTACACGAGTCCGTCTTCCACAAATGACGTATCGGAAATTGACGCTGAAGTTCATCTGTTCAGAAACAGGGTTGGAAGTTGAGATTCAAGTAGAAACTCAAAAAAATGCTGATCTGTTACTGCTTATGCATCAAATAAACTGCCGAATTATCACAAAGATTTATGCGCTTGCATTAGGGCAGACGAAGTTGTTGGTTTACAGCTGTTGCTAATGTCACATTTATTATTATCCCCTAAGCTAAGCGAATGCAGTGGATTAGGTCACCTATCACGGTATTCAAAATGAACTCCCATTGAGGCTGTCGGGCATTCCTTTAAAAATGAAGAAATTGTTAAAAAACAGGCTTGCTGGCCACAGTGTGCGTCTATCCCGATGTTACGTTGATATACTATATGCCAACTGAAAGCTGTACATAACGTGAAGAAAAGGCGTTCGAAGATAAATATGCTGTATCTAACAATCCATTGAGCTGCCAAAAATGTATTGATTTGATGTGTAGCCATCCTGAAATCTAATGTTCTTTATTCATTGATATTTAGAGGGGATGAGATGAACTTTGCTTCTAGGTACATCTAGTAATTTGTCGAGGTGTCCAAGCAAGCTTAACGAAATACAAAGTGTTTCTTTGGTAATTCTGAAACATTTGATCCATAGCCATCAAAACAGCACTTCCCGGTTAGTAATTTTGGTAGCAGTCACTTCTTTATAAACGTTCTTTCAAACCTTTCTGAGTTGCAAAGAAATGTTTCTGTAGATTGTGTACAAAAAGTCACAAAACGTTTTTCATGAAGGTTTTGGGAACGTCCTGTTAAAACAGTTTTCAACGTTCAAAAAAGTTGTGAAAATATTTTTGGCAAATAAAGTAACAGACGTAACTTACGTATGACCACACACAAATGAACTCGCTCATACGTGTTAGCATGTAAACACTTTTTTGGAAAAGGGATAGCCGAAAGACTCAGTATGCGTTAATTCAGAATTCCGTGATAACTGAGGTAACTGGAACGAACGTAAGTCCCCTGTTAAATACCCCGAGCTGGACTCGAACTAAATACTGGAGCATTACGAGGTAAACGCTCTAACGCACTGAGATAACCATCAACCATGGTACAATTGCAAATTTTTCACTTTTTTCACTTTCTTCTCTGTAGCATCCTGGCAAGATATGGCGCACTCAATCACAATTTTTTACTCGAACTAGAGACGAAACCAACATTCTAACCCAATGCGCCAAACGTCAACCGTGGTACGTTGGATGTTTAAAAGAGCATCCCATTACTTTTTACACTTTCTTCCGAAATCTTGCAAAGATATAACGGACTCAATCAAAACTTTTGACAATATTCTTCTCATAAAGGCAAGTATTCCGGCTTTCTATCTCTTTGAAACTTTAATTTATTCTCCATTTTTTTAAATTGTTATCCATGAACATCACGAACAACTGAAAAGCCAATATTTCTTGTAGACATTCCTCATCGAAAAATTCTACATGTTAAAAGCAACATATGTTCCAAGAGTTTTATGTCGTTTTATCATTGCAGGTTTTACAGAATTTCTAGCTATGTCGTGTTGCCAAATCAGAAAAAATTTAATTTTAGGGCTGAAAAGTACTTAAGTAATGAAAACCTATCGACTACACATAATAAAAATTACTTGTCTTTACATTCTACATTTACACATCACAACAAACCGCATAGCTTAATAGTCACAAAGGCATTCATATGCCTACCTGTTATTGCAATATTTTATCAAAATTCAGTTTACAAGCAAATTTTTAAATATTCGAATATTACTAAATAAGTAATATGCACATTTTTAGCTTACACAGAGATTCTTGCAAATAAAACGTATCTGAGTAACAGACCATACATTTTCCGAAAAACTAATTGAAGGTATTTTGTTTGAGCCACCAGTTTTCCATTAGCTACTCCTATATAGAGGTAAAGAAGGCCAGTTCATTAAATATTTAATAGGAATGCTTGAAGCTATTTGAAAAGCAAAAGAAAAAGCCAGCTGACTGTGCTTCAGCGAGGACCTCTTTATTCTGAAGTGCTCAGGTAGGCAAGAAACACTGAATTGTCCTTAACAAGTCTTATACGGCGTGTATCGATCTAAGCAATTGAAGGTTGGTTGAAAAAGAAAAAAAAGGGATGCCATTCACAACCAGATAAAAATCGCTCTTGACATATCGAGTAGCACTTAGCATACGACAAGATATTATTGTCGCCGCTTTGGCCTTTGCGAATCTATCTATGCCCAAAATTTTATACAAAATAGAACAGATTTAGAGCTGGTCTCGATAAAATTTGTTATCCAATTTATTCTATGAGATCAATAATTGATGGGATATGATGGCTGGAGTATTAAACACAAATGCAGTCAATTCAGAGATTGAACAAAACCGTCCGATAATAACATATCAAGAATGTAATAGCAAAACAAAACCTTTGGAGTCATCATTTAGGAGACGGTTTTTTATCAAAACAGCGTGCATGCTTATGATATACATTGGCTTGGTTAGTTCAATTTTATCAGTTTTAATTTATTATGGTCTTTGCAATAAAAAGTATGTATTGTAAAAACAATAAGCATTAAAAGACATTATTGCGGTTAAGTCATTAATTAGCCATAAACATAGTAAAATGATGTAAAACTAAGCATAATAGAAATGTTAGACATTGCTTGATTGTTTTCTATTGCGGACAACTATCTCGCCATTATCCAACACACATCAACGTATTTTACATGTATAAATTAGAAATGCCAAACCAAAATTATGCTTATTGTTGCTTTTTGACTTCTATATTTCAATGTGCTTCCATATAGGGGTGCAGTGTGGGCATCGCCTATGCCACAGTGGTTGACATGGTCCAAACCTACAACAGTACTTACGACAAAGTAGCAGCAGCACAAATGATGAAAGCCATTGGTGTCATGTCGGGCTCTTTCACAGGAGGACCGATAGCCGACCGTTTCAAAAGAAGAGTGGATCTGTTCTTGTTTCTCTTTAGTGTTGTATTTGCAGTCAGTTTAGGAGCAATACCATGGGCACCAAATCTAATCTTTATGGGTTTTCTTTTCTTCGTGAATGGATTGTGTCATTCAACTATGAACATTTGTAAGATAATAATAAAATTATTTTGCTCTTCAAAACGTGCTGACAAAAACAGTTTAATTTTTCAACTGTATCATTCTCTGCTTTAAAACTGTTCCACAGCATTTTCTAATCTTGAATATTTGTATGTTTTACAAGTTTAATCAATATATTTCAGGCTGCATGACAACATGTATCGCAATATGGGAACAAAAAGCACCAACAGCAGTACTGGCTCTTTACACAGGTCTCAATATCGGAAAAACGGTATCACCATTGGTAACTGCACCATTTCTATCGAAGCCCATACATAACAAAAGCGATGAGAATCCAACTTCTGACTACACTTTTCAAGAGCCTATAGGAGGGCTTGTAGGACTATATGAGCTTAATGAATCAACATACAATACAAGCATGACACCGACCAGAATGAAAATTCCTTATGGTATTTTTAGCGCTTGGTCCTTAATTAGCGGATTTATATTCCTTGGATTTTTCCTACAAGGAGAAATAAACAGACAAGATACTGCAAAAGAAAAGAAGTCACTAAAACAAATGTTTAATCCTGCGGCATGTGCACAAGGAAACGTTTGTTTCGGAATATATTTCATTCTGTCCATATTCGTTTCCTACATTTGCATCAATGGTCGCGACCGCGGCTTTGGGATGTTTTTATTTGCCTTAGCAAACCAAACTCTTGGAATGACTAAACCAAATGCAGCGTTAATGCTGTTTTCATTTAATGCAACAGGCACATGCGGTCGAGCACTCTGTGCTATTGTTTCTCACTGGATACCGATCCAAATTGTTCTTATGTTTGAAATATGTACTGCAGTAATTGTTCAGACTATCATAGTATTCTATGGACTTGACTCAGGAGTTAATTTATGGGTGCTATCTTGCATTATGTCGTTTGTAGTTGCCCCTGTCTTACCCACTCTTATGAGCTGGGCGGATCGCTACATTGAAATGAGTGGTATCGTTATTGCAATAGCAAACGTGGGAATAGCTTCTGGAGGCCTTTCTGGAATGTTCCTCTCCGGATACATCTTTCAACATTATGATGCCCAAGGTGTTATAGATTTAGCTCTGTTCTATGGAGCAGGTTTACTGCTTATTGTGGTACCACTTCAAATAATCTCGCATTTAAAAGGAGAGAGACATAGCAAAATTTCCCATTCGTCTGATAAACTTACAGATGAAAACAATGCTTCACATGCCGTAAACTACCCGGAATCCGATGTTTTAGATGATCAACAACCTCTTTTAAACCAGTCTGTATCTTAACTCGTTTTGTTAAAGCGATAAAATTGTTTAGTTTATTGAGAAATATGCAAGCAAACATTTTATGTGTCAAAAATGTTTGTTGAAGTGACATTTTTCGTGGTTTTACATCAAATTTTAGATTTTCTGTACACTTGCCCTTTCCACTCAATAGTATTCGCATAGCCCCAATCATAAAGCCATTGTTAGTCAGACGGTCACAAAACGGCGTTTTGCTTATTGGAATTGAAAAGTTTCACTTTCTTAGTGTCTCGTAAAAATGAACAGCTAGAGATTCGAAATTTAACATGAGTGTCATCGGACAATTATTCTGGTGCTTTGTTAAATTTTGAGGCGATGTTAGATGTTAAGTTTTATAGATAATAGTGTTACACTGCAAGAATTGATAACGAAAAGCTATTTCTCAAAGGCAAAATATTAAACACTTGGCCAAATATAATGTTTTTAAAATCACTTTCTTCGTTCGAGTAGAATTTAAAAACTTTTCAGTTTTGATTTTGTTTTACTTTTATTTACAGGCAAGAGAATACTTTTTAATACTCCACAACTCTTTTTTCCATTTTAAAACCGGCCTAGAAAAAAACACATCTTTTCTAATCACTCGATATAACAGCATCCCTCCGCCACTCCAACCCTGCTCTCGTCAAGAAAGTACGCAATCAAAGCTAAAAGTTTCTATGAACATTCAATGTATTTAACATGACCAGGTAAGATTTAGCATCCACGCTTCTTTCTTACAAAACCGAAAAAAGCATTTCTCCATGATCAGGATTATATAAATAAAGAACAGGTCATTTATGTAATGCACAGTGCAGCTAGCAGATGAGAGGCTTGTATAAATGCTGTTTCAGCCTTTACGCGTTTTCTTCATAAAAAATAATTTTTTCCCTTCACGTTTTGATCATAAAAACGAAAAAAGGTTGAAAACAAAAGGCGAGGTGAACACCTAAGTACTATATATGTGCAAAATTTGAGAGTGTGGTCAGAGGAGTAGTAAAGATAAAATGAAGGACCAGTAAAGAAGACAAAGGTCTGAAACACTGGGAAGCACAAGTTCAATATACTGTTTGTAGGTCTTCTACTTGCCACGTCTCAACAAAGTATGAGCCAATATCAGCTAGCGGAACAAGTAAAGAGTATGCGCTTACATATGCAGGCAGTGTTTGTTCACGGGCTTTGTTTTGCACTGGGTAGGAAAAGTAATGTTGACTATTGGTATTAAGGCAGGGATATATAAAAGGAACGGGTTTTGTGTACTTTGTGATCAGGTACTTTAATATCAGTATCAAGGTAGAGGTGCCGAAAACAAAAAGACCTAGCTAACGAGTTGTGTATAACCGGAGTTACAGGAATCTTAGACAAAAATGCGACGTCCAAAATGGCGACGACCATAAAAGCCACGTCCAAAGTGCAATTTTCAACCAAAATTTTGAAAATTTATTTCGACAGATACACACACACAGACACGCACACACCACACACACACACACACACACATATATATATATATATATATATATAAATATATATATATATATATATATATATATATATATATATATATATATATATATATATATATATACATATATATATATATATATATATATATATATATATATATATATATATAACCAGACTACAATTTGTATTGGGAAATAACTATAATTAAATTTGAAATTTTTGCTTTGAAAAAATTTCTTTATTGCAATAAGAAGATAATCTGTAGATTAATGAACAATTTTTCTGAATTGAATAAATGCAATTAAATTATAAAATGATCTTTCACATAAATGAAAGATCAATATTGAAGTGAAAAGCTCTCAGATCAGACACAATCCCATGGCCGTTAGTTCGTGGACACAGCAATGATTCAAACCAAGCTGAGTGAATATTTAAATAGATGGAGGGAGAAGTGTCGCTGGACAATAACAATAAATTATAAAATAACTACAGGAGTAATGACGATTTCTGCTTTTTTATTGTAACGGGTAGACGTCGCGAAGTAAGGTCCAGACTTGAAGAGGCGAGGGCTGATAGCGAAGACAGCACTGACCAACTCTGTATTCAAATTGTTACTTGTTCTTTTTAAAGACTCCGTGTTACGCTAAACAACATGCAGATAAAGCAGACCCTTCAATGACCGCAATTTTGGGGTCCTGGAAATGGAAATCTGCCCTGACGAAGACCCCGGCTGATAAGGAAAACTAGGTAAAGCATTTAATCATTAACTGTGCAAGGCTTCGGTGGCTTATCTTCGGGGTCCGGGGTCAGCAAACTGTGATGATGACACGCGCGAACTCTATGTCCGCTTTTGGGCAAGAAACGATCACCGACTGAGGCGACCTGGCACCGATCAAGCACTCTTGTACATACGAAGTGCTTTTACGATCCGGTACAACAGGATATCTTAGCCCAACAGACAAAATATCCCAGAATATCTTGGCCCTTTCCAGGATAAGCTCAATATAAGCTAGGTTATTTAGGATACCTTGTTCCTTTGTAAATGCAAAACCACAAAGAATGTATTTTATACAATTTATTTCTCACTGCACTGAAACTTGTACAGTAAATGGGATCAGTATGGTACAAAAGGAACAAATACAAAAAAATTCAGCACCCCAAGATTTCAGATTGCAGTTCTATATTTAATAAGTTGGAGTGAATGTTAGTTTATATTTGAAATTTACAATACCTGTGGTTGCCTACCTGAAATTTCTCAAAGGTTCTTTCGATCAATGGCGGCAAAGATATCCCAGAAGAAGAACAAGATATCCGGGAATCAAGATATCCTGGGACATCGGCAATGTCGGCAGTAAACAATCCACTCATGTTTTGGAGCTTGTCGCGAGAATATCAAATTTGTCAGTGTTGTATTGGATGTAACCCAGAAACTTAAGAGTTTCCTGCAAATGCGTCCCTTGAATAATCATAAGTGGTGTGTCGCAATGCGTCAAAAAAGTATTTGGTAAAAAGACCTGTTTACTGCGATTAATCATGTCTGGATGGCTCAAAAGTCCTTAATAAGTCTGTGCCGTCGAAACCAGTACATATAAGCCACGCTCGATTGCAATATCGCGTTTTTAGCTGACAGATAAATGAAGCAAAAGTTTTAGAATTCCCAGTTGCTTGTGAACTGAGGACAAAATTTTTCGAATCATTTAGTGATCAAGTTTGAGACATTACACCAGGGAACAATGAATTAGAACATACGCAATAGACAAAGATAAAAATAACAGAGCCGCAGCACCCCGTACTCAAAGCCTACGAGCAAATAGTCGTCTCTCCAGTGACAGCCTTTCCGTAAAATAGCCGATGCCAAATATACCAACCAGGCCTTATTACAGAAGAGCAGTGACATTGATTCCTTGAACGGCGAAGAAGGCTCGAAGACGACGAGGGAGAAGACAGGTTATCAATGCGCTCGAACAGTCGAACAACGGTACACATCAGTACCAGTATGCCTGCAGAGGCGCAGTACGCCGTACTCAAAGCCTACTAGGACGAACTGCATGAAAGACTCAAGACAATTTTCCCGGAGGTAACCGCGAGGCTTCAGAACAGATGATCCTATTCATCAGATGCACCAGAACGGTAGATTCTGATGGGGACAATCTTGATATTGATCAGACTTGCACGATTTCAACTCCGAATTCTCATGCAGTGCACAATTAAAGCAGAAATTGGAATTTTGTTGTGTGTTTTGTTTTGTTAACTCTTTTTTACTGTCTCAGCATTTGGTTTGGTAGATTATTGTTTGATAATTGTAAGTAATGTGTAAATGTAGTTCTAATACGGTGTGGTATCTTAAATGATTGTAACCCGTGTGTTAATCAATTAGATTCAAGTCTAATTGATTAACACACGGGTTCTGTTTCTACTTATATTAGCTCCCTTAATTTATTTCTATAATGTATATTAAGCTATGGCTTTAATAATTTGTATTTTATCACGTAGCCAATAAACGTGGTCTAGTCAAAATGGTAACGCTAGTGTCGCTGAGAAATTTGCTTATGGGTTGTGAATGGTAAATGTCGCAAAGCTTAAGCACTCTTTCTTTTTTTGCTTTGGTTTTAACTTAATTTGTAATAATGTAATAAGAGAAAATAATTAGGTATGTGAGGCATATGAAGGTGACCTAAACAGTGCGATGTGTGTCGGTAAAAACGTGAGTCAAATGCATCTAAATGTATCTACTTGAAAAAATAAGAAACATAAATGTTTGTGACCCACTTATTGCTTTATTGAACTTGAAAAGAAATACAAATATCTCATTGCTAATCGATGTTTGTGGCACACCTAGGTTTCCATAAGCAAAAAGAAAGAGAAAAAATTAAGAAAAAAGAGAAATCGTCATTGCATATAAAATAAGAATAGAAGTGGCATTTTGCAATAATGCAACTCTCTTAAAACGTTTCGTATATGCCATTTGTACAGTCTGGTTGCACTTTTATTGAATTCGTATTATTCGGCAAAGTTTGCCCGTGTGATTCCTTTTTTAGCCAAAACCTTGTCGAGCGCGATCCTTCGAGACGACTGGGTGAGTCAGACTTTTTTTATTCACATTCCTTGTTTTTTACTATTTATGAACTCCAAATTTGGCAATAAAATACACAAACATAAGTTTTTTCTCAATTTGTTAAATAATTGAAATATATAGCAAGGGCTCAACGCTTAATTCAAAAGTCATAACTTTGTTGACTACATGTGATCATATATCAGACATGGTATGAAATGTAATGTTCAAACCCACTACTGCTGAAACTGGGGGCCAGATATGTGAGATTTGTTGAGAATTGTAAAACCAATAGTTGAATAAAGCTGCTAAAATTCAAATCTTCAATAGATTTTAACTTTGCATAGTTCGCCAGAATCTAGGCAACACTGGATCAGGTTCCATGTGACCACTTAGTTGCAGAAGAAAAATGGTACTGTTCAAGTCTCATGTTTCATATACCCCATAGGGATCGTAGTCGATACGATATTCACATCATAAGCGCTCGCAGATTAGACAAAGTATTGATTACAAGGTAGTATCAATTAAACCTTGAAGTCTGAGAGTTTGCTTTCAACACGCGATGTCCCTATTGAAGGAGGGGTGTATGAAAATCTAATTAACACCTTAATATTAACTCTACGTGTCAGAAAAAACATGAGGTTGTCTCCAACCTTTAGCACCTCAGTCAATCAAAAGGGGACGTGAAATAAACTCAGTTCATTTGAAGACGAAATAAAGTAGCAGCGGCGTTTTGAGAAAGTTCTTTTCGCCTTTGAATGAAGCGAAAACATTATGCAATACTTGCGTAACATGTCGTTTTATGAAGAGACATTATACACGTATTTTAACGACAAGAAAGACTGACAACAAATTGCCATGTCAAACACTAACCAAACTATTTGTTGACATAAACAAAACAAGAAAAAAATTTAATAATGCCTAAAGCAAGCTACAACGAAAATTTAAAACACTGTAGCAGGTACCATATTGAGTGGTGAATAAACAGGGGCATTAAAACAATAAGCTAATTAAAGGGGAGGAGGGAAGGTGGTGGAAAAGGCACTTTTGCTGAGTGTTTACTGCAGTTATCGCGGCTGCATCGCGTGAAACTGAAGAAGAATTGGGAGAGATAGGGGCTTAAATAGTGCCTAAAGTAAACGCAGCACATCCTTTTAACCAGTGGAAACAAGGCGGCACATCGTCTGCGTCGACAGGGCGTCTGCACAATGGCCTTTTAAAAAGCAAGGCCCTTGTTTTCTATCGCCAAATTGCAAAAAATAAACATACACTCAGTGTGGGTAAAATCATGACAGTGGCCTGTGTGGAAGCGAGGCTGGCCTTGTTTATTAATACACAATAATTTATTTAAACCAATGTGAGGAACACAGGGAATGGTGCAGGTCACACTTTGCACTGGACACCGCTTTAAACAAAAATAAAATACCTTTTATTTAACTATAACGTTGGTTATTGACTTCATTTCTAACGTAAGCATCATACACAAAGACGCAAAGTTTCGTAATAGAAACTAACAGTTGTTCGGGACGTGTGAGTTCCATCAAATAATAAAAGATCACATAATCTGCTACAAAGTAGTAGGAGACATTTCCGCTAAAAATTCTCTCAAAGCTCTAAAGGAATACATGGCTAGCACAGTACGTATTTGGATGAAGAAGAGAGTCACAATGGCAAGTTTGATTGATTAACAAAATTAAATTGAATTAGTTCATATGATAGAGAACTGCAGCTACGATTTTTTGGAGAGTTCGGTGTAATGAACTGTAACCACATCTGCATCAAACTTAAGCCAGATTGGTATCTTAAAGCCTATCTCTCCACTTTGCCTTTCAGAACCACTGCTGAAACTGGTGAAACATGAATAAGACATAGTTGTAGGAAACGATATCTCACACCAGCCACTCAGTCAACGGACTGGTTTCTTCCAATGTCAAATTAGATTTGTCGAGTGTGGATATGTGTTGACCATAAGAAACTTATTCAATCTACTCAGCGCAAAAGGTTCGTTATATAAACCATAATGGATAATTCTATTGCGCAAATAGGATCAAAACTTTGCATTTTATCACGCCGAATGAATAATACATGTTAAATCGTTTATTATATGGACTAAATTCACTTAACATTTGTGGAACCAATATCTGGCATTGTTGGAGTGTTTCTAGATGTGGATGAGAAGTTGTTCGTACCGTAAGGCGATACACATGACGAAATATTGGAAAAATCTCTTGGCAGATTCTTCAGGTCTGGTCTCAAGTTGATGAAACCTAAATGAAAGTTTCGATATAATCGATCAGTGTGTAAGAACCGAGTATTTTTTAGCTGCGGAAATGTCTCCAATCCCCATGACAATTAAAGGTACCAATAGGTTTAAAGCATCAGAAAATGTGGTACACTGATGCCACACTAGCACTGTTTGGGGCGTAGTGAGTGTAGCGTCGTACATGACAGGCAAGACACAAGTAGTAGTCAACACAGTGATCTGTGCAGTCTTCCACAAACAAGTTTCAGAAATTGACGCTGAGGTTGATCTGTTCATAACCAATGTTAAAAGTCAGTTTTCCACTTTAAATGAAAGAGATCCAAGCAGAAACCCCGAAGATGGTTTTTATTCTTTATATTCTATGTGTAGAATAAGTTGCCCGATTATTCGGATTCCATGCACTTTGAATATGGCAGTAGAAATTGTTTACAAGTGATGGGTACCTATAAAGAATATTCGTTCCAGAATCTCTGTTAGAAAATGTATTTAAAAGATACATGATGAGGATCGAGTAAGTAGGGTAAAAACGAGAGTATTGCGCCACTTTGTGACGTCATACTGTATGACCCCCCCCCCTGGTAGAGAATCAAATACCATGGGGACCCCCCCCCCAGGCGGCAGTCGGGACTGACCCCCCCCCCCCTGGTCAAGAATCATATACCATGGGGACCCCCCCCCCCCCTAGGCGGCAGTCGGGACTGACCCCCCCCCCTAGGTGGCAGTCGGGACTGACCCCCCCCCTCTCAGGACATACTATGGACCGACCCCCCCCCCCCCTAGGTTGTGATTCAACACTCCTATAAGAGCACATTGTCTGTGCACATATGCATCATTCATGCTCTGACTGCCGTTGGATACACAGGGGAAAAAAGTGAAAACAGTTGCTCTTACCTATTGTGTTGTGCTGTTGAAGAACAAGTGAAGGATTGACTGGAATACACATAGGAGATGAAGTGAAACATTAGTTATTCTTTGGAAAAGGAAAGTGAACGATTGGTTATTCTTTGGAAAGGAAGTGAAAGATTGGAGACGAATTGGCAAAACAGTCGTGGTAAGTGACTTTTTTTTTTTTTTTATTATTATTATTATGATAACATTTAATTAGTCATATTTCAATGGTTTCCCATTACAGTAACCACACACACACACACACAGCATAAGTACATGTGTACAGAGTGTGAGGGAAAACCTATCGATAATTTCAGAGTGTGGGAACGATCAATAAATTTGAGAAGGAATGGGATTTTCCCTACGTTAAGTCCAATGTTATGTTTTAAGTTATAGTAGTTGGAAAATGACACTTCTAAAACACATTTAACAAATGTAGTTTTTAACACCATATAATATATAAAATAAATTTGAACATTTTAGCATGCTACTTATTTGAATGTTCTAAAGTTATAGTAGTGGGAAATGGTGGTTCTAGACCAACTTTAACAAATTTAGTTTTTAACACCATATGATATATAAAATAAGTTTGAACATTTTCAGCACGCTACTTATTTGAATATTCTAAAGTCATAGTAGTGGAAAAATGGTGGTTCTAGACCAATTTTAACAAATTTTGTTTTTTGACAAAATATAATGTATAAAATAAGTTTAAACATTATACAATGGTGTAGTAGGGTAAAAATGAGGGTTTTAGACCAACTTTAACAAATTTTGTTTTTTGACAAAATATGATGTATAAAATAAGTTTGAACATTTTACCATGGTGTAGTAGGGTAAAAATGAGGGTTTTAGACCAACTTTAACAAATTTTGTTTTTTGACAAAATATGATGTAGAAAATAAGTTTGAACATTTTACTATGGTGTAGTAGGGTAAAAATCAGGGTTCTAAACCAAAATTTACTTTTCTTTGAAAATATATTATGCTTTTCTTTTCTTAATGCTTTCAGGTATCGTCAGAACACATCGCTCTCCGCTAGATGTCTCTGCAGTACATGCCTAGGCGGTATAAATAGGATGAGTGAGACCTACATTTCATCATATCAGTTTAAGCAATTGACGTGACAACAACAATGGCATCTAATTCAGACACATCAGCCTTCTGTCATGATTGTAATGTGACATTTCCATCTCTGGAATTGTTCGTAGCACATACATGCAAACCAGCTAAGATGAAACGTGCTAATGAAGAGCTTGTTGAGATGATTGAAGCCAAGAGACGAAAGACGGTACAAGATGGTGTTATCAGACCTGATCCGTTCCTCTGCTGTGAATGCATTAAAATATTTCCATCTATGGATACTTATGAGGCACATGCATGCATACCAGCCGAGATGGAAAATGCGTCTCATGAAGAACATGTTTCAAAGAAAGAAAAAACAGGACAAGTAGGGAGAGGTAGAAGGGTTAGTCTGGGAGAAAACGCGCAGGAAAGACGATTTGAGTCTGAGGATGGATCGGATTTACTGCTTGAAATGCGACAACAAGAGAACCGTATCAAGGCACATTTGTTGGAGACCTTAAACTATGGAATGAAGTGGTACATTGTCGTTCATGCACGTTTCAAGAAACTGACAGCGAATGCTGAAGGTGTTATGGTAGAACAAGTGGATAATTCATTTATCAGCAGTCCAACATATACAGCATACAACCCAGCAGATATTGAGCAGGACTTGCCAGACGCCTATAAAGAATTGTTTACTAAGTTTGATGAACATGAGCGACAAGGCTCTGGCTGGGTATTGGATAACATACTGTACATTGAAGTACATACAGCTAGGTCAGCGCCTCTGGAAGCAAGCAGTTTTATCCCACTGCCGAAGAAAGTAAAGAATACATTAAGTGTGTTAAACATTCAGAATAAAGACAACAAGTGCTTCTTATGGTCTGTATTGGCTCACCTTCACCCTCAAGATCGTCATCAACACCCACATCGCGTGAGTCATTACACACCATTTGAGAACGAATTGAAGGTAGAAGGCATAACATTTCCAACACCGATTACAGACATTCCAAAGTTTGAAAAGGAGAATGATGTGTCCATTAACGTGTTTGGATATGAACATGATGTCGTTGTTCCCATACAACTAAGTCGAAATACCAGCGCCAACAGCGCCAGAGAAATCAACTTGCTTTTGATTAGCAATGACAAGAAAAGGCATTACTGTCTCATCAAGAATTTCAGCAGACTTATGTCTTATCGATCAAAGCATAATGGTGCAGCTTTTTATTGTTTCAACTGTCTTCACGGGTTTATGCGACAAGAGCTTTTAGATGAGCATCGTGAAGTGTGTGGCAAGCATGGCGCGCAACGTTTATCATTTCCCAAGGAACCATTCGTTAAGTTTAAGAATGTAGCCAAACAACAGCGAGCACCGTTTGTGATTTATGCAGACTTTGAATGTTTCACGCAAAAGCATGAAGAAGGAGACAAGTATCAACATCATCGTCCAAACAGCTTTGCCTATGTGGTTGTCAGCCAGTATGATACACGTGCACCAGTTGTGTATCGAGGAGACAATGCCGTGAAAGTCTTTTTAGACCATATGGTGAATGAGCGTGATCGTATTGTACGTGGTTTAGAGCGACCAAAGGAAATGGTGATGACTCGCGAAGACAAAGAGAATTTTAAGAACGCCACTGATTGTTACATTTGTCATGAACCTCTAGGAGCAGATCGTGTGAGAGATCATGACCATATCAATGGCAAATATCGTGGAGCAGCGCACAATGAATGCAACTTACAATTCCGACTTAGAAAAGATCAGCAAGGGGATAAAGATTCTTTTATCATTCCTGTGTTTTTCCACAATTTGCGAGGCTATGACAGTCATTTGATCATGGAGGAAATTGGAAAATTCAAAAACGAAAGGATTACAGTCATTCCCAACACCATTGAAAAATATATTGCATTCACCATGAGCAATCTGAAATTTACAGACAGCTTTCAGTTCATGAGTACCTCTCTACAGAAGTTGGTATCCAACCTTGCAGCAGAAGGGAAAGATAACTTCTACAACATGACCTCTCACATTCACGATAGTGATCAACAAGATTTGCTGCTGAGAAAGGGAGTGTACCCCTACGATTACGTGGACGAACCATCCAAGTTTGCTGAAACACAGCTACCATCAAAGGATAAGTTTTATAGTCAGCTTAGCGAAGAGGACATTAGCGATGAGGATTATGCGCATGCACAGAAGGTATGGGATACATTCAACTGTACTACATTTGGTGAATACCACGACCTGTACCTGAAATCAGATGTGTTATTACTAGCTGACGTGTTTGAAAACTTTCGTCAAGTATGCCTCAACACGTATGAATTGGATCCTGCTCATTACTATACAGCACCAGGACTGTCGTGGGATGCAATGTTAAAAGCGACAAAGGTGAAGTTGGAATTGATCAATGACATTGACATGTACCAAATGGTTGAGCAAGGCATACGTGGAGGAATATCCGTGATCACACACAAGTATGCGAAAGCGAATAATCCCTACGTAGCAGAATACAATTCTGAGATACCAAACAACTATTTGATGTACCTCGACGCACGCAAACAACTTGTATGGTTGGGCCATGTCACAAAGCATGCCACAAAGAGGATTCATGTGGGTGAGCGAGCCAGAATCCATTGACTTCATGGATGTGGATGAAGATGATGACATTGGATTCATTTTGGAAGTGGATTTAGAATATCCAAATTCAATCCATGATCATCATAATCACTACCCAGTGGCTCCAGAACGGAAATGTGTCAAAGTTGAAGAATTGTCAGAGTACAGTCAGAAGCTGCGGAAAGATCTAAACATGAAAGAGAAATCCAGTGAAAAGCTCATTCCTAACTTGTCTGACAAGAAGAAATATGTACTTCATTACAGGAATTTACAACAGTACGTCTCACTGGGGTTGAAAGTCACTAAAGTTCATCGCGCCATCATGTTTGAACAGAGCAAATGGTTGGCAAAATACATTACCTTGAACACGGAAAAGAGAAAATTGGCCAAGAACCCATTTGAGAAAGACTTCTTCAAACTGATGAACAACTCGGTGTTTGGCAAAACCATGGAAAATGTGAGAAAGCGAATCAATGTTGAACTTGTTCACAAGGAAAAGCGGTTCAAGAAACTTGTGGCCAAACCTTCTTTCCACAAATTCAAAATTTTCAACGAAGATTTGACCGCAGTACATTTACGCAAAGTGGATTTGCTTCTGGATAAACCCATTCAAGTTGGCTTCACCATTCTCGACCTCAGCAAAGTGCTTATGTTCAACTTTCATTACAACTACATCATGGTCAAGTATCCCAATGCCAAGTTATTGTTCAGCGACACCGACAGTCTATGTTACGACATAGAAACGGAAGATATCTACAAGGATATGCAGCAGGATGCTGACCTGTTCGACACAAGTGACTATCCGCCGGATCATTTCCTACATTCCAACGTGAACAAAAAAGTGCTTGGGAAAATGAAGGATGAGACGGCAGGCGTCCCTATTGAAGAGTTTGTTGGACTCAGACCGAAAATGTACAGTTTATTATGCGGTGGGAAAGAAAAACATACAGCTAAAGGCATCACTCGAGCTTGTCAAAGACGCATTAAACATGTGCAGTATAGAGACAGTTTGTTTAAGAAAACTCAAACGATGGCTACAGGACACATTATCCGAAGTCATAGTCACCAGCTTTTCTCGGAGAAGTTGAGGAAAGTAGCCCTCTCCCCATATGACGACAAGCGATATGTGCTGAATGATGCCTATTCCACTTTAGCGCATGGACATTACAAGGCTGTGGTATAAAAGGGGAAGGTCCTCCAACGGAAGAGTTATTTGAGGTGTGAACATTGAAGTGTTAACATGGAACGTGAAAGTCGTAAGAGATCTACAACTGATATGGATACTCTTGCAGATGCAGTTAAAGACTTAAAAATGAAAAATCCTACCACTACCATCAAGAAATTGAAAGTGGAGACAGCACCAACACCACAGTCGTGGGATGGAATGCTTTCTCTAGGAAATGGAAAGTATATCAAGATTATGAAACAAAGCAATGAAGGAGTGGTAAACATTCGCAAGTACCTGAGAGATGAGGGGACTGGAAAAAACCGTCCAACGAAAAAGGGAATTTTGCTGACAATACCTGAATGGAAAATGCTGAAGAAGCAGGTGAAAGAAGTGGATAAAAGGCTTCGCAGACAAGAAGACGGCTCATAACAAGGTAAAAACATGAATGCACTCATGCTGAACCGTGGTGCTTACCTTACTGTAAATGATAGGAATGAAGTGATACTAGGTTCTCAGACAAGTTATCATCGGTTTAAACCTGAAGTGTGGAAAGACTTTAAAAACATACCACTTGAACATGGGTTTAAACGTAGACTTGAAAATAAAGTGGAAGTGACGGTGGCTGAATATGATTCTAACATACGTGTAGAAATCTGTAGAAATCTTTTACAGGATTATCCAGAGGATTATAAGGGAGTTGTGCCAGATACACCATATACAGATTTGATTATCTTTGATATCAAGGACTGGCGCGCAGTCTTACGATTCCTAGAAGTGATACAACATCCACTCTTCGCCATCTTGCGAGCATAAAAACGTCTTTGCAGACAAGGAGACAGCTCATAGTTCATCTGACTGTTGAACGAGATGGAGGACTTTTTATCGGAATATGAACCTATTTCACATGGATTCTCATATCTGAGAAACGTATATGATGACATCGTGCTAAAACATTTTGGAAAGTATATCATTCTATCAACTGACGAACAATCTGTGTTGAAAGACCATCTAGAGAAGCTGAGGATACCTGGCTTTCTCCTGAAACTCTCAGAGGATTTAGAAGTGCGTGTGACTGAGAACTATTTAGACGTGTTTGTACGATTTCGCCAATATGACGAGCTTACAAAATGCTACGACTACATCACCCTCAACACAGTGGAATGGCACGCTCTGTTACAAGCGTTGGATTGGAAAGAACCTAACGCTTGAATTCAAAGAGGAAGGAGTGCAACTCATGCGAGGCACCAAGTCCATTGAACTGACGCATCCCATGTGTGTTATGGTGATGAACATTGACATGAATGATCATGGATATGAACTGAAACTGTCTGAACACAAAGATGTTAAAATAATAAAGTTTGGTAATGGACAGTGTTATGCTAGTTTTCATAGCATTTACAAACGTGAATGTAATGTCTATGATACATATATTAATTTAGATTGGTATGAATGGCATGTGTTTATCGATGCATTGAATGTATTTGTAAAATAATTGTTAAAATGTAAATAATGTATAACACAATAAACGAAGAATGTTGTATAAAACTGTCTTGTTTATTTACAATATTCATAATACAATTCACAATTACCAACAACTTAACTAATGCAACTTAACTAATACAACATCAATAAAATAATGGTTTATACTGTCTATATACAAAATCCTTTACAACAAAATCACCATCACTTCTTCTTAATACATCAATGATTTCAAAAGGACTATGTCCTCGAGCTCTTTGAATTATATAATATATACAATAAAATCCACATGTAGAGGATATTGGTGTTTGTAATGGAACTGAATTATAAATGAAATTAAACTTTAAAAACTTATTCAAACGACTGTCTATAGGTAAAAGTCCATAAGAGTCAAAATATTTTGCAGGGTCTTCGTCATAATATACTGCCACCTAATGCTCTCCTGGCTCATCATGATCGTCTGTGTTGATGACATAGGCACCGCGTTGTAAAGATGGTAACTGGTCCATGGCAAACACACCTTGAAACAAGTCTTTTGTCGTGGCATCATGGGATAGGATGGCTTCTATCTGCTTCGTGTTCATGACTGGTAGTCGAATTGAATGCTACGATTTGCACTTATTTCAACAATGTTATCAAATTCAGCATACACTATAACATTGACTGTATTTTGCAAGGCACCAGCAAAATTCATTTCTAGTCTCAAATTCCCATGTTTGATAAGGGCATAATGATCAGCACCATCATAATCAGGTGTTAAGTCAAAAGAAAACAACGAATAACCTCTAGGCCAATCTTCCCGTTTTATAATGGAACTTTTCTCGCCATCCAATCTATCAAAAGATTTGTAAAGAGTTTCAAAAGCATCAAGATATTTGCCTTCATTTATATTAAGCTTGAGAGGTTTGGATAGGACTGGTTCACCATCAGAGTAAAGCTGCATAAAGTTAAGATTAAAATGTTCAAAATTGTATGGATTTCTCAATACTGTTCCAGCAAAGGATTCATTATGAACCATTCCAATGACAATACGTTTTGGTAATTGGCCTAAAAAGATGCTATCTTTCACAAAAGATTGAAATCCAGTTGGAATAGCTAAAACTTTACATTCTTTTCTATTAACAATAAACTTAGCAGGACTTTTCATCAATGCATCTGCATGTCCCAATTGAATACCTGGACTAACCCTCACTTTGCGAATGGTTAAAAACGCTTCTCTCACTTCTACTTTAAAACCATTATTTGCAGCCATTAATACATATTCATCTTTTTGTCTATGTAAACGTAATTTCATACTAACACCATTGGGAAGATAACGATCCTGCTCAAACAAATCTACCCTTAAACCACCTGTAAGCATAAACTCACGGCTTAGACGTGTATACAAATAGCGATTATGTAAACCATTATTTCCTGTTTCAGCTATATCACCACCTTCAATATTTACATGAAAACCTGATACATATCTTTCATGATTAGGTCTTTTCACCTCATGAGTATTCATTGACCCGGCAGTATCTTTATAGATGAGACGCATAGAGCGCTCAGAATGGAGACTTTCTTCCGAGTCATGAATGAGATGAGATATGATGCTGGTATAACCATGGGTATTGTTACTATGTGATACCAATCGATCATTTAGAAATAATTCAATATTGGACCATAACCCATTAAACAAATCATTGATACATGACACGTTATCATCTACACCACACGGTGTACCATCAGCCTTTACAATGCGACATATAATATGGAGTTTACTGTTCTTTAAATCTAGATATTCTTCGGTACTCGCAGGAATGTAGAATTCTATTGGAGCACCCTCTCTAATGGTAGTCATTGGTTGATAGTCTAGTCTACATTATAACTTTTTTCTACAGCAGTTTGCGTTGGTGGTATGTGAAACCATTCTAATGGAGAAAGACTACATTCACAAGAATGATTATGAATTAAAGACATGATTAAAAAATATCTTTCTTATATTTTGTTGATGTTATCCGTTTAGCTGCCTTTCGCCTTCTGACAGGTTTTGCTGGTTTCGCTCTCTTTTGTCCTCCTAACTCATCACCAAACATACGTTGTGCTACTCGACCTGTAACATCTTTCGCGACATCTTTTGCAGCCTTTTTAAGATGTGGTGCAACGATTTTAGCCCCTGCCTTAAGCAGTGGAATAGCTTTTCGAGCCAATGATCCCAGTATTGAACCAATACCATCTCCATATTGTATTCGCGCTCCTTTAAATCCTGGTAATTCTCCACCCACTTGACGAAGAAAATGGTTGCGATAAATAGATGGATTGTGTGTGTATGCTTTCATAATGCTTTTGGTCGAAAATGAAGTTTACAGATCACCTTTCCAGTTTGAAATGGAACATTATGGCCTGTGTCGTCCTTAATATTCATTTCTATCACGTCAAATTTGGATGTGTTTACAGGAACATAATGCGGTTCTCCATAAGTTTTCATGAGAATGTCTCCATCATGTCCTTGTATTCAAACAGAACGTAGCAAAGGAACATAATAATCACCAACAACTTGTGGCTCACAAATACTACAGTACACATAAAGTGTATAAAATCCCTGTTTCACATCGGCTTTATGTTCAGCTGTGCACGTTTCAGTATACCATTGATCTGGGATAAATCCTAAAATCTCAGCTAATCCAGTGGAGAATGACACTTCAAAGCCGTAATTTAGAAATAGAAAAACACGTCGTCTAATTTTATCATACTTTATCTGAATAGCTTCTTTAAGGTCATCTTTCATAGAATTAGTTGCTTCTTTATTGACTGCCTGACATATCTCTTGTATGGATCTGTAGTAACCATAAGGAATATTGATTGTGTCAAGAACAATATCATTCAGTGGTTGTTGTCGATACTGAATAGAATAGTCCATTCCATGTCTCATGGTTGTCCATGTATGTGGATATTGAATTTCAGCTAAAGCCACTTCATAGTTTCCGTTCAGATAGATGGTTCGAGGCATACGAATTTGATAATTCGAAGTCTTGATGTTGGGATAATAGTTCATACTAGCATTGCTGGGTAAAGTAATGTAAAAACTTGTTGACTCCATGACAGCTAAATCGTTTATGTGATGTAGATAGACTAGATGTGTATATACATTACTTCATGTTTGACACTCTTCATCTTCACTTTCTACATTGTTGTCTACATTGTTGTCTACATTGTCGTCTAAATTGCTATCTACATGATCTACATTGGTATCTACTACTTCTTCCTGACAACAAGCACTAACACACCTAATTTTTACAGGAATAGTATTTTTATTTCCATTTTCTTTACAACAACAACACCATAACTCTTTAATCCATGTTAAAAAGTTTCCCATCCTTCTGGAAGCAATCTTTGTTGACGTTGTTGTATCTCTTTTGTAATATCTTCACGAGTTGTCTTTTTACCAAAAACAGTTTTTGGAATATTAGCATCTACAATTTCCTCAATAAACTGCTTCCAACCATGCGGTGGTTCTCGTCGTTCTTTTCTTCTTGTAGCAACCAATGCTTCTTTCAACAAATCAATAATGTTGGAATTTGTAATGACAGTACCCGTTTTTAAAACAAGTTCATTTTTATCTGTCCATCTCGTACCATAATTCTTAAGTTCTGCTAGAAGTTGTGTTAGTTTTACATGATAAATAGGTTGAAAATGGCTTAGAAACTGTTGGGACTTTTCTGATTTTTCTGCTTTGGATGATGTAACAGACTTTTGTCGCTGTTGTTGCGACTGAATTGTTCGTAAATGACGGCCAAGAACTTGAGACATTTCTATTGCCTTTTCACGAGTTCGTTTCCCACGTAAAAGTTTATTCACTTTCGTTTTGATTTCACTATTTTTTCCCTTCTTTTCTAACAACATTTTATATTCATATTCAGGAATGAGGACCATTTTCATAGTATGTTTAATTTTAACAGCAACTGAGCTAACAATGGTAATGCAAATTTAGCAATAGCTCCAATAAATCCTCCTTTCTGATTAACCAACTTCTTTTTTCTTTGAAGTGATATCTTCTTATCTGCCAGTGTGCGTAGGGTATGACGTTCACGCTTGAATACCTTATACCTTTTTGAGCTTAAGGGTAAATGTCCTCGCAATATATTCAAACAAATTTCAAACAAGCTAGCTAATTCTTCCTTAGTAGCTTGTTGTAGCAAGGTTTTACGTCGTTTAGGCCCGCTGCGTGCGAGCAAGTGAAGAAATGGTTGATTCGCTTGAATACGTTTAGACATCTTGGCTGCGAATGGTCAAGTGACTTGGTTCTTGTTCATACGCCACCTTATCAACATATACGTAATGTGTATCTTTTGGTAAAATGCCTGTACGAATACGTAGTTGATCATTTGTCTTCGGCTTTAAATCAATGAATAAATAGCCATGAGGTTTGCTCGTAGCATCTTGATAGGCTTCTATGAGAAATTGAGATTTTCCAGGATACATTTGTCGCGCTAATGTACTTATTTGTTGACTGTCTCTAGGATTTTTAAACAGAATGATGTAATGCGTATTCAAACTAATATTTCGCATTTCTCTACCATGATGAAACAAATTATGTACAATAAAAATAATGCTAAGATTTTGATGACTGCTACCAACACTAAAGAGACGTGTCATACGCTCATCACTATGACATTTAGTCATTAAGTCATCAATGATGAGTAAGTTTGGCTTTTTCGGGTTAAAACGCTCTTCAATGTCATCTGGAATGCCTTGGTAAAATTCCACACCTTTCATTCCCTTGTACAAAGGCTGATCTGCTGCATAGAGCCATAAAATGGTTTTTGGAGAGGGTTTAATTAACTTTTGTTCTAGAATTTCTCTAACTAGAGAAGTTTTACCACTGCCTGTAGGTCCAGAGACCAAACATGTGAATGGATGCTTCATTTTCGAATATCTGTTTCTTTCACCCAACTGTTAAACTTCTTTGGCCAACCTAACCACTTCACAAATAATTCTTTAACACCTCGTCTTTTTCGTGTTTTCAAAACCTTTTCAATTCTGTAGACTGATTCAATATCTTTTGTCACTTTCTGTAGTTCTTCTTCATAGAAATGTCCATCAATATCTTCATCCAAAAAGTCTTTCACACGATACAAGTGTACTCCTTGCTTCTTACAACGATGTGTGATAATGAAGACTTCTTGCGTCCACTTTATATGATAATCTCGTTGAAATACATATTTTATGTGAGAAATGCGAACCTGATCACCAATTTTAAATTTGTAGGGTTTTTTCTTCTTCGGTTTTAATTTCAATTTGTCTACATACATATATTTCCACACTTTCGATTCAATGTCTTTACGAATGTCTGCAGGAGCATACTTATTAGGGAGGGAGCCATGTGGTCTATGGTTGTAATTATACACTAAGTCTGGAAGAATGTCCATATATCGGTACGTTTGATTATGTAGGAAATATCGATACATCATTCCCTTTAGAGTACGAATGACTCTCTCAGCATAGTTGGCTTTGGTTTCATTCTTTGTCGTATAGGCATGTATTCCCTCCTTCTTCATAAAAGCTTTTACCCATCTGTTTTTAAATTCAGTTCCCTTATCCGACCTTAGAGTTCGTGGCCTTCGTTGTGTTTCATGAAAAATCTTTTGAAAGGCTTCTATGACGCTGGTATGTGATTTGTTAGGTATTGGCTGCACCCATAAATATTTGGAAAACACATCAATGACAACCAACAAAAAACGGGTGTCATCATTATAGGAAGCTATGTTTCCCATGTCAGCTAAATCAATATCCCACATGTCATCAATTCCACGTGTAATGACACGTTGCCTTTTAAACCTGTATTTTACAGGTTGTAGTAAACTGAAGGCATCTTGATCCTGTAACCATTTCTTCACTTGCGAATGAGTGACTGGTTGATCATGTTTTCTTAATATGTGATAAAGTTTGTATGGACCAGCAAATGCCCCGGGTTGACCAGGTTTAAAATAAATATTGGTTAGGTAGTCTTTCCACGTCAACATGTTAACACTAAATGATTAACACTTGTTAACATATCTTACATTTTATTTTATCAACACATCTTGCATTTTATCAACATATCTTACAAATCAAGTATTGATACAATGGTGTGAATAATTGGAGTCCATTGATCTTCAATGAACATTAACCAACTACTTAATTCATCAAATGTGATAGCATCTACACCATATTTTTCACAACGTTGATTTGCATTATCTAACACTTTATCTAAATGAATGTAATATTTAGCTTCATTCCAATATGTATAGACACATGCAGAATGACAAGTATGTTCTGAACACTCTTCATTTTGACAAGCAGGACATACTAAACATGCAAACTTTTTTACAGCTAATAACATTTCTTCACAATATGTCTTTTGCACAATATATTGTCTCAATGTAATGTCTGTCATTATACTGCAATGTAGATTAACCACTCTCTCACTTCATCAAACAGTCTTGGATCAAATCGAGCGAAGTGATATGCTGCTTCCACATCAAACTCCTCAGCTCCGTCAATGTTTGAAAGCACACACTCTTTGATGAAATCCTCACGTAATTTCGGTACGTTCAGCGTGGAATGAGCAAGTTCCCAATAGATGTCAAAGTGTTCCAGTTGTTGTTGAATAGATCCAAAACGCGCCAGTTCACTTATCATGTAGTCCACATACGTCTCCTTGAAAAACGTTTCTACATCCATCTTTCACATATCCATATGACACGTCTACACACTTTGACGACTGGCAAGCAAATGACTTGTAGTCTTACTCGGCAGATACTGTTAGTGAGCCGCACTTGTTGCAGAAGTTGTCAGGTTCACACAACTTGCAATTGTACTTGTGGCAGTGACAATCATAATCCTCAGCATATCCGTAAGCACCACAATATTCACAGGTAAGTCCAAGTTGATTTTGCACATCCATATTCTCCAATCGAACTTCAGACAGTCTTTTCTTGGAAAGCTTTGACACTTTCATTCGATTGTCCTTTTGCAGCTTAACAGGAGTTTTCTTCCCATGACATTCCGTACATGGCAGTAAGGTTGAGGTTATGCTATGGATTTCCTGAAGCAATGTCCCCCATTCACCATCATTCATGTTGATGTAACGCGTATATTCTTTCCCTTCAAACAGTGATGTTTGCACAAAACTCACATAGCGCATATCCAAGTATGAAATGACTTCAAGCCACTTCGTTTGCGTTAAGTACAGTTTGAAGCCAATGTTGCGTAATCTTGTCAAGTTCTGACACACAATCTTCCACAAGGATGGTGATAAAGCAAGCCATCTCTCTCCACGTTTGATTCGAAGAAATAGCCCAAATTCTCCATGCTCCACAGTAATGGTTAAGTTTGCACTAATTTTAAAGCTGCTTGTCTTCTCCATGGCTGCGCGTTGAATGATGACTTCACTTCACCCTTCTCCTTTTATGCCATTAGAAATTGCAGAGTCAGCTTTTTTATAGTTCTTCAAACATTTTACAAAGCTTTGAATTCACTTCAACTCGTTCATTGTTGAATCGAACAAGTTCTGATGCATTCGTCGTCAATGGAACGCCATCATCATAATGTAAAATAATTCTAGCAGCTACAGCTAGCATGAGTTCAGCTGCCCAAGTTGTATTCGCGCGGATAAATGCTGAATCAATGTCGTAAGTTGATGGTAAAAGTAGTTCTTCACATTCCTGTAGAAATGAGTGGATGAATTCATCTCTTGGAATTATCTTTCCAACAGCTTCCCAATGCTTATGCAAATTCTTCACTTGTAAAATCCAATTAGATTCAAAAGCAGGAAGCTTTGAAAACACATAGTCAACATAGTTCACTTTGAAGACGTCATCCATGGTCTCTACACATCGGTGAAGAAGTAATGGGAAACCATTGAAATATGACTAATTAAATATTATCATAATAAAAAAAAAAAAAAAAAAAAAAAATTGGGGGGGGGGTCCCCATGGTTTATGATTCTTGACCAGGGGGGTCAGTCCGGACTGCCGCCTAGAGGGGGGGTCCCCATGGTATATGATTCTTGACCGGGGGGGTCAGTCCCGACTGCCGCCTAGGGGGGGGTCAGTCCCGACTGCCGCCTAGGGGGTGGGGGGGGTCGGTCCATTGTATGTCCTGGGGGGGGGGGTCCCATGGTATATGATTCTTGACCAGGGGGGTCTGACAGTATGACGTCACAAAGTGGCGCAATACTCTCGTTTTTACCCTACTCGAGTACATTGTTGGACAGACTGTGTGTCTGCCCAAGATTAACATTGATATACTTGACATGTGTGGGAGTTGTGTATCATGTGAAAAAAAACCTTCGAGAGGACATGAACTGTTTACCGAAAATTTGCTGAGTTTAGGTTCGATTTGAATCTTATGTAGACCGTTAACAATCCCTACTTGAGAGCATTAGTGGAGCTGAGACACAATTTAAAATCAGCAAACATCTTACACAAAAGGATACTTTCTTAGCTTTAAAGTTTTTCCTTTGTGCTCCTTACTCTGTAACTGACTCCTAACTCCTTACTCTGTACCCTGAAAAAGTACTTTCTGATAGACAAATACGTACGGAACCAGAGAGGCTAAATGACGCTACCTACTTTGTGTGAAAAAGACTAAAGGTAAAAGCTACTGATTATAACAAAAAAATAATATGGTTCTTATTCAAGTTATGCTGAAAAGGTTTGGAAATATGCAAATGGTATCAAAAACCCCTTTTAGAGTGGTTTGAACCTATGATGGCAGAGTTTACCTGTGAAATATGTCATTTCCAAAAAGGTAATGATTTTATTTGTGGCCACGCTAAAAAATTTAAAAAATTCTTTATTTATGCATTTCTAGACAAGATGATAGCAACTTTGCCATTAGATACTTCTGATGACTTTATAGACACTAAAAGTAAGCCTAAAGAAACACTGTTCCAGTGATTGTAGTGAAACCAGTTTCAGAATCTATTGAACAGTGTAATCTTTTGAAATTTTCAAATTCTAGTGTTAAAATGGATAGATTTAGCCACAGATTCAAAGCAATTTTTTAAATTTACTTAAACAAATAATAAATTTATTTATAAGATAAACTTTTGTCTATTTGTTTTATTCTGTCTATTATATGCCGTTTCCATAAATAAATAGTTATTTTACTTCAAGTAAGGTCAGATGTTTCCCAAAATATTAAATTATGCACAAAATAATTTTGTTTCATTTCTATGATTGTTTTAATGCAAATTAAATTTTCAAACGGTTGATATTTAAAATATTGACGTCCTTTCTCAACAAATGTTTGCTGTCTTTGCTTGTATCCTGAAGATTGGTATTCGCTTAACTTAACCACCAGAGCTGGATGAGAATTCGGCCCCTTAGGATTACTAGACCAACGCTCTAGCCAACTGAACTAATTTTCAACCCTCGTACTGTCTAAATGTAAAAATGCATCCCATGATTTCTTCCACTGTCTTTGCTTGTGTCCTGAAGAGGTAAGACTCGAAACTGCATTGTCATGGAAATTTAATCAAAAAATTTCTATATAAAGTCGTATGTTATGAATATAGTATCCATTGCTTGTGCATTTAATGTTTTCTGACATTTCCGAAATCTTCGCTCCATAGTCCTCGAAACAGTCCTTCCCGATAAATAATTGTGATAGCAATATCTGGTTTTAAAACGTTCTTCCAAGCCTTTCTTGGTTGCACAAAAATGTTTTAAAGGTTCTGTATGAAAAACCAAAAACGTTTTTAAAACTTTATAGAACGCCCTGTTGAAACAAATATCCAGGTTTAAAAAAGGTTGTGAAACAGTTTTGAGACGAACAAAGTAATATGCATCAGTTAAATAACACACACAACTTAACGCGCTGAAATGTACAGCATACGGATACTTTTTTAAAAGGAATGGCCGAAAAACTAGCGTTAATTTTGAATTCCTTAATTTCTTCCACTTTCTTCTTAGTGGCATCGTGACAAGATATAAAGGACTCGATCACAACCTTTGACAATATTGTGCTCATATAGTCAAGTTTGCAGTCTCATTGATCTTTTAGGCTCATTTAACACATTAGTACCGTTGAAATCACGTTGCGTGCTATCCCTAACGGACAAAATATGTGGCTGAGAAAAGTAACAGTTTAGATATGGTTAGGAACAGGTTCTGCCCTTTCATCTACCAAAATATAACGTTACGGAGGTTTGAATTTGATTTGAAAAGCGTTCTATCCTCTCTACAACTTAAATAAAACGTTCCTGCGTTGATGTTCCCCCCTACAAGCATTGTGACTTTAGAAAAATTCATTATTTTCGTTTTCTCTGTTCACTTTTACTAACTTATTTGTTCTAAAAAAGGATACAGATCTAATAATTCTCAGTAAGACATAGTTGCACCAAACCGCAAACTCTTGTCTTCAGTTTTACCTTTACATTAAGCAAAGATTCGTAATATTTCTTGCGAAAAAGTGTAATTCGCTTTCCACTTTGTCAAGCACCTAGTCTTTAAGGACAGTACTTGTAAGCAATGTGTTTTCTTCAAGTGGACCATTTGTAATTAAGTGACCCAAACATATGCAAACCTGAAAAAGAACAACTCAAGAAATCAATATTTTCATTGAAGATTTTCTTATAAATATCTCTCATTGAAAACTTATAATCTTACATCTTAATTTTGGACTGAAAAATGTTTAAGCATTGAAAACCTATTGACTTCACCTAATAAACGTGATTTAAACAAGCCTATAAAGATGAGTAAATTAAATTATTTACATTTACGTTTTAAATTTACAAATTACGGCAAATCCTTTATCTTAAGTCACAAAATCATTCATAACCTAATTGTTGTTGTAATCAGAGCAGAACGTTCATTCATGAAATATTTTATGAAAATTCAGTTTGAACAGTTACCAGCAACAGTATTTAAATATTATCAAATAGTTTATACGCACACTTTTACCCGTCAGATTTTCTTGTAAAAAATCTGTCTGGTCATAACAGACCATATATACTCCGAAAAGCCATTTGAAGACCTTTTGTTTCAGTCGCCAGTGTTTTCATCAGCTACTGCTTTAGTGAAGAAACGTTGGATTGTCCTTAGTAAGTCTTATAAGGTATTTTATGCAAGCACCCTGGAAGGTTTGTGCAAAAAAAAAAGAGTGACCTCAGTCACAACCAGATAGAAATCGCCCTTGACATGTCAAGTAGTACTTAGGCATACTACAAGATATTATTGTCTCCTCTTTGTCCTTTGCAAATATGTCTATGACCTAAATTTTATACTGAATAGATCTGATTTACAGCTGCTCTGGATACATCGAATACTATTCAATTTATTTTATGACATAACTAACTGATGGGATGTGATGGCTAGAGTTTCAAAAACAAACGCAGTTAATTCAGAGACTGAACAAAATCCTCCGATAATAACTCGTCAAGAATACAACAGCGAAACGAAACCATTGGATCCGTCATTCAGGAGGCGGTGTTTGATCAAGACAGCGTGCATGCTTATGATATACATTGGCTTGGTAAGTTTGGTTGGTTCTATTTTATCAATCTTATTTAACGCAAATTCATTATGATCTTTGCAAAAAATAGAATATTATAAAACTTGTAAGCATGAAACAGAAATGTATTTTAGTTGTTCAAATTTGAACAGCCAAATCGAAATTGTGCTTATTGCTGCTATTTGACATGTGTATTTCAATGTGGTATTTATTTAGGGGTGTGGTATGGGTATCGCCTATGCCACAGTGGTGGACATGGTCCAAATCTACAACAGTGCTTACGACAAAGTAGCGGCAGCACAAATGATGAAAGCCGTTGGTGTCATGTCGGGCTCTTTCACAGGAGGACCAATAGCCGACCGCTTCAGAAGAAGAGTGGATCTGTTCTTGTTTCTCTTTAGTGTTCTATTTGCAGTCAGTTTAGGAGCAATTCCATGGGCACCAAATCTAATCTTTATGGGGTTTCTTTTCTTCGTTAATGGATTGTGCCATTCAACCATGACCATTTGTAAGATATTAATAAACGTATTTTCCTAATAGAAGTGCTGAATAAAGCAGTTTAACTTTCAACTGTATCATTCTCTCCTTAAAAACTATTCCAGAGTATTTCCTAATCTAGACTATTTATATGTTTTACAATTTTATTCAATACATTTTAGGTTGCATGACAACATGTATTGCAATATGGAAAGAAAAAGCCCCAACAGCGGTACTGGCTCTTTACACAGGTCTCAATACCGGCGTAACGATATCACCATTGGTAACTGCACCATTTCTATCGAAGCCCATACATAACAAAAGCGATAAGAATCCAATTTTTGAATACACTTTTCAAGAGCCTGTAGGAGGGCTTGTAGGACTATATGAGCTTAATGAATCAACATACAATACGAGCATGACGCCAACCAGAATGAAAATTCCTTATGGAATTTTTAGTGCTTGGTCCTTAATTATCGGATTTATATTCCTTGGATTTTTCCTACAAGGAAGAACAAACACAGAAGATACTGCAAAAGAAAAGAAGTCACTAAAACAAATGTTTAATCCTGCGGCATGTGCACAAGGAAACGTTTGCTTCGGAACATACTTTATTCTGTCCATATTCTTTTCCTACGTCTGCATTAATGGTCGAGAGCGCGGCTTTGGAATGTTTTTATTTACTATTGCAAACCAAACTCTTGGAATGACCAAATCAAATGCAGCGTTGGTCATGTTTTCATTCAATGCAACAGGCACATGCGGCCGAGCACTCTGTGCTATTGTTTCTCACTGGATACCGATCCAAATTGTTCTTATGTTTGAAATATGTACTGCGGTAATTGTTCAAACTATCATATTATTCTATGGGCTCGACTCAGGAATTAATTTATGGGTGTTGTCTTGCATTATGTCATTAGTAGTAGCCCCTATCTTTCCCACTCTTATGAGCTGGGCAGATCGCTACATTGAAATGAGTGGTATTGTTATTGCAATAGCAAATGTGGGAATAGCTTCTGGAGGCCTTTCTGGAATGTTCCTCTCCGGATACATCTTTCAACATTATGATGCCCAAGGAGTTATAGGTTTAGCTCTGTTCTATGGGGCAGGTTTACTGCTGATTGTGGTGCCACTTCAAATAATCTCTCATTTAAAAGGAGACAGACACAACAAAATTTATCATTCGTCTGATAAGATTATAGATGAAAACAGCGCTCCACATGCCATAAACCAATCTGATGAAACAGAGCCTCTTCTAAACTATTCTACATCTTAACTTGCTTCGCTAAAACGATGGAATCATGTCTATTATTAAGAAATGTGTGAACGAGCATTTTATGCGTCAAACATTGTTGAAATGAAATTAAATTTTACTTTGTTGTATCGTTGTATCATTCAGAAAGAGACTTCGCCTAAACAGCAATAATCCTCATACTTTTTTGTACTCACGACTCGCGTCGGCAGACGAGATTGCTCGGTAAATATTCTGCCTTGTGCCTATTTGTGGAACAGAAAAGGTGGCTGGTTACAAAGAGACCACCCATAAAGCGCCAACGCAAAAAGTTGAGATTTATTTACACCTCCTCCTTTCCCCTCAATAGTGTTCGCATAGCCCTAATCACAAAACTATCGTCCAATGAAGTGATCACAAAATGGTCGCTTTTTTATTGCCTAGCGTAACGAGAACATATTCCTCAAAGCGGAATATTAAACACTTGAATTATTCGGCGTTGCATCGAAGACGTCAATTAAGAGTCGGAAAAAGTTGGTTTTCGAAAACGAAAAGCAACGCACAACTAAAGTGCGTTTTTATCCAACAGATGTTAGACACGTCGAGTAGACGTTGATCTAGGGTCGCATTAAAACACAAAAAGAACCAAATTTAACTTTGTGAAAGTATTTTCGAGGAAAATCAACGTCTACACATCATTGCTTATCCAATGTTTAATCAAGTTGTGTTAAAGAAGTTGGTTTGTATTCGCCACAAGTTGGCATGACTTTTTACAAAGATTTTTAAATAATTCTGAAATTTTAAATATTCATAACCTTTTTTGTGGAAAAGTGTCATTTTCACTAGTCACTAACGAAAACGGTCTAATTTCCGTTTGCTTTTCCTTTACAGGACATCGTTTTTCATATTTAGAAACCTGTTTAAATCAATTCGAAACTTTTCTAGAAAAAAAACTTTGCTGCTTACTCTACTCCTTCCCCACCAAGGATAATGCATAACTGAAGCTGATAATTTATATGAGCATTCAGTGCACTTAAAGTGAGCAGGTAAGTTTTCGCATCCACGCGTCTCTCTTATAAAAATACAAACATTTCACTATGGTCAGCGCAGTTTTTCTCTACAGACAAAGCCGACATCCCGGTCATCTGCCCTCCCCCTTTTTTGCAACCCGGTCGACTGCCCCCTTCAAAGTGAAGGGGTGGTCGCTTGCCCCCTCCATATACTATTTTTTCTTGGGTTCTTGGCTTACAAAGACACAATAAATAAAATTATATTTATTATATTGAATGTATTGCACCTCGGTAAATTGCAATTCACTAATAGAAAAATAATTGCAATTAGAATTGCAATTAGTTTACGGATCAATAAGATCAATATTGGTGAATACATCAATGAACATCAATTGTTTCAGAGACGAAGTAGACGGGGACATCACAATTGCCTAATTAAAAAAAAAATTTCTACTGAAAAAAGGAGGGAGCAGATGACGACCCGTCAAATTGCAGGAGGGGGGGGGGGGCAGTCGACCGGGTTGCAAAAAGGGGGGCAGTTGACTGGGGGGGGGGCAGTTGACAGGGGGGGCAGATGACCGTTTACCACACAGTGTAGTTGTTGCCAGATGCGAGAGGTGTGTTAAACGGTACTGTGAACCTTACGCGTTGCATTTCCTGATAAAATGTGTGTTTTGTGTCGGCAAAGGCAAAAACAGAGAAAGAGAGGTGCACACCTTCTGGTCAAGTACTCCATATGTACAAAATCTACGATCTTAGAGCCAGTATGGTCAGAGGAATTAAAGATTAAATGACTGACCAGTAAAGAAAAAAGGTCCGAAACATTGGCCCTGAACACCTTCGTAATACTCTTTGTAAGTCTTTGATTTGCCAAGCGTTAATTGAATTCATATTGGACAGCGATTTTTCTCTGCAAATAGTTTCCACGGATTCCGTCAAAAACGGGAATAGCTGGAGATTCAAAATTTTACGTAAGTGTCTGTGAATATTCCTTGTGGCGCTGCGTGTACTTTTAAAGGGAAATGCGGGTATCTCTGCGCCATCTACATTGAATCTCGCTGAGTATGAATCCACGTTTACACAGTATAAATAACTACTAAATCCGTCTAGATCGAAAAAATTTTTTCAAAGGGAAATAGGGTCGTGTCCAGAAATGGTCTGTATTGATATATTGTTCCTAGAAGGGCCTGTGTTGATATATTGTCCATTAAAATCATATTACACTGTTTTCACCATTTATCCATTGAGTCAATGGGATTTTGTCAAAAAGATTGTATATTATTCTCTTATTGATACGGTGACATATATTTTTTATTTGCTTAAAACATTTCGTATGAGGTGTTCTTCAAACAGGGAAAAATTGTCAATTGCGGTTATGTGTGAATTTTGCATTTTTATTAAAATTTCATGGTTTTCCCAATGGTTTCTATAGTAAAACTACGCCACCTTTCAGTGCCTTTATTTCTCTTATAACATCGGTGACCCCCCTTTTTCTTTTCAATTTTTGAACGTATACCCTGAAAGCATTAAATTGTGAAAGTATGAAGGAAATCTCAATTGTAGGTGAGATACCCGCATTTCCCTTAAGGCAGTAAAAGTTTGATTTTATCGATAATACTTTTACACCGCACATCAGTGAAAACAAAGCACGAGCAGCCAGTAGAACAGTAACACAAGCTGTTAATGTTTGTTTACGGGTTATGTGTTGAACTGAGCGGGGAAAATTAATGCTGTCTGTTTGTAGCGAGACAGAGATATATAAAAGGATGGGTTCTGCATATTGACGACTTAAACATCAGTTTCAATCACTGGTGTTATAGTTTGTCTAACCGTTTTTTTTTTTTTTTTTTTTTTGAAATTCCGTGATGTGTACGTGTGTGTGTATCTGTCTGTCTGTGCAAGATATCTCGAGAATGAAAAACCCGATCGGCTTCTAACTTGATCTGTTTACTTCTTATTTGGGTTGGGCGGTTCTTCCAACTTTTGATATATGTTATTTTATACCACGTCATTATGTAAGAATATTGTTTGTAAAATTTGTCAGGTACTGGACACGGGGAAAAGTTCATACTCTTCGAAATTATGTTGCACGTTAAACACATGAAAACAGCACATGGCGTCATCGCGTAAAATATGCATCTATTTTGAACAAAATCTTATTCAAAATATCTCGATAACAGAAGGTCGCATCGATTTTTATCATGATATTTCTTGTGCCAGTCGGACGATTCCATCAACTTCTATCGGTGAAGCGAAATTAAGAAAGATGTATGACGATAAAATCTTGTACTGAAGATTTCTCAGCCGCTAAATATCGGGGAAAGTTCAAAGTCGGTGGATTTGTTGTTTCGCGGGTCCGAAAGATTCTGTCAAATTTTGTCTGTCTAACGAAAACGGCACATGGCATCGTCACGCAAAATATGCATATAATTTGAACTAGATCTTGTGTACAAAATATTTCGAGAATGGAAAGTCGTTTAAATGAATATTCGTTGGAACCGTCGAAAGGCTGCAACAACTTTTTAGTTGAAAAATTAAGAAATGCGTTATGTATTTGTTATCAAGCAAAATATCTCGATAGCAGGAAATCGAATCGATTCCAAAGTTGGAGTAGTTATTCCTTGGATAGAAAGCTCAGAAAGGTGAATGAGTCACAACCATCCTCCTTCCCCGTCTTCCCCGTTTTTTTTAACTAAGCATAGTTTTACTACGTCATGGACTTCAGCGTTTTCCAGGAGATTCTCAAGTGTTCCTGCATTCTTTGGATTGTTTGAAAACATTAGCCACATAACTATCGACCCATGGCTATTACTTCGAGTGCGTGCAACTGATCTTTTTGTGTTTTTCTAATCTGTTACGTAACGCGCCACCCAGTCAAGGGTCAGCAACGGTTATGGTGCATTATGAAGTCGTTGTCTACGACTGACCATGGAATGTTATGGTTGTATTTGCAGGCAGGTCCAGCTGTTGTATTTTTGGGTGTAGGAAAAAATGGCAACGGAAAAAATGGCAACGGAAATAATGGCAACGGAAAATATGGCAAGTGGAAATAATGGCAACGGAAAATATGGCATAGTGAAAAAACGGAAAAAATGGCAAATTTTGCAGGTTTCACTGAAGTTCAGTCGAAACAAAGAAATCGCCTACCTTGACTACTCAGGATCAAAGAAAGTCCAATCGAAACCACTTAATGCCACTTGATGTCAGGGTATTTGGGGTGCAAGCAAAAATGGCAAAACGTAATCCCTGTGTGCGGCACCGTTAATCCTTTCGATGCTCGGGTGCCAACGTAACAATACATCTTTTTTTTTTTTTTTAGGGAATTTTATTGTGCAGAGCCATATTTCAGTATGCGCTGCGTGGGCATAAACTATAAGGAGCACTTACAATACAATATATATATGCATCTTTCACAAACGCGACATTTTCTAACAATAACTTTGCTTATCAAAAATCACGATTATGACGGAAACAAACAAACATAACTTATAAATGAGTCGCGGTCATCTATCAATATATCAAATCCGCTTCTAAGTTTGAAAACACTTCGCCAAAATAGGTCCATTTTAATTTTAATTTATCTTCAGGTAATGTTTGCATGTCTGCGTAATATCGTAATTTTGCGTTTCTAATAAACACGTTCTCGTGAAAATTTTCCTCATTGACTCTAAACTGATATATATGGTATTTTATTAACAAAGAGAGGTTATCCTCTGTAATATTATCTTTTCCAAGTAAAAAAATCCCATTTCTCAAAATTAAAAAGAATTTAGCTTCAATATGCTTAAGCATCTTCTTATAATTTCTCTGGCTTTTTGACAGTAACAATACATCTATTTGGGGTGCATCAGGCAAAACCCCGTATTTTTTGCCCCAAACTCGTTTCAGTCGGTTGCTAAGCTGTTTCATATGTCTGAGTGATTATGTAACGGTTAGCATTGTCTGCAGTACTTGTAAATATTTTACACTTTTAAAGTGGGCTATCTGGTCTCTGGTCTCTTGTGTTAATGCAAGCAGCTCACCATTTGCACCAAAATGCTCCACCCTTTCCCACCGAGACGAGTTATCTGTTGCACAGTGATGAAGACGCGTTATTTGTAGTGCTTTTGGGCCTATAGGAATGTGTGAACACAAGGTAATATACCATTGGGTATCCAGACAGAAGGGCCTTGGACAAAAGGGCCTTGGACATATGGGCCTTTCCCAAAACGGTCTTTCCCGAAAAGGCCTTTCCCAAAACGGCCTTAAATGAAAAGTTGGACAAAAGGGCCTTGAGAATTTGTTAAGGATTTTGAGTTTTAATTATTCAATAAAATATGTAATAAAATAACAAGTAAAAAACAAACTTCATTGTTTTTGAGGTCTTTACTTGAACTGTGGCCATTTTTTTAAATCAATAAACTTTGTTTTTGGAATTGTTATTTTATTATACAAAAAATAAAAATAATTTTGAAAACCATATCCAGGAAAAAAATTGTCAAGGCCCTTTTGTCCAACTTTTCCTTTAGGGCCGTTTTGGGCAAGGTCCTTTTGGAAAAGGCCGTTTTGGGAAAGGCCCTTAGGTCCAAGGCCCTTTTGTCCAGGGCCTTTCTGTCCCGGATTCATACCATGGCTATCACTGCACTTAGGATGCAGACCGTTAACGTAACCTTGGGTTAAGGGTTAGGGTTGCCTTTAGAGTAGTACCAACATTAGATGGCCGGTGGAGATGACGGTTAGCAAATAAAAATCACCGATGAAGTAAGGAATTGGTGATGTGGTGAGCACCTTCCAGTTCAGGATGAAAAAGACCTATTTCTAACCACCACCTCCTGTTTGTCGTGAACCCTTCCGAACTCGGATAAAAGGCCGTACGATAAAACCTGCCGTTCTTGACCGGCTTTAAGACCCAGAAAAAGGTAGCGTACAGTAAACTACTGCAGTGACCAATCTTCCAGACCCGGATACAAAAACGCATATTAAAACCCGTTTTAGTGACCTTCTTTCAGAGTCGGACAGAAAAGACGTATAGTAAATTTTAGTGATCACAATCCAGACCCAAAAAAGACATACAGTAAAGCTTCTTTTAGTGACCACCTTGCAAACGCAGATAAGAAGGTGTACCGTAAACCTCTCTGTAGCTACCACCTTTCAGACCCAGATAACGTGGAATTCAGGTCAAAATGACTACGGCCAAAATGCCCCCAAAAACTGCAAGGGAGTCAAAATCATTACGGCCAAAATGCCCCAGATTTTTCATTAGAAATTTTAACTAATTTAGGAATCTTTCTGCATTTTATTTTTTGCAACAAAATTGGTATTTGGGTCTTTTATTTTGTCAACAAAATTTATTAATTTTATGAAATGAAAATTGTTATTTTTTCTTCTTCCATTTATTACTACATATCGCGTTTATCATAGCTGATGGATTTTGACCTCGGTCTACGGCTCTAGATTTCAGATCAGATCTGGCCTTTACTGCTTCAACCTCTTGCGGACAAGCGTCATGATTATGGTCATTTCCAAGTCGAGGATCCGTCATTTCGGATGACGTAGATAGGTTACCCTTGCAGTGGTTGGTACGACAGCAACGCCATGACATTCTACCAGATTTTAAGACTTTATTCTTGGCGTAGAGAAAGGCACTATGTAAAATTTTCTGTCCTCCTTTATTGCTCTTGAAAACTTCCATCCCATTATTTCAAATGGAAATATGATGATTTTGAAGATTCCCCCAGCTGTATATATGCATCGTACGTGTCCACTGAAGGATTATCAGCCGCGTACTCACTGGTACCGTTTCTCGCATTTTTGGAAGATTACAATGCGACATTGTGTCGCCAGATTCATCCATACCCGTTTCTAGACGGATTAGGTACGCTGGGGCATTTTTGAAAGACGGATTAAGTACACCGCATACGGATTGCAATGCGTGTGGTGCACGCATTGCCAACAGACAGCGTAGTGAAAGTGAAAGTGAAAGTGACACGAGCTACTTCGGACAGTCCGCTAAAAACCCGCAATGTTTTATAAAAGTTTTTGTTTTTTATTATTATACTATCATATCTGAGGACATTTTGAATGTAGTAATGTTGACACACCTTGCAGATTTTGGGAATATTTTGGCCGTAGTCATTTTGTCCGTAGTCATTTTGACCGGATACCGTGAACTTGTATATAAAAGGGGATTGAAATACCCACAAGTCAAGTTACGTATCGCAACCCTCCCCTAAACATGGTATAAAGGTGATTTCTGAGTACATGAGATATATTTATTCAGATACATTTATATAAATTAAAAGGTCTTATTTTTCTGAAAACAGTACAAATTTGTTCAAATAAAACTTTGCGAACGGACTGGTGGAGGAAAGATTTGTCTGTTTGCTGGCTAATTAAAGTGTTTGACATGTTCAACTACACTGTTGTTGTTGGGCACTGGCTGCTCTATTTTTTTTATTTTTGAATTTTTAACAATGAATTGTGATTATGTTTGCAGAAATGAATCTTTTATCCCAGTAATAAGAAAAAAGGGAAAAGGGTTATTTAGAAATTATGGGTGTAGGTCGTTGTGCCACCGGTGTAACAGGATATTTTGGCCCCCGGATATCTTGCCACCGAAAAGATATCCTAGGATATCTTGATCCCCTTTAGGATATCTTGCCCCTCCCCTCTTAGGAAGGCAAGTTATCCTAGTATATCTTGGCCCCCAGATAATAGAAAAACAAAAAGAATGCTTATTAATATATTTTATTTCTCATTACACTAAACTTTACAATAAATGTGACAACCGTCGTATCGTACCAAAAGAACATATAAATCGCAACAGAGTGGAACATGGAGGCTCCAAAACAGAGGCATGCATCAAAAGAGAGAATAATCCCACACAGGAAAGCAAAACTATTCACATGGAGTATCTATTCGACAGAATTGTAATCAAGATAAACGCTGTTTAGATTGGATGTGGATTTAAGGATGAGGTCAAATGCAGCTAGAAGCTCATTCCGCTAGCGAAATGTTAAACACTTGACAAAAATTAAAACGCAAAAATACTTCCTTCAATGGGTTATTTCTTGAATAATATATCGCAAACAACACAGCATGAATACGTCTTATGAGCCGAGTAGTGTTTGGTTGTTGTTGACTTAAAGTTTTATTGACTGATCAGGCATACGCCTTGTTATGTATTTACGCAGTGAGAGCTCGCACAAAGCTCACTGAGCAAATGTGCAAAAAATACACTCTTTTCACATGGCTTTTTTACAAAAAAAAAAAACGAAATCAAAGACGAAAATAAAAAGTGACATGCACATGTTCAGATCAAGCTCTTCATAAGTCCCAAGTTTCATGGTCGTACGGGCCCATAGTGTCAGAGAAGAAGAAGACACAAAAAATCGGAAAAACTGTCAAGAAGAAAAAAAAGACGAATTTTGCTCGCACAAATTCATATAACCCTTGCAAGCCAAAGGCTTGCCAAGTGTTAATTAAAATCGGTATTCATTCTTGAAAGACTATTGCTTGATTGATCATACATTCATAAATCAACATGAAACAGTTCACATTTCTTTCAACTATTGTCATGGTGTATGCCATCGACAAATTTGCAATCAAGATGAACGCTGTTTCAACTGAACTTTTATTCAACACAATGGCATTTAATGACTTCATAAATAAACATAATTGAATTCATGTGTAATGCATCTATTTAAATAGTCACTTAGCCAATCAGTTCCCAGTTCTCATTTACTGCTGTGGAACATTTCCCCGAGGTTTTCCCCGAATGTTGTGGCCTGCTCAAGTATAAACGTAGGGAACGCAGGATGACTGCCCAGCCGGATGACTGCGAGGTGAAAAACGGCGGATGGCGATGACCGACTAGTTGCAGGAACGCTGAGGTCCAACTCTCACAGAGATTATTAGTCCTGCCCTCGCCACTGAGCGTTCGATGATGGCTGTCCGGGGCGAAAAGTGGCGGAATGCGGAATCGTGGAGAAAGCAAACACTTCCATCCGAATGATTATTTTTCAACTAATTTTTTTCACATCAAAGAATACTTGTTTGAGAGAATATGATTGTGCACAACTACATTCAAATGTGCTCCGATGAGGCCGTATCATTCCGAGATATTTAATTTTTTTAGGGTATCTCGACAGTTATTCCGGTGACAGTTATTCCGACGACAGTTATTCCGCCAGGTGCGATATTTAATTTCTATTATTAATTTCTATTATTAATTCACACACACACACACACATATATATATATATATATATATATATATATATATATATATATATATATATATATATATATATATATATATATATATATATATATATATATATATATATATTATTATATATATATATATTGAAACAAGGTAATCCGAAGTTAATCTCATAGTACTTCTTGCGCGCCATATTCCTTAAGCCACCCACAACCGCACTGGGGAGAGGGGCAATTCGGCTTAATTAATATCTTGATGCTCCTATGCTCTTGATACACGGTGGCAATAACTTTTTCGGAGATCAATCACGTTCGCCAAGAATTACGTGTTTTGCATGAAAGTCTTCGCACGTTGTGTCTGGAGCGTGTCAACGGGCGCAAACCGATACGGGAATGCCTTAGGGGCGTTGGGTATAATATTCGCTGGAGACCAGGGAACCGTGAAGTGGAGGAAGACTGAGTGACTGAGTGACTTAAGTGTTTTGATCAAACTTCTGATCAAAGTTTTTCTTAAATTTTTCTGTACTGTGATGCAATGTAGTATGCAATTGCCTAAGGTTTACTATTCTGTTGAAGCAATAAAATTCATGCATTTAAATAAAGTGTTTTATTAAAATAAAATAAATCGGAATAAATGTCGAACCTGGTGGATTAACTGTCGCCGGAATAAATGTCGTATTTGAAATTCGGAATAACTGTCGCCGGAATAACTGCCGTTGGAATAACTGTCATATATTCTTTTTTAGACATTCTAAATAAGTATAAATTACACACTTTCCTTCAGATACAGTAGTGGTGCGTTTTCATTTACCCAGCAAAATACTCTCTCAAATAACAGTTACTATGTTGTCCACAAATGTAAGTTTAATTCCCCAAATGGAGTCACATGTGTAATGCTTTTTTTAGATTCCTACATCTCACATTTATATCACTCCGAGATAGCGCAAAATCTCTTTGGTTGGTCGATATCAGGGATCGGTGGCAGACGAACATGGCGAAAGGAGTCGGTGATGTATGTCAACTCTAGCATATTAGAACATAGTCCATGGCAAAGTGACCGGTGGCAAACTGATATGTACACCTAAAGATAAAGGAAAAACTCTGTTTTATGTTCAAATGTTGAGTGTTTGCTTTTAGGTCACATTGGTGAAGGTGCTTTACTATTTGACCTTGAACCAAAAGGTCAAAGTCACTCGACGAACCCCTAATGCAGCCAATTTTAGGCCAAACGGTCGAAAATCTGTGACAGATTTCAAGGTAATAGTTAGCGTTTGTGTTCCGGTGTTGGGTGCAGAAAAGCTCCCTAGTTAAAAAGCAGCCGGGTTTGTGTAAATAGTTACGTGAGTAATACACTATTTAAATAATCATATCAAGTTTATTCAATTTATTTCAACTCAAGATTTTTATTACACTTGGAAAATTTCACTTGTTGTTCACTTCACAAGTTGGTATTGGAAAGCAAAGTTTCTTTCTTTCTGAAAATCGTTTACCTGCAACTCTATGATTGTCGGTTCCAAAACGTCTATATAACGTCACTTTCCCGGCGTCTATAAAACGTGCAAATCGGTTGCCATGCATGTCCATAAACCGTCCATGGTAAAAAGGTCATTAACATCGACTAACAAATGTTTTCTGAAATGAAGACATATCTGTTAAAAACTTTATCCATCCATCCATCCATCCATCCATCCATTCATTCATCTATCTATCTATCTATCTATCTATCTATCTATCTATCTATCTATCTATCTATCTATCTATCTATCTATCTATCTATCTATTTATCTATCTATCTATCTATCTATCTATCTATCTATCTATCTATCTATCTATCTATCTATCTATCTATCTATCTATCTATCTATCTATCTATCTATCTGTCTGTCTATCTATCCAGCTATCTATCTATCTGTTTGTTCTTGTCACGCGCTTATCTGGCAAGGCCACTAAGCGCACAATGTTAATATGTATCGGTAATAACTTTGAATGGAAGTTTTTAGTTTCTTTTTAAAAGTTTTTGTTGACTCCCACAATTTTATATGAATGGGTAACTGATTCCACTGAGTACAAGCTGCAAAACTGAATGCCCGTTGACCGTATTTCTGCTTTCGGCTTGGAACAACCGGCTGACCCATGAGTGGGGTTTCTATGCTTGCGATGGGCGAACGATGTAGCATGGACGTCGGAAAGGCGATTAAGACAGTGACAATCAAAACACATCAAAAGCACTACGGGGCAGTATCTTTATAATAATCCTAAAATATAATATCGGTATGTTTGTCATGTCTCCACAATAACTATCAACTTATGTGAAAAGATTAGATTAATTAATATGTTGAAAAGGTGTTTATAAAATTTTACTCTTATCAACAAACATTGAAGCTTTGACATGGGCTTAGTAACTGCGTACACACTAAAATGACTAAGAAGAAAAATGACTTGACACAGGGGATAAATAGAGAGAACAGTAGTATGAAAACGTTGGTTCTACCGCACTTGCGGTAGAACCAACGTTGGTTCTACCGCAAGTGCGGTAGAACCAACGTTTGGTTCTGCTGCAGAACCAATGTTTTGCATTGCAGCAGAACCAACGTTGGTTCTGCTGCAGAATCGGCAGATGGTAGACAGACGGTCAGACGGACAGACGGACAGACGATAACTTTTTTTTTCCCATTTCCCACACTCTCATGCATACACACATATACCAACACCATGATAAATTGTTTTGCTTATTTTGTAATAAGTGGCGGCCGCTCTGAAAAGAGCAGCCTGGAGTTGAAACTCCTCACTGTTAGTGCTGTTCAGCAAAAGGTGATAACATTTTGATATCGCCTGCCGCACTGAGTCATCTGCTGACCATTAAATATGAAGTGATTCGTCTTTGTCCCACAGCTTAAACACTTGAGGAGATACTCATGCCGTAAGGCTGCCTGATAGGCACGCGCGACAGAACAAGATATACATGCTTGATGACCGCAAGCGGCAGCAATGACCTTGTCTGCACCTATCAGACAGCCACACCCGCGACATAGATTGATGTGTTGAAGCATAAAGTATCCAGCCCAGGCCGGGTATTCCTCCTCTTCTAAATGGGATGGTGTTGCTTCCCCCAGGACGACTGATCTGATGTACGCCTCTTGGTATCTGCCCTGTTCAATATCACTAAGCCGCTTCCCAATCATAACATCCCTGTTGAGTAGAACTGGCATAGCGATGGCGACAGCACGAGCCGGATCTGGAAACAGCTGCAAGAAGAATTCTCGCACCGCTTCATGCGCTGTAGGGTGGTACATTAAATCCACCTTTGTAATGTCTCGGATAACTAACGAATTCTCTAAAGCGAAACAGCACTCCATGATGGTATTCTGTGGAAGTTGTGAAGAGAGCACACCTATATATATATATATAGTAAAATGACATCATTGCAAAATGATGTCGCATTGCAAAAATGACGTCACCCCCCCCCCAGTGCATACTATTTACCGACCCCCCCCTAATGCATACTATGTACCGACCCCCCCCCCCCCGGGACAGACTATGTACCGACATCACTAGGACATACTATGTACCGACCCCCCCCCCGGGACCGACTATGTACCGACATCACTAGGACATACTATGTACCGACCCCCCCCGGGACATACTATGTACCGACCCCCCCCCCCCCCGGGGCATACTATGTACCGACCCCCCCCCCCAGGAGAACAAACTAAAAAAAAAAAAAAAAAAAAAAAAAAAAATTGTGCTGAATCAGCATGATGAAATCGTTGATTCAGCATGATAAAATCGTATATAAGTGTAGTGTCTCGAGGCTTAGGCATCGTCAGACACACCAGCTATCAACATAGACATGGATGACTTTGAAACAGTTACTTTTGATGATACATTATTATCGTTGGAAGAGATAGATGCGTTCTTTGAAGACGTTGAAACAGCTTTGAAGGAAGCGTTAGTTGCTCTGCCAGATGTCGCTACAGTGCAACAAGCAATGCCTCAGGAGGAAGCGTTAAATGCGCCATCAGATGTCGCTACAGTGCAACAAGCAATGCCTCAGGAGGAAGCGTTAAATGCACCATCAGATGTCGCTACAGTGCAACAAGCAATGTCTCAGGAGGAAGCATTAAATGCACCATCAGATGTCGCTGCAGTGCAGCAAGAAATGCCAGATCCTGAGGGGTCTGACTACCCGTTCTGGGTTGCGAATAGACTTATCAATGGTGACAACTCACAACTAAGTGCAAAGTTAAAAGCGCATCTAGCACATTATGAGGAAAACGAAGTGAGTGATGATGATGAGGATTTAGAATTGGACATGTCAAGCGATAATGAGGATTCAGAAGTGGACATGTCAAGCGATGACGGAGAAGACAAACAGCTGAAATCTAAAATTGAATCGAGTAAGACCATACCTGTTACTGAGGAAGATGTTATAATGTTGAAACGGAACTTTCGAGCAGTACTTCCTCTGATTGATTGTAACATTTTATGGTGTTTATGTGAAGAAGGCTTTTTCAACAACCACACGTACATGTATCTAACGGAAGAAGTGAATACCGTCATTCAACTCATCTACATGTTAGAAGGAAACACAGAACATGTTCCGGCGTCAGAGCCAAAGTTCTCCGAAGCTATGACTCAACGTTTCATTCAACTTATTAAAAGTCTTCATGAGGAACTTTTTAAGACTTTATCTCTACCGGCGCCAAAGTCTCTGGATGAGGATCGTGAATTCAAATGTGCAAAGGTCATGTTGCATGGTTTCAAATACCTTGAAGAACGCATTCATGTGTATGATATGATGGCTTACCTCTATGAAAAGGACATTTCACTATGTCAATGCTGTTTCAATGGATACTAGGGCATCGGACCCCAGGAGACTTTTTAGTGATTGTCATGGTACAATCGCTAACAAACGGTTTACCAACAACCTTTCTCGACGGTTTCAATGACATGACTCCGCGATTTTACAAACATCTCATGAAAACCTACATGTAACATCTGTATAAAAGGAGGTAAAACCATCTACAATGTCAACATTGCTTCTTCATCGATGTGTAGAGACCATGGATGACGTCTTCAAAGTGAATTATGCTGACTATGTGTTTTCAAAGCTTCCTGCTTTTGAATCGGATTGGATGCTGCAAGTGAAGAACTTACATCAGCATTGGGAAGCTGTTGGAAAGACCATTCCAAGAGATCGTTTCATCCGCTCGTTTCTACGTGAATGTGAAGATCTACATTTACCGTTAACTTATGACATTGATTTAGCATTTATCAACGTGAATACAATTTGGGCAGTTGAGCTCATGTTAGATGTGGCTGCAAGAATCATTTTACATTATGATGATGATGTTCCATTGAAGACGAATGTATCAGAGCTTGTCCGATTCAACCATGGACGAGTTGAAGTGAATTCAAAACTTTGCAAGTTCTTTGAAAAGAAAGCTGACTCAGCAAACAGTTGGGTATAAAAGGGAGTGGACTCAGCAGAGTGAAGTCATTTCTCAGCAGACAGTTGGAGGGAGTGGATCATCAGTACATTGTAGCAGCCATGGAGAATTAGACAAGCAGCAGCAGCAGCAGCTTTAAAATTAGTGCTAACTTAACCATTACTGTGGAGCATGGAGAATATGGGCCATTTCTACGCATCACACGTGGAGAGAGATGGTGTGCTTATTCACCATCTTTGTGGAGGATTGTATGTCAAAGCTTGAAAAATTTACGTGACATTGGCTTCAAACTGTACTTAACGCAAACGAAGTGGCTTGAAGTCATTTCATACTTGGATATGCGCTATGTGAGTTTTGTGCGCACGTCACGGTTTGAAGGGAAAGAATACACACATCACATCAACATGAATGATGGTGAATGGGAGACACTGCTTCAGGAGATGGACAACATCAACTCAGCCCTATCACCATGTGAGGAATGTCATGACAAGAAAACGATCATCAAGCTGCAAAAGGATGGTCGGATGAAGTTGTCAAAGCTATCCAAGAAAAGGCTGGCTGAAGTTCAGTTGGAGAACATGAACGTACAAAATCAACTTGGACTTACCTGTGACTATTGCGGTGCTTGTGGATATGTGGAGGATTATCATTGCCACTGCCACAAGTATAATTGCAAGTTGTGTGAACCAAGCAACTTCTGCGGCAAGTGTGGAGTACTTAAAGTCAGTGAAGCAAAGTAAAAGCCCACAAGACACACTGAAACAAGATGGACGCATGTTTTAAAAATGCTTATATTGACTTGATGATTGCTAAACTTGCTTGCTGTGGCACTCCAGACTATCAACTTTATCATTTGGATGCTTTTTGGGATGTTGTACATCATAGTCTTGATGTGATTGAACTGCATTCAAGATTTCTTGGAGAATGTCATAAAACTGGAATAGAAGAAGATCCTGACTTTGACTTTGATTCTGCACTTTATTCTGCTCGCACTGATGTGGAAGTATATTTCACCGTGGTTGATCATTTGAGAGATTGTTGTAAAGAAGAAGAGGAAACCGAGCAGCTTTATCAGGTAAGTTATAAAAACCTTTTTTAAACATGTTTATGACAACATAGTGAATGGTTTCTCAAAGACATAACAATGTTTTTCTTACTAGCAAATTTAGTTTTATGTGAGTGGTTTCAACGTAAACAAAGAAAGAATATGATAGAAGAGGCAGCAAATATATTAAAAGATATTTTATTACAGGAAGAAACCGACATGTCAGAATAAAACAGCAGAAGCAAAGTCAACATGGAGAATCTTGTACTATTCAGCGGTCATAAGGACGTTCTTTCAAATATGTTTCCAACACGACTTGAAAAGTATGGACATGTGTTCAACTCAAGTGAAGCGTTGTATCAATATGAGAAAGCAGTGTTTCATCACCGTCAAGATATTGCTTCAGCCATTGCTTCATGTAGAAATGGATATGAAGCAAAACGTATTGCTAAAGTGATAAAGCCATGTCCTTTATGGCATACAGTGAAGAGAAGCAAAATGCAAGATGTTTTACAAGTCAAACTGGATCAGTGTGTATTGTTTCGCAACAAGTTGAAAGAATGTAAAGACAAAACTTTAGTTGAAGCAACGTATGATCATTGGTGGGGAGCTGGTGTGAAACAAGTGTCATCTGGATATCCTGGTCAGAATATCATGGGAAAGTTGTTAGAACTGTTGTGTGAGGGTTAGAGACTTTTTCATTTGCTTGCCAACCGTCATGGTGTGCAGACGTGTGAACATGTAAATTTAAAGTATGTTTAACTTGTGTTGCATTGATTCAAGACTGCACAATGGCGGACATGACACTGAGACAATATATTGTGCAAAAAGCTTATTGTGAAGAAATGTTATCAGCTGTAAAAAAGTTTGCATATTTAGTCTGTCCTGCTTGTCAACATGAAGAGTGTCAAGAACATACTTGTCATTTTGCATCTGTTTATACATATTGGAATGAAGCTAAATATTACATGCATTTAGATAAAGTGTTAGAGAATGCAAATCAACGTTGTGAGAAATATGGTGTAGATGCTATTACATTGGATGAACTCAGTCATTGGTTAGTGTTCATTGAAGACCAATGGTCTCCAGTTATTCATACCATTGTATCTATACTTGATTTGTAAAAAACTTGTTAGTTAAGTTATAAATGCATGTTAGTTAAGTGATGTTGGTTGAGTTATAAAATAAAAGCTGTTCTGTTGAGAAGGTGGTTTTCATTCGGTGTGACCATGTCGACGTGGAAAGACTACTTGACCAATATTTACTTCAAACCTGGACAGCCTGGAGCATTTGCTGGTCCTTACAAACTGTATCACATCTTACGAAAACATAATCAACCAGTCACACAGTCACAAGTGAAGAAATGGTTGCAGGATCAAGATGCTTTTAGTTTACTCCAACCTGTCAAATACAGGTTCAAAAGACAACGTGTCATTACACGTGGTATTGATGATATGTGGGATATTGATTTGGCTGATATGGGAAACATAGCTCCCTATAATGATGACATACGCTTTTTACTCATTGTCATTGATGTGTTTTCCAAATATGTCTGGGTACAGCCAATACCTAATAAATCACATACCAGCGTCATACAAGCTTTCCAAAAGATTTTTCATGACACACGACGAAGACCGCGAACTCTAAGGTCTGATAAAGGAACAGAATTTAAAAACAGATGGGTAAAAGCATTTTTGAAGAAAGAAGGCATTCATGCTTATACCACAAAGAATGAAACCAAAGCCAACTTTGCTGAAAGAGTCATTCGTACTCTGAAGGGAATGATGTATCGGTATTTTCTACATAATCAAACTTACCGTTATTTAGACATTCTTCCAGACTTGATGTACAATTACAACCATAGACCTCATGGTTCTCTTCCTAATAAATATGCTCCAGCCGAGATTCGTAAAGACAACGAATCAAAAGTGTGGAAGTATATGTATGTCGACAAACTGAAATTGAAACCTAAGAAGAAGAAGAAGTACAAATTTAACATTGGTGATCATGTTCGCATTTCTCACATTAAATATGTGTTTCAACGGGATTATCACATCAAATGGACGCAAGAAGTCTTCATTGTCACACATCGTTGTAAGAAGCAAGGAATACATTTATATCGTGTGAAAGACTTTTTAGACGAAGATATTGATGGTCATTTCTATGAAGAAGAACTGCAGAAAGTGACCAAAGATATTGAATCTATTTATAGAATTGAAAAACTCTTGAAAACACGTAAAAGACGAGGAGGAGGTGTGAAAGAATTATTTGTCAAGTGGTTAGGTTGGCCAAACAAGTTTAACAGTTGGGTGAAAGAAACAGACATTCAACAATGAAGCATCCATTTACATGTTTAGTCTCTGGACCTACAGGCAGTGGCAAAACGTCTCTGGTGAAGGAAATTCTAGAACAAAAGTTGATTAAACCCTCTCCAAAAAGCATTTTATGGCTCTATGCAGCAGATCAGCCTTTGTACAAGGGAATGAAAGGCGTGGAATTTTACCAAGGCATTCCAGATGACATTGAAGAGCGTTTTAACCCGAAGAAACCAAACTTACTTATCATTGATGACTTAATGACGAAATGCCATAGTGATGAGCGTATGACACGTCTCTTTAGTGTTGGCAGCAGTCATCAAAATCTAAGCATTATTTTTATTGTGCATAATTTATTCCATCATGGGAAAGAGATGCGAAATATTAGTTTGAATACACATTATATCATTCTGTTTAAAAATCCGAGAGACAGTCAACAAATTAGTACATTGGCGCGGCAAATGTATCCTAGAAGATCTCAATTTCTCATAGAAGCCTATCAAGATGCTACTAGCAAACCTCATGGTTATTTATTCATTGATTTAAAACCAAAGACAAATGATCAACTACGTATTCGTACAGGCATTTTACCAAAAGATACACATTATGTATATATTGATAAAGCAGTGTATGAACAAGAACCAAGTCATTTAACCATTCGCAGTCAAGATGTCTAAACGTATTCGAGCGAACCAGCCGTTTCTTCATTTGCTTGCACGCAGTGGGCCTAAACGACGTAAATCCTTGCTACAGCAAGCTACAAAGGAGGAATTAACAAGCTTGTTTGAAATTTGTTTGAATATATTGCAAGGACATTTACCCTTAAGCTCAAAACGGTTTAAGGAATTTAAACGTGAACGTCATACGCTACGTACTCTAGCAGATAAGAAGATATCCCTTCGACGAAAAAAGAAGTTGATTAATCAGAAAGGAGGATTCATTGGAGTTATTGCTAGATTGGCATTGCCCTTGTTAGCCAAACTACTGCTAAAATGAAACATACGATGAAAATGGTCCTCATTCCTGAATATGAATATAAAATGTTGCTAGAAAAGAAGGGTAAAGATGGTGAAATCAAAACGAAAGTGAATAAACTTTTACGTGGGAAACGAACACGTGAAAAGGCTATAGAAATATCTCAACTTCTTGGTCGTCATTTACGAACAAGTCAGTCTAGGCAGCAAAAGCCCTCATCATCATCACCACCTGAAAAGCCAGAAAAGTTATTTTTAAGTCATTTTCAACCTATCTATCATGGAAAAGTAACACAACTTTTAGCAGAACTGAAGAAATATGGTACGACATGGTCAGAGAAGAATGAACTTGTGTTGAAAACGGGCGATATTATAGCAAATTCCAACATGGTTGATTTGATGAAAGAAGCATTGGTGGCGACAAGAAGAAAAGAACGAGCCATACCACCACATGGCTGGCATCCGTTTATCCAGGAAATTGTTGATGCTAATATTCCAAAAACAATGTTTAGTAAAAAGACCACTCGTGACGACATTACAACAGAAATGAAACAACGTCAACAAAGACGGTTTCCTGAAGGATGGGAAAATTTTTAACATGGCTGAAAGAGCTATGTTGTTGTTGTGAGGAAGATAAACCAACTATTCCTGTGAAGATCAGATGTACAATTGCTTGTTGTGAAGGAGAAGTCATAGATCATCTAGATCATCATCATGATGTAAAAGACCATTTGCATACTTGGTCGAATGGCGCGCGCTATCGTGAAGTATATAGACAACGTCAACGCACCTATACCATTTAGTTCCCACCATCATGGAGTCGACAAGCTTTTACATCACTTTGCCTAGCAATGCGAGTATGAACTATTATCCCAACAACAAGGCTTCGAATTATCAAATTCGTATGCCTCGAACCATCTATCTGAATGGAAAATATGAAGTGGCTTTAGCTGAAATTCAATATCCACATACATGGACAACGATGAGACATGACATGGACTATTCTATTCAGTATCAACAACAACCACTGACAGAGACACTTGACACTATCAATATTCCCTATGGTTATTATAGATCCATACAAGAAATATGTCAGGCAGTGAATGAAGAAGCAACTCATTCTATGAAAGATGATCTTAAAGAAGCTATTCGGATAAAGTATGATAAAATTAGACGACGTGTGTTTCTATTTCTAAATTATGGTTTTGAAGTGTCCTTTTCCGCTGGATTGGCTGAGATTTTAGGATTTATCCCAGAGCAATGGTATACTGAAACATGTACAGCTGAACATAAAGCGGATGTGAAACAGGGGTTTTATACACTGTATGTGTATTGTAGCATTTGTGAACCACAAGTTGTTGGTGATTATTATGTGCCGTTACTACGTTCTGTTGGCATACAAGGCCATGATGGTGACATTATCATGAAAACGTACGGCGAACCGCATTATGTTCCTGTAAACACGTCCAAATTTGACGTGATAGAAATGAATATTAAGGACGACACAGGCTATAATGTTCCATTTCAAACTGGAAAGGTGATCTGTAAACTTCATTTTCGACCAAAAGCAATATGAAAGCTTATACACACGATCCGTCTGCATATCGCAACCATTTTCTTCGTCAAGTGGGCGGGGAATTACCAGGATTCAAAGGAGCGCGAATCCAGTATGGCGATGGTATTGGTTCAATACTGGGATCATTGGCTCGCAAAGCTATTCCACTACTTAAGGCTGGGGCTAAGATCGTTGCGCCACATCTTAAGAAGGCTGCAAAGAATGTCGCGAAAGATGTTACGGGTCGAGTAGCAGAACGTGTGTTTGGTGAACAAAAGCGTATGCAACCGACGAAACGTGCCAGAAGACGAAAAACAGCCAGACGGATAACATCAAAATATCACAAAGATATTTTTTAAAGAAAAAAAAAATGTCTCTCATTCATAATCATTCGTGTGAATGTAGTCTTTCTCCATTGGAATGGTTTCACGTACCACCAACGCAAACTGCTGTAGAGAAAAGTTATAATGTTGACTATCAACCACTTACAAGCATTAGAGAAGGCGCTCCAATAGAATTCTACATTCCTGCGAGTACAGAAGAATATCTGGATTTAAAGAACAGCAAACTTCATATTGTATGTCGCATTCTAAAGGCTGATGGAACAGCGTGTGGCGCAGATGATAATGTCTCTTGCATCAATGATGTGTTTAATGGGTTATGGTCTAATATTGAATTGTTTCTGAATGATCGTTTGGTTTCGCATAGCAACAATACTCATGGTTATACCAGTATTATCTCTCATCTCATCCATGATTCGGAAGAATGTCTACATTCTGAGCGCTCTATGCGTCTCATGTATAAGGATACTGCTGGGTCAATGAATAGCTATGAGGTGAAAAGACCTAATCATGAACAATATGTATCCGGGTTTCATGTCAATGCCGACGGCGGTGACTTGGCTGAGCAAGGCAACAATGGCTTACATCATCGTTATTTGCATACACGTCTTAGCCGTGATGTTATGCTTACTGGCGGTTTAAGGATAGATTTGTTTGAGCAGGATCGTTATCTTCCGAATGGTATCAGTTTGAAATTGCGTTTCCATAGACAAAAAGATGACTATGTATTGATGGCTGCAGATAATACCTATAAGGTAGAAGTGAAAGAGGCATTTTTAACCATTCGCAAAGTGAGGGTGAGTCCAGGTATTCAGTTAGGACATACAGATGCATTGATGAAAAGTCCTGCCAAGATCATCATCACTAGAAAAGAATGTAAAGTCTTGGCTATTCCAGCAGGATTTCAGTCTTTTGTGAAAGATAACATCTTTTTGGGTCAATTACCAAATCGTATTGTCATTGGTCTGGTTCATAATGAAGCTTTTGGTGGATCAGTATTGAGGAATCCATATGATTTCAAACATTTTAATCTGGACTATATGCAACTGTACACGGATGGTGAACCAGTTCTATCCAAACCTCTCAAGCTTGACATTACACAGAACAAATACCTGGACGCTTTTGAAACGCTTTACAAATCGTTTGATCGGTTGAATGGTGAGAAAAGTTCCATTATAAAACGGGAAGATTGGCCTAGAGGTTATGCTTTATTTTCGTTTGACTTAACACCGGATTATGATGGCGATGATCATTTCCCCCTGATCAAGCATGGGAATTTGCGGCTAGAAATGAACTTGGCTACGGCTTTGCAACATACCATCAATGTCATTGTCTATGCTGAATTTGACAACATTATTGAGATCAGTGCAAATCGCAGCATCCAATTCGACTACCAGTCATGAACACGAAGCAGATTGATGCCATATTGAGTCATGATGTCATGACCAAAGACTTGTTTCAAGGCGTGTTTGCCATGGACCAGTTACCGTCTTTACAACGCGGCGCCTATGTGATCAACACAGACGATCAAGATGAACCAGGAGAACATTGGGTGGCAGTGTATTATGACAAAGACCCTGCAGAATATTTTGACTCTTATGGACTGTTCCCTCTCGATGATCGTTTAGATATGTTTTTAAGAAATGACTATATGTATAATTCTATATCATTACAAACGCCAATATCATCGTCATGTGGTTTTTATTGTGTCTATTATATATTACATAGAGCTCGAGGTCAGAGTATGTTTGATATTGTGAATATATTAAAAAGAAAGGATGGTGATTTTATTGTAAAGGATTTTGTATATAGACATTATAAACCATTGTTTTATTAATGTTGTTGTTGTTATATTAGTTAAGTTGTTGTTGTTATATTAGTTAAGTTGTTGTTGTTGTTGTTATATTAGTTAAGTTGTTGTTGTTGTTATATTAGTTAAGTTGTTGTTGTTGTTAAATAAAACAAATCAAGTTTCAAACAACTGTCTTGTTTATTGTGTTGTACATACGTTTATTTACAAATTCTTAACTACAAACACTATTTACAAAGTTTACAAACACTATTTACAAAGTTTACAAACACTATTTACAAACTCTTAACTACAAACGCTATTTACACTATTTACAAATTCTTAACTACAAATTCTATTTACACTATTTACAAACTTTTATTTACACTATTTACACTATTTACAAAATTCTTAACTACAAACTCTTAACTACAAAGTCTATTTACACTATTTACAAACTTTTTATTTACAAACACATTCATTTTTCAATACATTCATCAATGAATACCATTCATTAGAATCTAAATTGATATAGGTATCATAGACATTACATCCATGTTTGTAAATGCTATGAAAGCTCACATAACACACATCACCAAACTTTATCACTTTAACAGTTACATGTTCAGACAGTTTCAGTTCATATCCTTCTTCTAAGTCAATGTCCATCACACGCATAGGTTGTGTCAGCTCAATGGATTTGGTGCCCCGCATAAGCCATATTTCTGTTTCTTTGAATTCAAGCGTTAGGTTCTTTCCAATCCAATGCTTGCAACAACGCGTTCCATTCCACTGTGTTGAGGGTGATGTAGTCATAGTTTTCTGTAAGCTCGTCATATTGGCGAAATTGTATAAACACGTCTAAGCAGTTCTCAGTCACACGCACTTCTAATTCATTTGAGACTGTCAGGAGAAAGCCAGGTATCCTGAACTTCTCTAGATGGTCTTTCAACACGGATTGGTCATCAAGTGATAGGACGAGATACTGTCCAAAATGTCTTAGCACAATGTCATCATATTCGTTTCTCAGATATGAGAACCCATGCGTAATTGGTTTATATTCCGTTAAAAAGTCTTCCATCTCGTCCAGCAGTCAGATGAACTATGAGCTGTCTCCTTGTCTGCAAAGACGTTTTTTATGCTCGCAAGATGGCGAAGAGTGGATGTTGTATCACTTCTAGGAATCGTAAGACTGCGCGCCAGTTCTTGATATCAAAGATGATCAAATCTGTATATGGTGTATCTGGTACAACTCCCTTATAATCCTTTGGATAATCCTGTAAAAGATTTCTACAGATTTCTACACGTATGTTAGAATCATATTCAGCCACCGTCACTTCCACTTTATTTTCAAGTCTGCGTTTAAACCCAGGTTCAAGTGGTATGTTTTTAAAGTCTTTCCACACTTCAGGTTTAAACCGATGATAACTTGTCTTAGAATCTAGTATCACTTCATTCCTCTCATTGACAGTAAGGTAAACACCACCGTTCAGCATGAGTGCATTCATGTTTTTACCTTGTTATGACTTGTCGTCTTGTCTGCGAAGCCTTTTATCCACTTCTTTCACCTGCTTCTTCATCATTTTCCATTCAGGTATTGTCAGCAAAATTCCCTTTTTCGTTGGACGGTTTTTTCCAGTCCCCTCATCTCTGAGGTATTTGCGAATGTTTACCACACCTTCATTACTTTGTTTCATAATCTTGATATACTTTCCATTGCCTAGAGAAAGCATTCCATCCCACGACTGTGGTGTTGGTGCTATCTCCACTTTTAATTTCTTAATGGTAGTATCAGGATGTTTCACTTTCATGTCTTTCACCGTATCTGCTAGAGTATCCATATCCGTTGGTGCAGATCTTTTCATGTTGACGCTTCAGTGTTCACACCTCAACTGACTCTAAAGTTGAAGTGTCTCCCCCTTATATACTGTAATGCCCATGCGCCAAAGTGGAATAGCCATCACTCATCACATATCGCTTATCATCAAAGGGAGAGAGAGCCACTTTCCTCAACTTCTCCGAGAAAATCTGGTGGTTATGACTTCGAATGATGTGTCCTGTAGTCATCGTTTGCGTTTGGTTGAACAAACTGTCTCTATACTGCTGATGTTTCATCCGTCTTTGACACGCGCGAGTGATGCCTTTAGCCGTACGTTTTTCTTTCCCACCATACATCATACTATACATTTTCGGCCGAAGTCCAACAAACTCTTCAATGGGAATGCCCGCCGTCTCATCTTTCATTTTCCCAAGCACTTTCTTGTTCACGTTGGAATGCAGGAAATGATCTGGGGGATAGTCACTTGTGTCGAACAAGTCGGCATCTTCCTGCATGTCTTTGTAGATATCGTCCGTTTCTATGTCATAACATAGACTGTCGGTGTCGCTGAACAAGAGTTTGGCGTTGGGATACTTGGTCATGATGTAGTTGTAATGAAAGTGGAACATGAGCACTTTGCTGAGGTCGAGAATGGTGAACCCAACTTGAATGGGTTTATCCAGAAGCAGATCCACTTTGCGTAAATGTACCGCGGTTAAATCTTCGTTGAAAATTCTAAATTTGTGGAAGGAAGGTTTGGCCACAAGTTTCTTGAACCGCTTTTCCTGGTGAACAAGTTCCACATTGATGCGTTTTCTTACATTTTCCATGGTTTTGCCAAACACCGAGTTGTTCATCAATTTGAAGAAGTCTTTCTCAAACGGGTTCTTAGCCAACTTTCTCTTTTCTGTGTTCAAGGAGATGTATTTTGCCAACCATTTGCTCTGTGCAAACATGATGGCACGATGCACCTTCGTGACTTTCAATCCCAGTGAGACATATTGCTGTAAATTTCTATAATGAAGCACATATTTCTTCTTGTCACACAAGTTGGGAATGAGCTTTTCACTAGGCTTGCTTTTCATGTCTAGATCTTTCCGTAGCTTCTGACTATGTTTTGATAATTCTCCCACTTTCACACATTTCCGTTCTGGAGCCACTGGATAGTGATTATGATGATTATGAATGGATTGTGGGTATTCTAAATCCACTTCTAAAATGTAGCCAATCTCATCATCTTCATCCACATCCATAAAGTCAATGGATTCTGGCTCGCTCACCCACATAAATCCACTTTCTGGCATGCTTTGCGACATAGCCCAGCCATACAAGTTGTTTGCATCCAGGTACGTCAAGTAGTTGGTTGGTTTCAAGGGATCGTAATCTGCTACGTAGGGGTTATTTGCTTTCGCATACTTGTGTGTGATGACAGATATTCCCCCACGTAGGCCTTGTTCAACCATTTGGTACATGTCAATGTCGTTGATCAATTCTAATTTCACCTTTGTCGCTTTCAACATGGCATCCCACGACAGTCCTGGCGCTGTATAGTAGTGAGCAGGATCTAATTCATACGTGTTAAGACATACGTGACGAAAGTTTTCAAACACGTCAGCCAGCAGCAACACATCTGATTTCAGGTACAAGTCATGGTATTCACCAAATGTAGTACAGTGGAATGTCTCCCACACCTTCTGCGCATGCGCATAATCCTCATCGCTAATGTCTTCTTCACTGAGCAGACTGTAAAACTTGTCCTTGGACGGCAGTTGTGTTTCAGCAAACTTGGATGGCTCATCCACGTAATCATAAGGGTACACTCCCTTTCTCAACAGTAAATCTTGTTGGTCACTATCGTGAATGTGTGACGTCATGTTATAAAAATTGTCTTTCCCTTCTGCTGCCAGGTTGGATACCAGCTTCTGTAGAGAAGTACTCATGAACTGAAAGCTGTCTGTAAATTTCAGATTGCTCATGGTGAATGCAATATATTTCTCAACGGTGTTGGGAATGACTGTAATGGTTTCATTTTTGAACTTTCCAATTTCTTCCATGATCAAATGGCTGTCATAGCCTCGTAAATTGTGGAAAAAGACAGGAATGATGAAAGAATCTTCAACATCCTGCTTATCCTTTCGAAATCGGAATTGTAAATTGCATTGACTATGTGCAGCTCCGCGGTATTTGCCATTGATATGGTCATGATCTCTCACATGATCTGCTCCTAGAGGCTCATGACAAATGTAGCAATCTGTCGCGTTCTTATAATGCTCTTCATCTTCATGAGTCATCACCATTTTCTTTGGCTGTAGCAAGCCATGCACAATACGATCACGCTCATTCACCATATGGTCTAAAAAGACTTTCACAGCATTATCTCCTCGATATACGACTGGAGCGCGTGTCTCATACTGGCTCACAACCACATAGGCAAAGCTGTTTGGACGATGATGCTGATACTTGTCTCCTTCATGCTTTTTCGTGAAACATTCAAAGTCTGCATAAATGACAAACGGCGCTCGCTGTTGTTTGGCTACATTCTTGAACTTGATGAAGGGTTCCTTGGGAAATGATAAACGTTGTGCGCCATGCTTGCCACACACTTCACGATGCTTGTCTAAAAGATCTTGTCGCATAAACCCATGAAGACAGTTGAAACAATAAAATATTGCATTCTGACGCTTTGTTCGATAAGCCATCAGTCTGCTGAAATTCTTGATGAGGCAGTAATGTCTTGTCTTGTCATTGCTAATCAAAAGCAAGTTAATTTCTCTGACGCTGTTGGCGCTGGTGTTTCGACTGAGTTGTATGGGAACAACGACATCATGTTCATATCCAAACACGTTAATGGACATATCGTTCTCCTTTTCAAACTTTGGAATGTCTGTAATCGGTGTTGGAAATGTCATGTCTTCCACCTTCAATTCGTTCTCAAATAGCTTGTATTGATGCACACGCTGTGGGTCATTGCTTGTTGAAGGGTGAAGGTGAGCCAATACAGACCATAAGAAGCACTTGTTGTCTTTATTCTGAATGTTTAACACCGCCTTTGTAGTCTTTACTTTCTTCGGTAGTGGGATAAAACTGCTCGCTTCCAGTGGCGCTGACGTAGCTGTATGCACTTCAATGAATAATATGTTATCCAACACCCAACCAGAGCCTTGTCGCTCATGTTCATCAAACCTGGTAAACAATTCTTTATAGGCTTCTGGTAAGTCCTTCTCAATATCCGTTGGATTGTATGCTGCATATGTCGGACTACTGATGAAGGCATTATCCACTTGTTCTACCATCACACCTTCAACATTTGGTGTCATTTTCTTGAAGCGTGCATGTACCACAATGTACCATTTCATGCCACGGTTTAACGTTTCTAGCAAATGTCTCTTGATTCTATTCTCTTGTTGTCGCATTTCAAGTAACAAATCTGATCCATCTTCAGGCTCAAACCGTCTTTCCTGCGCGTTTTCACCAAGACTCACTCTTCTACCTCTGCCTACTTGTCCTGTCTCTTTCTTTCTTTGTTCTTCATGAGGTATGCATACATGTGTCTCAAACGCATCCAAAGATGAAAATATCTTGACGCATTTACAGCAGAGGACTGGATCAGGTCTGTCAACACCATCTTGTAACGTCTTTTGTCTCTTGGCTTGAATCTGCTCAACAAGCTCATCATGAGCACGTTTCATCCTAGTTTTCTTACATGTGTGTGTCACGAACAATTCCAGAGATGGAAATGTCACATCACAATCATGACAGTAGACTGCTGTCATCCTTGTTGTTTCTTCAACTGCTAGAACTGAAATGAAGTAAAATACACGTTTCACTCTTCCTTTTATACCACTTCAATGGTGTGTTAACTCAGCAGAATGTATCACTAGTTGACTAGTTGACATGTTTCACTCATGCTTTTATGCTACTTCCATGTAATCAAAATATGGTGTGTAACTTGTTTCAAAAATGTTAAAATTGCTGACTCAGCAGAATTTTACTTGTGTATATGAATGTCTCACTTACAGTTGTACAGCTGCACTGCTGCACAGCAGAGACATCTAGCGGTGAAGTCAAATGGTCTGCCAAATGGTATTCATCCGTCAAATGGTATTCATCCGCCAAATAGACCTGAAATGTGATAAAATGTATTCTCTCTCACACACACACACACACACACACGCACACACACACACACACACACACACACACACACACAGACATGTTTTGCTTCATTTCATAATATAGGATGGCCCTTAAAAGGGCTGAAAGATGTTAGTACTTCTTCACCAGCAAGTGGGATTTCCACAATCACACTGGTATCTGTAAAACTGCTCCATGGAGAAAGGCCTTCTCGAGCACTTGAACGGATGAAAGTTGTAATAGCCGAAGTTTTTCAGCGTCGCACCGCACCACCAGCAGTCCGTGCATGGCTCCGGTCCTGGCAATCTTGCAGTAAACTTATACCAGAGCAATCCACCACAGGTTTTGCAGCAGTAATGCCGTGGTGCGTTGTGGTGCACTGGACAGTTGTGTGGTTGACCTGGGTACTCCAACCACACCCAACACTTATAACATTCTGTCGTTAGTGTCACTACCCTGCCCTCTCGCATCACTTTCTTACTTGTCGTAGTAGCTGGTGTGTTGTCCATGATGTGTCTAATGATGTCTGTCTATGTCTGACGGTGTCTGAGCCTCGAGACACTACACTTATATACGATTTTATCATGCTGAATCAACGATTTCATCAAGCTGATTCAGCACAATTTTTTTTTTTTGCTCTCTTGGGGGGGGGGGGGGTCGGTACATAGTCTGTCCCGGGGGGGGTCGGTACATAGTCTGTCCCGGGGGGGGGGGGGTCGGTACATAGTCTGTCCCGGGGGGGGGGGGGGTCGGTACATAGTCTGTCCCGGGGGGGGGGGGGTTAGACGTTAACTTTTTTCCATCTTTACATCATTTTGCAATGACGTCATTTTGGTTTTCTACCCTATATATATGTGCTATCTTCACAGCTTTCCACAGTTTACCACTGCCTGCTGACATGGAAGTTCTAGCCGCGATCGACGATTCACGCATAATAAGAGAGATTAGAGAGGTGGTTGTTCAAGTAACACCACCAATCTATCCGTCTGAGAGACAGTCGTTTTTGCATCTGCTGCCGGATCCAGCTAAAGCCGCTGCGCTGTGCATTCCGATATACTTCCATAGAGGGGCTATGATTGGGCAACGCATTAGAGACATAGAAGACGGGTGTTACAGGCAGGCCTACTTCAGATCTGCTGTTCTAGGAGAAGACATTCCATCAAAGACTGAAGAGGATGAATACCCGGCCTGGGGTCGATACTTCCTACAGGAAGACATCCAATTTTGCATTGGATGTGGGTGCATGCTGTCCCCAGACCGGGTCATAGCAGCAGGATGTGGACATCAAACATGTCTCTTTTGCGCCTTCATCTGGACCTGCCACTCCGCGCTGAGAGACAGATATACGCTGAGATGTTTTACATGTGGTTTGACAACAGACCACTTCTTATTCAACTCTCAGCAGATGACCTCATGTGCCAGACCAGTACAACAAACAGTAGTCTTCTACTAGACTGGAAGCAAAAAGAGTGAGGAGTTTCAACTCCAGGCTGCTCTTTTCAGAGCGGCCGCCACTTATTACAAAATAAGCAAAACAATTTATCATGGTGTTGGTATATGTGTGTATGCATGAGAGTGTGGGAAATGGGAAAAAAAAAAGTTATCGTCTGTCCGTCTGTCCGTCTGACCGTCTGTCTACCATCTGCCGATTCTGCAGCAGAACCAACGTTGGTTCTGCTGCAATGCAAAACATTGGTTCTGCAGCAGAACCAAACGTTGGTTCTACCGCACTTGCGGTAGAACCAACGTTGGTTCTACCGCAAGTGCGGTAGAACCAACGTTGGTTCTACCGCAAGTGCGGTAGAACCAACGTTTTCATACTACTGAGAACAAGCAAGTCTGCTGATCGTGCCAAGTGACAAAGCGGAATCACGAAATCCAAAATAACATGACTCGGCTGAAATCGGCGAAGATTCGGCATTTTCCGGAAATATCTGTCATTGTTTACTACATAGTTCTCTCGGACTGTAATTGTTTGAGTAGGGAGGGACTTAACAACACTCCAGCCAAGGGCAGTGTCAACGAAAGTCGAGAACAAAACATGTGTACTAACCCATTTTACGCCATTTCACAAACTAACTAGGTTTAATTGAAGCATTGCATAGAAATGATGAAATGATAAGCATAAGTTGCGAATTAGCCCTTGAGTAGAAACGTCGGCGTAGAAAAATGGTGTTGCAGAAATTATGTCAGTCATAAAAAAACAAGATGATCCATGTTTGGCTTCTATTTCATTAGGTACGCCTCAACGAAAACCAAGATCACAAGGCATGTTAAATTCCTTCAGATTCTGACAAGTCGCAATTAAACTACGGAAATGAGTCTTATCAAAGCAAGTTAAACAAACATTTTTGCTGACCAATGTTTTTTTCAGATAGTCATTAATTTGACAAACAGTTTGAAAAAATAACGGTCGTGAAACTCTGTAGTAGTTGCGAAATCTTGTTATTAAGTGTTATTAAATGGTAATTTTCAAGAGTTATCGGCTCAGACTTTTTACTGATATTTGTCCAATAATTGGTAACTTTGTAGTCAACTTATTGACAGTAGATTAATTTGCTTCTTCATTTAAACAAGTTCTTGGTGAATGTTTGATGGCAAATAAGAGAAATCAGTATGAGTATTGAAAAATCTCATACTGACAAATTTGTGTTTGATCTTGACAAAATGTGACTGTGCCTTTTTGAATAAATAAAGTTTGTCTATTTTAGTTTAAAATGGTCGCATGTGCATGCTTTATGACAAGGTTCACTGTCTGGGTAAAAAAGCGAAATTCTTCTCTAGCTTCTAATTGGTGAACTCACACGATGCCCCCCCCCCCCCCCCCCCCCCCACCAGTAGACGTCATGTCGCCATATCATCATGCCGTTATATTCTCGTGGGAGTTGCTGATGGTATATTAATCGCCTTTCTTATTCTTTTTACCACCAAATTCAGCCATGCAGCGCTTAGCAATAACGATCAAGGACCAAAATTTTGCATCAAATACCAATAAGAAGCTGACAGAGAGACCGCAGAGTTAAGGGAATGGGCATGGAATAAACTTCTCACCTCAAAGAGGTATTTGATAAAAGAACAGTTCTTCCACGTAGACAGCCTCGCCCTTATCCACGGTGCGGTCCTGAAGTACCTGAAACTTTCCCTGGCTGAGCAGCTATTTCTGCAGGCGACAGTCCCCGAGCTCCAAACCTAGGGCAGCTCAGCCACAGTGAGATAACCAGGCCTTGCCCCGTGTCACAACTCGCCAACAAAGCAGAGCCATTCAATGACAGCAGTCCTGGAAAGGGAAACATGCCAGTAATAAGTGATCAAGCACTCTTGTACATACGAACTGCTTTCACGATTCGGCATAACAGGACATCTTAGCCCAAAGGACAAAATATCCTACAATATCTTGGTCCCCTTTCAGGATAATTTGGTCCCTCTGTGGAAACTAAGTTATCCAGGATATCTTGGCCCGCTGTAAATAAAAATTAAGAAGAATGTATTTTATATCATTTATTTCTCACTACACTGAAACTTGTAAGTAAATGGGGCAAACATCGTACAAAAGGAACGAACAAAATAAAATTTCAGCACCACAAGAGTTCAGATTACAGTTTTATATACCATCAACGGGAGTGTATGTTAGTTTATATTTGAAATGTATACATCCTGTGAGTTGCCTTCCTGAGTTTGGTGTGTTTTAGGGCAGATAAGGGAGGACAAAGATATCCTGGAAAGGGACAAGATATCCGGGGACCAGATACACTTGGGACACTGGCCACTCCGGCAATAAATGATACACTGTTGTTTTTGGTGCTTCTCCTGACAGTATCAAATTTGTCAGTGTTGTATCGGATGTACCCAGAGACTTAAGAGCTCCCTGTAAATGCGTCTCTTGAATAATCATGAGGGGTGTGTCGCAATGCGTCAACAAAGGTATTTGGCACGAAGACCTGTTTACGGCAATTAATCATGTCTGGATCCGTCAAAAGTCGCTTATAAGTCTGTGGCGTCGAAAGCAGTACATATAAGCCACACGAGCCGTTGCCATATCGCGGATTTAGCTAACAGATACTTGAATTAAAAGTTTTAGAAATTCCAGTTGGTTTGAATTGAGGATAAAATTTTGAGAATCATTTACTGATCAGGTTAGAGACATCACATCTGGGAACAGTGAATTAAAATACACGCAATAGACAAAAAAAAAAAAACAGAAATAACATTCCAAATGGCGAGTAAAGTACACATTTCTAGCAAGCCAATGTCGATTCCGGGTGGAATAAAAAGTGGAAGTAGGAAAAGAAGTATCTTAAAAAATAGTGTGGACTCAGATTATTCTGCAACTCCCGACTCCTCGAGCCCACAAATTAGCCGAGGTTCGGTTCGATTTAACGAGGAAAATGTAGCAACTCCAGAATACTACATGTATGACTCAAGCCGTGCTGGTGGGCAAATAGTCGTCTCTCCAATGACAGCCTTCCGTAAAATAGCCGATGCCAAATTTGCCAACCAGGCCTTGCTACAGAGGAGCAGTGACACCGATTCCATGAACGGCGAAGAAGGTTCGGACGACGAGGGAGACGACAGGTTATCAGTGCGCTCGAGCAGTCCAGCGACGGTACACATCAGTACCAGTATGTCTGCAGAGGCACAGTACGCCGTACTCAAAGCCTACGAGGACGAATTGCATGAAAGGCTCAAGGCGACTTTCCCGGAAGTAACTGAGAGACTTCAGAATACTCGATCCCACTCGCCAGATATCACAAGAACGGTAGATTCTGATGCGGACATTCTTGATATTGATCAGACTTCAACGATTTCAACTCCGAATACTCACGCAGTAGCCAATCGCTTGCAAATGGCCATGGATATAATGGATTCTGTCCGCGAGAGCCAAGGGGAAGAGATTGCTATGGGATCTTCTCACAGCAGAAGTATTGCCAAGGACCCCATTAGGTCTTTTGAAAAATGGTGTCGTTCCTTGCGTGATGCTCTTGAAAATATTAATGATAATTAAAGAGAGAAATGGCAATTTTAATGAAAAAAACTTTAAAATGACTTACACCAGAGAAAGGTTCAAACAAAGTCATTATCCAGTTGTTATTATCCATTAAGACGGGGTGTGCACTTTCAAATTGGTAGTCTTTGAGAGGAGCGGGGGAGGGGGGTACGGAGGGACAACTGCTAATTTTTGCGTGCATGCTAAATGGTTGGCTGTTATAGCAATTCCGTTGTCTGTGAATCTTAGTTCTTTTTGACTGACTCTGCATCCCTTTTCGCAGATTATTGTTTGATAATTGTATATAATGTGTAAATGTAGTTCTAATATACGGTTTGGTACGTTTAATGATTGTAGACAGCTTGTGTTTTTCGGACACAACGTTCAATCCGGTTATCTAGTTGATTAACACGCGTGTTCTGCTTCTGTTTATATTAGCTTCATGTCCCTTAATTTATTTCTATGATGTCCATTAAGTTATCACTTTATATTACTCTTCCTTTATCCCTAAAACACGTAGCCAATAAAATGTGGTCTAGTCAAAAAGGTAATGCTAGTGTCACTGAGAAATTGGTTTATGGGTTGTGAATGATAGATGTCTATATTTTGTTGCTTACGTTTTAACTTAATTTGTAATATTGCAATAAGAGAAAATAATCAGGTATGCGATGCATATGAAAGTGACATAAAGAGTGTGATGTGTGGCTGTAAAATGGCGAGTCAAATGTATCCCAATGGTTCAGTGGAAAAATAAGAAACATGTATGTTTGTGACCCTCTTATTGTTTTATTGAACTTAAAAAAAAACTGCTAATCTTTGTCGCAGTTTGTTGCACAACAATAATTATAATTCCATTTCGATTAGCAAAGAGAAGAAAAAAAAAAGAAAAAAGAAAGAAATATCGTCATTGCACATAAAATAAGGAGAAATGGCAGAAGAGATACCCGTAAAATCTCTCAATTACACTCACACTTAAATGTAACTCAAAAATTAAACACTCTAAGTCAAATTTAATTTTTCGACACAGCATCTATAAATACTTTATCACATTTATTGCTAAAGGTGACATTAAGCCATGAGAATGACCTTGCTTTTCATCCGCGGCCGGATCCCTAATCGCCAATAAAAAATAGACTACCCGATCGGTTCTATAATTCTTTTGTTAATAAAAAAAAGAAGAAACAGGGCTGGTGTCAACAATTTTAAAGTAAAAAATGGCCGAGAACGTACACAAATACTGCATAGAAAAATCTAAAAAAATTAAGCTCGCGCCTGGATGGAAGTGGCAATTTTGCAATAGTTTTCAAAGCCATTACATTTTGAAATCTACTTTATAAAGTATAAGAGTCCAGTAATCTCGCTGTAGTTTGGGCAAACTTGAAAAAAGGAAAAACCTATGGTACGGCACCCTGTAGAAAATATCCAAATAAATTTCGTTATGATGCAACTGAAAAGAACCCTTAAAAACGTTTCATACATGCCATTTTTACAGTGGGAGATTTTCAGTCCTCCAGTTTATTGAATTCGTACGATTCGGTAAAATGTTTCCGTATGATTCCTTTTTCCCCGCCAAAACCTTTTCACGGGATCTCCTCCGAGACGACACTTGGCATATGACTAGCTAGTCCAGCTCATTTTTAAAAGAAATTCAACAAAATTTTGTATCCAAAAGTGGACATTGAAATTTTTGCCATTGAAGCCCATTATCTGGCAAACAAACGCTTTGATATCGCAGTTAAGGCACGTGGTATGGATATCAGAATATCGATCGCCCAGCTCTCGACAATCAGAGCGATTTTAGAAGAGATTCTAGCATCCGTGTGCATGTTGACTGCAGCATTTCAGTTTTCTCCATTTGCGAAAGAGTATATACAGTGTATATATATATATATATATGATGTTTTTAGTTTACGCTATATAACGTAGGACGATGAAATTGGGCTCACTGACAGTAAGTGATGAGACGTCGTGAAATCCGCATTTTTTTTCATTATCTCACCCTTAGAGAACGATTAAACATTGTCTCAAAAACGGTTAACGATGTTGAGCTTATTTTCGACCCTTTGGGCCAAAAAGACGTGACATAAGAGACCTCCTCAGTCATGGTCAATGTCAAAACCGGAAGTTGACCACTATCTCGCAAAAGACAAGAGACGATTAGGGACTAAAGACACTTTGGGTAGAAAATGTTGCGTAAGAAGTACATCGGTGACCTTGACCTCCTGGTTATGGTCAACCTCAAAAACCAAAAATTGACCATTACCTCGAAATCGGTTAGAGATAGAGCGATTTGGAGCTTATTTTTTTTACCCTTTAGGCCTAAAAGACGATAAGTAAGAGGTACCTCG